>CM044437.1:108909376-108925068 GCA_024363595.1 Xenopus borealis
TTTATAACTGATGACATCAGAACTCACTGTTTATAAGGATATATATATTACAGGATATTCACAGCTTGTGTATTATAAAGATATTATATTATATCTCTATATGTATCTCTATATGTATAGATATATATATATCTATATGTATCGCTAGATTTATCTATATATAAACACACACACATATATACACGCACACAGTATAAGAGCAGAAAACTTAATGAAAGAAATGTATTTTAACTTAAAGGGAGACTGTCATGGGAAAACATTTTTTTTTTAGTTAATAGTGCTACTCCAATAGACTTCTGCACTGAAATCCATTTCTCAAAAGATCTGACATGGGGCTAGCCATTTTGTCAATTTCCCAGCTGCCCCAGTTATGTGACATGTGCCAGCACTTTAGGAGGGAACTGCTTTCTGGCAGGCTGTTTTTCCTTCTCAATGTAACTGAATAGTATGCAGTGGGACATGGGTTTTACAGTTCTTATCTTATCTACCAGGCAGCTGTTATCTGGTTACCTTCTCATTGTTAGGTCATTCTTTTGTTAGGCTGCGGGGGGGGGGGTGATATCACTCCAACTTGCAGTATAGCAGTAAAGAGTGGTTGAAGTTTATCAGATCACAATTCACATGACTTGGGGCAGCTGGGAAATTGACAATATGTCTAGCCCCATGTCAGATTTCAAAATGAAATATAAAAAAAAATCTGTTTGCTCTTTCGAGAAATGGATTTCAATGCAGGATTCTTCTGAAACAGCACTATTAACTCATAGATTTTGAAAATAAAATTTTTTCCCAAGACAAGATCCCTTCAAGTTTATTCTATTTTTTGTACCACTTACCGCAGCACGTCGGACGTAAACAGGATGAGAAAGATGTACATTATTGAGCAGGAACAAAATGGAGTCTAGTGTATAATATTCTCTGGGCTGCCCTTCTTTTCCTGTCCTGCATTAAAACAATGAAGACTGATTTTATTAGCCAGTATAAAGTTATACAGGAAATAATATGGCAAATACCAATTAAACACCCAATACTGGTTGAAGGCTGCTTCCCTATATTTATAAAAGTACAGGTATGGAATCGGTTATCCGGAAACCAGTTATCCAGAAACTTCGAACTACGGAAAGGCAGTCTCCCACAGACTCCATTATAACGAAATAATCCAAATTTTTATAAATTATTACCTTTTTCTCTGTAATAAAACAGAACACTGTACTTGATCAAAACCAAAATATAATAAAACCTTATTGGAAGCAAAACCAACCTATTGGGGTTATTTAATGTTTATGTAATTTTTTTAGTAGTCTTAATGTGTGAAGATCCAAATTACAGAAATGTCCATTATCTGGAAAGGCTCAGGTCCCAAGCACAGACTAGCACAGCAATCCCCAACCAGTAGCTTGTGAACAACATGTTGCTCCCCAACCCCTTGGATGTTTATCCCAGTAAACTCAATGCAGTTGTTTATTTTTCAAGTCTTGGCTCAGAGACAAGTTTTCATTGCATAAAAACCAGGTGTAATGCCAAACAGAGCCTCCTATAGGCTGCCAGTCCACATAGGGCTACCAATGGCCAACCATGGCCCAAATTTTCTACCCATAGGAACATTTTGCATGATTATGTTGCTCTCCATTTAAATGCGGCTCATGGGGACCCCTGGATTAGAAGGAAACTGTGCATAACCATACAAATATTATTGTTTGTTTTATAGGGATGTTTAGCTTTTATTGAATTTGCACTTTAATTTATTTCATTTATTAGTATTAACAGGTTGGCAAACAGGTTAATTGGAACTTAGTTACACAATACTATAAAGAGCGAATTACTCTATTGCATCATTATTAAAATGGAGAAGAAGCGTTCCTTTCCCTAAGCACAAGTGCAAAGGTAGTGTGTGTATGATCATGTGTGTGCAAGTGCTAGATCTACATTCAGTATGTTACAGGTTCAGGTTTTGTTTTGATTTTTGCCTCATGCATGCAATGACAGGTGGATTTCATTCATTCCAGTCACTCTGCATATAAGAAGGATGGATGGCAGGGAAAGTGCAGTGTGTTCCTGGTTTCCAAAAGGTAACTGCCTACAACTGAAAATTATTATATCCATGCATATAAAATCTACTACAGGTATGGGACCTGTTATCCAGAATGCTCAGGACCTGGGACTTTCTGGATAACAGATATTTCTGTAATTTAGATCTTCACATCTTAAGACTACTAGAAAATCATGTAAACATTAAATAAACCAATAGACTGGTTTTGCTTCCAATCAAGTACAAGGTACTTTTTGTTTTATTACAGAGAAAAAGGAACTCATTTTTAAAGATTTAGATTATTTCATTATAATGAAGTATATGAGAGACAGCCTGTTCATAATGCAGAACTTTCTGGATAACAGGTTTACGGATAATGGATCCCATACTATAATTATATACCACCTTCTGATGTTGCCTTTACTATAGCCATTAAATACAAACACAAATACAGCATGCGCAGGGCAGAGGCAATGCTGGACTAAAGCTCCCAGAATTCTTTGTACGGTATTTAATGTTTACACTGTCTGTGATTTGTAGTTCAGCTACTTCTGGGAAATCCCACAGCAAATGCTAACTAACAGGTGACACTTATACAGTCACTATTGACTCAAGTGGGAGCTGCAGCTCTTGATAAACTCTCAGCAGAACAATGCTATCCTGGGATGCTGGGAAATGTAGTACAAGGAGTCGGAAGCTACAGATACCTGTCACGGACTCATCACCGGGCTTTTATTTTCGCTCATAAAAAGCTGCTGCCATACTGCTCCAAACCTTCACTAGCATTAAGGGACGTGGGAGTTGTAGTTGAGTTGTAGTTGAGCAGGGAGCACGGAAGTCAAAGGTTGGAGTTAACCAGATAACCCAATGAGGGGCAAGAAATGCAGAAGCTGCGGCATTATGTCTGTGTTGCACATGCCTGGTGGCCACTCAAACAGGGGAAGGACAACATGACAGCGTTTGCCCCACTTGTGCGCTCTACTCACCCCCAAATCACATAGTTCGTCTTAACATTCTTAGGCCAGGAGAACTCCCCGAAGATAACCTCGTCTCCTTTCACGATGATCTCCTTCTTTTGGATGTTGTACTGACGCAGAACGCTCAACACGTCCGCCATCTTCTCCTCCTCCGCCTCCTCACTACTGCCGAGGATGCGTACAACCTACTAGTGCTGTGGCTCCGTTCCGACAACAGCAAAGACCCAGAAGGGCCAGCTGCCCTACGCAATGCCTGCTCAGATTTCACGCAGGACCAAAGTGCCAAGCTGCCCCACGCAATGCCTGCTCAGATCTCACACAGGACGAAAGTGCCAAGCTGCCCTACGCAATGCCTGCTCAGATCTCACACAGCGACACAGGACCAAAGTGCCAAGCCCCACGCAATGCCTGCTCAGATCTCACACAGCGACACAGGACCAAAGTAGTGCCAAGCTGCCCCACGCAATGCCTGCTCAGATCTCAAAGTGCCAACCAGGCCAGCCCACGAGATGGCCTGAGTCTTTTACAGCTAGGACGCAAACACTAGAGGTGTCCCAGAAAATGCATGTTTAGAAGTGTAGACAAGAGACCACACACATGCGCAAAAAAGTGCATACCTAGTCCCAACTGTCCCTTTTTTTGGAGGGATAGTCCCTCTTTTGACAAATCAACCTGCAGTTTAGGGTTGCCACCTGGCCCTCATTTTTACTGGAAAGTCCCTCTTTTCTCTGCACTGAACAGCCAGAGAAATAAACAAAGTTTCTAACTTAATGGGCTTTTGGCAGAGAGCCCAGAACAGCTAACAGGTGCAAATAAGATACTTTGTAACACTTTTGAGATAATAAAATAAGTAATTGTAACAGGAGAAATATTTTGAAACTTTCATTATCTGCCAAATTTTGTAAAATGAACATGGTAATTAGGGGGTGTGGCCACAAAAACAGGCATGGTCAAAGATTTAGGCGCTGTACTTGAGAAAAAAATTTTTGTCCCTCTTTTTATGAAGTGGTATGAAAAGTGGTTCCTTTTTGTAGCGGTGTGCCTGTGTGTATTGGTAATTAATCGGCAGATTTACAAAATTCACGTGAATAATTTGAAGTTCGATCGAATTACGATCGTACGATTTTATCGGACATTCGAATATGCAAATTTGGCCACTTCGCTCATCGAATATGCAAAATTTGAGCATATCAAATGATCAATAATTCGACCATTCGATGATCGAAGTACCTGCGTTGCGTTTGGCTGCGTTCAGCCACAGGGGAGCGCAGGTCTAGATGCACCTCGTTCTTTTCAATGAGGTTGTACCCACGAGATGCGTGTAAGCGCCGAACGCAGATTAAGGCGCAGCATGTTGCGTCTGAATCTGTGTTTGGCGCTTACACGCATCTCGTGGGTACAACGCCATTGAAACTAATGAGGTGCGTCTAGACCTGCGCTCCCCTGCGGCTGAACGCAGCCAAATGCAACGCAGGGGAGCGCAGGTCAAAAACACCCATGTGTAAGGGCCCTAACAATAGGAATGTAATCAGATAACAGCTCCCTAACACAAGATAACAGCTGTCAGGTAGATCTAAGAACAGCACTCAATAGTAAAACCCATGTCCCACTGCATTCCATTCAGTTACATTGAGAAGGAAAAACAACATCCTTCCAGAAAGCAGTTCCCTCCTAAAGTGCTGGAACAAGTCACATGACCAGGGGCAGCTGGGAAATTGACAAAATGTATAGCCCCATGTCAGATTTCAAAACTGAATATAAAAAATCTGTTTGCTCTTTTGAGAAATGGATTTCAGTGCAGAGGTCTACTGGAGCAGCACTATTAACTGATGCATTAAAAAAAACATGTTTTCCCATGATAGTATTCCTTTAAGTTTGTACATAAAATGTCAGTTTCCTATACAAAAGTTTCACGCTATACAAGATACTGAAATTACTTTCTGGATCCTTTACAGGCAGGATCAAATTGGACATGTTAAGTTAAAAAGGTATTCACTTAAAGGGGTTGTTCACCATTAAGTTAACCTTAATTATGTTTTACAATGGCTAATTCTAACCAGCTTTTCAATTAGCCTTCATTTTTTTATATTTGAATTATTTTCCTTCTTGTTTTGACTCTTTCCAGCTTTCAAATGAGGGGTTGTTGACAAAACAAATGCCCTATAAAGCCACAAATGCATTGTTATTGATACTTTTTATTACTCATATTTATATTCAGGCCCTCTCCTATTCATATTCTAGTCTCTTCAAATCAGTATGTGATTGCTGAAATTTCAACTCGAGAGCTGCTGAATAAAAATCTAAATAACTCAAAAAGCCCAAATAAAAAAAAAATGAAAACAATTGCAAATCGTCTCAGATTATCACTCTCTACATCATACTAAAAGTTAATTTAAAGGTGAACAATCCCATTAACGAGCTCTTGGTTTCTGTACATGAATGCATACTTTGTGTTTGTTTTTACATTATGCCAACCACTGATGAATTGGCTCTAACTGCCATTTGTAGGCATAAGTCTTCCCCTGTCATCAGACATGCGTATATCTGAATGTTTGATAACTGGCCTCCCTCTCTATGGGTCAAATTCACTAAAGCGCAAAGCGTCTAACGCCAGCACTTATTCGCAGTGCGACATCATTTCGCAACTTTGCAATTTACTAACAGTGTCCCTGGCGAAAAACTCGCTAGCAAAGTAGATAGACTAGCGCAACTTCACACCCTTACACCAGGCGTACTTGCGCACTGACGAAGGGACGTAACTACACTATTTCATTAAGATAAACATTTTACTGAACGTTACCTCTTGCACTAGACCTGGCAAAGTTCAATACAATCGCCGTATGCAAATTAGGAATCAATAGCGTTAATGCGCTTTGCCTGGTGAAGTAACGGCAGCGCACCGTCGCTAACGTTCGCTGCCCTATGCGTAAATTCGCATTGTAGTGAATTAGCGGCGGGCTGACGAAAATTTGCTTGGTGAAGTGCGGCAAATTGTGGCGAAGGCATCGCTAGTGCATTTTTGCCGCTTAGTGAATTTGCCCCTATGGCTCTCACCGTAGTATGTGGGGTGCAGTATAGTTACCAGCCAATGTTATTTGGAAGCATTTGTGATTTAGTGGGAACAATGCCTTTTTAACAAATGTCATAAGAGAATATATGTTGCATGATCCAAGGCAATTTGCCACCTTATCAGAATAGCCTTACACTGCCCATTCCTACTACCTACTCAGACATGCTCTACCAGAGGTTACCAGAACTGAAGTGCATTCCTCTACTCCTATTACTTAGAATTTATGCTTAACCCATGTGTTCATCCATAACTACATTTTGGCTGGGGGCTTCTTTTCCTGTAGCAAGAGGCCTCAGTGACTTTGAGAGTAGGCTGCTTACTGGGAATGTTTTTCAGGGGTCACATTATGCTATATGCTGAAAGGATTATAAGTATGAAAGATATTGCAAGATAGGACAGGCGTTGCATACCTATAATCCATATGAGCATGAGTAAGGCTTGAAAGACTAAACAGATTATGTATGAATCACAAATACCAGTCAACACTGGAATCAGGGAGGGTTAGAAAGATGAATGCTATGGTCCAATCGCATTACATGAGCACTAACCACCCCAAAAATATATACATTTTTATTAATGTAATTTCTTGTACAGGTATTGGACCTGTTATTCAGAATGCTTGGGATCAGTGGCTTTCCGGACAATGGGCCTTTCTGCATTTTGAATCTCAGAACTATACTACACACATTTCCTGCGGATCCAGAACACTCTGGTCAATTTGGATGCGATGGGAATAAGGTAAGAGATAGAAATGTCGGAAGCTGTTGCAGCATGCATCCAACACAACATGACGTCAGATGCAAATGCTACAAGCTGCAACCATCCGACATCACTATTACTTACCTTGTTTTCTGTCGCATCTGACTTGATGCGGAAACGCACAGAAATCATCTGTGTAGTTCTACCCTTAGACTAATAGAAAAACATGTAAACATGAAATAACCCAACAGTCTGGTTCTGTCTCCAATAAGGATCAAGCACAAGGCCCTGCCATTACATAGAAAAAAAGGAATCATTTTTTAAAAAATTTGTATAAAATGGAGTCTATGGGAGATGGCCTTTCCATAATTCGGGGCTTTCAGGATAATCAGTATCCGGGTTAACGGATCCTATACACGTATAATTAAAAACGTTATATTTCAAGCCACAGTCCTATTTATTTATTGAGTGAGTTTGCTATCAGTTCTTCTGCCTATCTTTTATTTGTTGTCTAGGGAAAATGAATGTTTTTTTATACATATATATTGCGAGCATGTACAGTTAGGAGTGTAGTCAGCGATGGGGAGACAGAGCAGACTTAGGAAGCATGTGACAGCTGGGTAGGGTTTGTGACATGCAGAGGGAGGATGGCAACCACAGAGGGGCAGCTGTAAGATGCCATAGACAGCCATTATTTCATGGGCTGGTGGGGACTGTTTGGGCCTAAAAATGAATATGGCTAAAACTGCCATGTTTTATATACTGAACTTATTGCACCAGCTTAAAGTTTCAGCTTTCCATAGCAGCAATGATCCAGGACTTCAAACTTGTCACAGGGGGTCACCATCTTGGAAAGTGTCACTCACATGCTCAGTGGGCTCTGAACAGCTGTTGAGAAGCTAGGGGTCGTCACTAATTATCAAGAAGAAAATTAGGTTTGTCTGTAATATAAGCTGATACTACAGTTAGGGTTGCCACCTTTTCTTGATAAAAAATACCGGCCTTCCTATATATTTATCTTTTTTTCCTATTAATGACATTGGGATCAACCATCAAAAATACCGGCCAGGTGGCAACACTAGCTACAGGGCTGATTATTAAATTCTAGTTCTGTGCTAGCATGTAGTAATTATCTGTATTAATTACTAATCCGCCTTATATTATATTTCTATTCTATGTGTACTGTATATTGTGAGTGGGTCCCTAAGCTCAGTAAGTGACAGCAGCACAGAGCATGTGAATCAGTGAATCAGCAGAAAAGAAGATGGGGAGCTACTGGGGCATCTTTGGAGACACAGATCTTTACTGCTAAAGGGCTGTGGTTGCATTGGGCTGGTACAGAAGCCCAAAACATAATGAAATGTAAAACATTTATAGCTACTTCTTTAGTTTAACTTTCCTTGTCCTTTAAAATCAACTGAAGGTTTTAAACTGTTTATAAAACATTCTTTGCCAATTTTTACAAGTGCATGACAATTCACCAGTTTGCCTGCAGATGTCCCTAAAGAGCTGTCTGTTTTTTTTTATGAGACTATTTCTGTTTGTTCATCCTCTTCGTTAAGCAGCAACATCTTGTTTCTCCATGAAAATACATGAAAATAATGAAATTTGACATGCGGAACACCACAATCCAACTTCCTTTGTTTAAACACTTTTTATTTAATATATATCATACTACTGTTATTTGTTGCTTTATAAAAAAAATAGGGTTGCCACATGCAGTTCAAACTGCTTGTTGGGTTTTAACATTCTGGAATCCAGAAAAAACCACTGCCACAATAATCTTCTTCAGGGAGACTAATCTCCCCAAACTGCCTCCCCTGCCTTCCCGCCCACTAGAATGAAAATCACCAGTGGGATGGCACTAGCAGCGTTTTGTTTTCCGAAGTTGCCTCACGAGGAAACTTCGGGCGACTTCAGAAAACAAAGTGATCTGAGTGCCTCTGTTTCAGGGCAACTAATCCCCAAACCACCTTCCCACCGGCTAGAATGAAAAGTGCCAGCGGGAAGTCAGTTTGGGGAGATTAGTTGCCCTGAAACAGAGGATATTTGTCGCTGGGCAACTGATCTCCCCGAATCGCAGCGTCTCTTCCCTCAACATCACCTGCTTTGCCCCAGTGATATAACTGTTCAGATTACAAGAAGAAAAAAATGCTGCAACCCTAACTACAAAGCTGACAATAAAAGGATTATTAATTCCTACTGTCCAAAGTCAGGTTTGAGTAATTTATTCATGTTGATCTATGCAAGTTCTAAACCCCAAAAAATAATTGATGTAAACTAAGAGTACTGAATTAAGCTTTCCTTTTGGCTCAACTGAGAGTCAGCAACTCTAACAGAAAGTGCTTAAAAAATGCCCCAGACACTCTGACCTTCAAAGGGTCATGTTAAGCTGAAGGCCGGGCATTAGCAGTTTAAAACGGCTTATTTATCAGAAACCACTAAAAATAGGAAATTAATGTAAATTGAGAGCTCAGAGAGCTATCATAATATAAATTAAGCTCGTTCTGGAACTGTTGCTTCATTTGGTCAATGAAGTCCGATACTAGTGTGAACATCTTGTAAGACAGATGTGTGATATAGCATATTACCATAAATATGATATATATATATATATATATATTTTTTTTTTTATACTAAAGTAATATGATTAAGGGGCAAATTTATCAAGGGTCGAATTTCAAGTTCATGAGAGTTATTTAAAACTCCCATGAACTCGAAATTCAGCCAACTGCAATTTTTTTTAAAAATTGAATTTTATAAACTCGACCTGCAAATTCGAATCAAATTTGATTTGAAATTTTTTTTGGAGAAAATAATTTTAATGCCAGGAAGGCTGCAAAAAACTCCAGGACGTCTTCCATATGCTAAAACAGCTATTTGGCAGGTTTAAGGTGAAGAATAGTCAAATTCGAGTTTTTAAAGGGCCAGTATATGATACATTACAAAAAATTTTTATTAAAATGAAAAAAAAACCTCGAATTTTAACAATACCCTAGTCAAATTTGACTGTTTTGGCCAAAAAGAAAAATCTAAAAAATTTGAAAATTAAAATTTTTGCTTCGACCCTTGTTTATACTGTCAACAATTTAGCTGGAAGCTTTAACAGCATCTCCCTGTGCAAGCTTTATTGATGGATGTACAGTATGTGAAAAGGCTAGGAGCTTTGCAAATGGGGCTAGCTAATAAAGAACCTAGTAGAACCTGAAAATAAGTATACTTATATTTGGAACAAGATATTTTTTATGGCACTTAGTTGGAAAAATTAGCCAAAGGTTAATTTTGAGCAGACAAAAAGCAGCACCTTTTATTCTTAGATTGTTAGTGGTTATATAGGATAATGACGAAATGAAGAAAGGACTAAAAGCCTGGGTCCACCAGGGGATTCTCTGGTACATTCAGGCGTAGATTAATGCACAGGCCCCACTAGGCTATAGGGCACCACTATAAACAGGGGGCCATCTAGCTTTTTTTAAAATTATTATTTACATTTTCTTTCTGTAAATATTTATTTTCATTTGTACTGCTGGATCCGTTCAGGTGCACTTGCTAGGAGAAGGCATACAAGGCACATGCAGGTGCCCAGATAAATGCAGATCCAGTGAGGTCAGTAGCATGCACCAAACCTGACCTGGTGTAGAGAGCTTGGGTGCGTGCATGCCTGGATCTGCATCCAACCGGACCTCACAGTAGCCTAGAAAGGGCCTGTGGATGTAACCTAGGGGCCCTGCATCTCATTAATCCACAACTGGAGTTTATACAGATGGTACCCATCAGAGTATGATATTTCGGCATTACTATTAGGAAGCTTCTATTTTTTATCAGTGCGGATAGTCCCTGGTCCTGAGAGTGCAGGATATGTCTGGGATGATTGGGTCATATGGCTGTTTTATTTAGTTAAACTAGGCATTTGTTTTGAATGTTTCTTTAGTGGTCGTCTTGGATCATATTACTGAGCTTTGCATGGTTCCAGGGTATCCGTGTTTCTACGGTGTAGGCTGGGTAGTTGGAAAAATTAGCTATCCACTGAATAGAATAACCGTATACAAGCTGGACTATGCATCGTCTTTTGATAATCATATATAAAGCTCTTCCTCTGGGCTTGCCAGGTGCCTTCAGCCTGCACATGAAAGTGCCTGGTTATGTTGGACTGCTGATGAGCCACTTTGTGGGGGAGTTTTGTGCTATGTATCAATAATTCACTTTTCCATTTTATCTCAATGTATATGCGGTTGGTTTAATTAATTCCACAGAACCCTTCTCAATACAGTAGTGGTGCAGAGTCCTCAAAAAAAAATCCATATACAGGTATGGGATCTATTATATAAAAACACTTGGACATACTGAATCTCCATATTTCAAGGAAAGCCTGATTCACTGCAGGGCACCTGTAATGAATTGAAGTTGTTTTTTCCCTGATCTAGTTCTCTTTTTAGAAAAAAACAGTGCCACCAGACATCTCACTTGTATTTCCCACAGAATATTCTGTTTTGTTTGGATCCTAATGTTTTTGAGGCCCTGCGCTAGGAACAAAACTTAGTCTGGCCTTAGTGAGAACGTCTATAGCTTGTTGAAAGTAGCCTGTCACAAGGTCCAAAAAATTAAATGTGGCGTCTGTTGTGTCTTAGTGTGCCTTGAGGCAGTGGATAGTGGTACCAAGTCCTGTTGAGGAGTACCCTCCTGTTTGAAGAATGGGTAGAAAAGGAGCATATCAGTGACTATTTGTCCACACCTGTTGATTATCTGCTGCGATGTGAGAGGGTGGTGGAGACCATTTTCCCTGCTCTATGGTTTGTTTGTTTTTTAGCATAGTTAGTCTGCCACCCATTTAAGGATCCATGGGATGAAGACTGCATTCCTGACAGTTCGTGCAAGATGGGTCCATACTTGCTTGTTTATTCAGGCCACTACAGTGGCATTGTACTTGCCAGGGTCTGGACTGTTAGAAAACATCTGCAGACAGCATTTCAAAAAGTACTCATCTACAGAACACGGGATGGGAAAGAGTGTTTCAGGCACTGGCCAGTGTCCCTACCACCTGAGAGTACCTAGCACCAATGCCCATCCCTGTAAGCTGGTGTGTGGTGTTAGGCTCTGCCAAAGCGAATTCCTAATGTGTGGTTGTGTTGACTTAACCCTCCAGGTAAGGTTGCTCTGTGCCTTCTATTCAAGTCAATTATCTGGATGTTCTTCCTGCCTTCCAGTTCCTGATTTGATAGAGTGGAAGAATAAGAAGATGCATCCTCTTGCTGTCTTATATGACATTTTGTCCTGTCTCCAGCTGTAAAGGAAAATGAAGACCCTATCATATGCACTGCCAGGATGGGCTCCTAGTAGGGTTTGCATCAGCAAATCAGCATTATTCAACATGGCAAGCCTTAACGTTACAGTTTGTTCTTTCATGTTGACAAGGTAACCTCATCCACAGACTTTATTAAATAGCAACCTTAGATGACCAAATTATTAAAAAGTGGCATTATTGCAGCAGGAAGAAATGCCATACAACCTACAACCCATACCTATTTCATATATTGTACTAATTCCATAAACACTGAATACTCATGTATATAAGTTAGACAGGCATTTTGGAAAATTTTTGTTACCATTTTTAGAGGTTTATTAAATGTGTTATTTATATGCATACAATTAAAAACCTATTAACCATGGAATAAATAATATTAGTGATATGTCCTTTATAAGATTAGCTCCTTCTTTTGTAACTTTGACAAAGAAACTCTGGTGTCAAGAGGAGAAAGGGATTCTGGGAATTTTAGGAAGCTAGCTGAAAGGAAGGTACCCCATGGCCTTAATCGAGAATATGACCTTCAGCCGATTTTTAGATAGTTCTGTGTAAATAAGTTCAAAGGTTTTAATTTTGATATATTGTATTTTATCTTTTGCAGATTGATCTGTGGGATTGTTTGTAATCTTTCTCCAGACTTGAAACAAGACTAAACGATTTGAGTGAGGTAGAAATAGGATTCTGTTTGTAACTAAAAAGATAAGTGATTTGCCTTATTCCTGTGGAAATGTTTGGAGAATTTGTTTGTTTACACATTGTAGCCATTAGATGGCAGTATTCAAGATTGGTATAAATTGCAACATTGTAAATGATTCAGTGACTTGACAAAGGGCTGGAGATAGGCCCGAAACGTTGTATATGGTTGTAACAGATCATGAAGCCATGTCTTCAATAAAGGCTTTTTATCTTTAAATTCAACTAATGGTGCTGTGTCAAATATTGGATTTCAGGAAGGGTGGGTAAGACAACTACTGAAACAATATAGACTGCAAACAAAAAAAAAATCACGGTGGATGCCAATATGCTTTAATTCTCTGCATCGGACAGCAGCCTTTCTGGTGAGCAGATTGGGTGCAGGCACATAAATTCAGGTGTGTACTAGGGATGCACCAAACCCCTTATTTTGGATTCGGCCGAACCCCCCGAATGATTTGGCCTAATACCGAACCGAATCCAACTCTAATTTGAAAATGAAATTATGGGTGGGAAGGGGAAAACATTTTTTTACTTCCTTGTTTTGTGCCAAAAAGTCAAGTGATTTCCCTCCCTGGCCCTAATTTGCATATGCAAATTAGGATTCGGTTCGGCCAGGCAGAAGAATTTGTCCGAATCCGAATTCTGTTGAAAGGCCGAATCCCGGACTCGGTGCATCCCTAGTGTGTACCAAGTCAAGTTGGGAACAGGTGGGTTTAATTCATGTCTGGGTTAACAAAAAGTCTACCTGCACATCACAAATGCCCAACTAATGCAGAGGATACCTGGGTATACTGACCAAGATGGCGGCTGCAAAGGTTTTTCAGGCAGGAGAATTAATAAAGCAGTAGAAGGTTAGCGATTATAGTCACTGCAGGGTGTCTAACAAATTGGCATTTACCAGTGACTATCTATCCTCTATTTTTTATATAGAAGTATAAATCAGTCAGTTTCATTTGGCTTATTTTTGGCAGTAGGTGGAGTTCCCCTTTAATTTCATCTCCCATACAGACACGTTGATTCAGCACAGTCAGTTTTTCTGGGCCGAGGTAGATCTTGCAGCTGTACCAGCTCACGATGTATCAGCACTAAAGTTACACTCTTGAACAATTCTCAGTAACTTGCCCTCTCTTTCAAGATTTCGTGTATCTGTGCCACCTCCAATACATTTCCCGTTAACATACACCTGGGGGACCTGAATGCAAAATATTAATGAAAAAAAATGTAAGTGATACTACATTGTATTTTTTATGTTTAGAATATCAATAGTCATGTACACAACAGAGCTCAACACTAGAAAGTAAAGGTAGAGACTGTATTTTTTCCTGCTTCACAGAGAATGTCTTCTTAAAAGCCAAGATGGAATTATTTCAACAGATTCAATGAATATATTATTCTGCTTTGAAAGCAATAAAGTCTTCTCCATCCTCCTCTCGCTGCTACCCTAGGGTAAGGCATACATGGCTACATAGTAACTTTTTGGCTCATGTGCTGGCACACATTGCAGATTTAAGCACTTAAACACAAGAGTTTGCTATTTTAAGCCACAATTTGAACCCGGGCTGACACAATAGTTCTGGGTGCAGATAAGGAAGAGGGCTAATTCCAGATTAAAGGCTCATTCCCAACCTGAAGAATATTTGTACCCAGAATGTCAGTGTTGCTTTACAGACAGTTCCTATTGGGAGGGAACAATGTGACAATTTATGCATTACTCACAGTTCTAATTCCACTCAGTTGGTGAAGTGCTGCTTGTATCTGACTCCCGTTCTCTAGTTTATCCAGTTCGACTGCCTTGTACTGCACGTCTATATTTCTGAAGGCGTCTTTTGCCATTACACAGTAAGGGCAGGTGGTTTTTGAGAATATCACTACACAGTTTTCCGCAATCGTGTTCTGAAACAACAAAATGAAAAGATTTAGCTTTACATAATGCGGTTTGTAATACTATTACAAATAATGTGTAGCAGAACAGACAAAGTAAGAAGATTATCCTTGTACGTCACTTCTGTGTAATATCCCAGTCTGCTACACAGCATTCCTGATCCCCGTATTAGTATCCTCTGTTTGCACTTTCGAGCGGTGCTTAATTCTCTACACTCATATAATCATCTGACTCAATTGTTAATGAGGATCCATTTTTAAATTAAGCCACCCGAGCATAACATGCCATAAATACCTACCTGTCAGTAGGCGTCATTCATAAACCATAATTATAATGGAGTGCTAAGCTTGCCTGGAATAAAGCTCTATACTGTTATGGAATCAAAGTACAGCTCAATGGTCATTTTAGCAACACACAACATGAGCCAAACTGAATGCAACCAAATCACTCAGGACAGCTATGCAACCCTTGCAGCAGATAACCACACACATTGATGTGAATTTGCCATCACATGGAACTGGAATCTGCTCAGAATCAAGCATATTCCAATCAGAATGTAATATCCGTTTAAACCAACCTACAAAATAACAGATTATCTGTGCATCAGATTACTGGGCCGAGTACAGGCATGGGACCTGTTATCCAGAATGCTCTGGACCTGGAGATTTGCATATTTCTGTAATTTGGATCTTCATACCTTATGTCTACTAAAAAATCTTTTAAACATGAAATAAACCCAATAGGATGGTTTTGCTTCCAATAAGGATTAATTATATCTTCATTTGAATCAAGTACAATGTAATATTGTATTATTACAGAGAAAAGGGACATTATAGTCTATAGGCAAGCTTTCTGGATAATGGGTTTCCGTATAACAGAACCCATACCTGTATATGTGAGGTAATTGCATTTTTGGTATGGAAAAGGACTTTCTGTAAACAGATTTCTAGACTGGCATAAGAACATTTGAAAGATTTTAAAAAGTTGTAACAAGGTTAGGAAGTATACTTCCTATAACAGACAACAGTAATTAAAAAATG
>CM044437.1:108927630-108937679 GCA_024363595.1 Xenopus borealis
TTGGTAAGATACTTTAATATGCCACTTTATTTGATATAAACTGTTGCTCAAGTATTCATTTTGGAGGTATAGTTTTCTTTTAACTATAACGTGGTGTTTTATTCTTCGGTTATTTTTTGAAGCAGAAATGTACAGCAAAGAGTTTACATTTCCAGGCTCTTTTGCTTGATGAGTAGGAAAGAAGGGCTTGGAGGAGCATTGAAGTTACATGGGGAGGGGGTCCGGTCACGTATTAAGATGAACAACCTTTAATAATTTGATGCACATTCGTTTATACACACGTTTGCACATTTCATAGATGAAACCACACTTACTTTGTTGCAAGCAAAGTAGAGAATCTGTTTAGCAGATGGCTAAATGTGCTCTCATGCAGCTTCAAATTGTTCTGTTTCCTGCAGCAAAAACACCTGGTTACACAAACATCTTGGATTATTATACTACATGCCCAGATTTAATGAATGAGAGAGAGAAAAAAAAACAACTTGCCATTATACCCTTTAAAAGTTACACATGTAACATACATTGTCTCCCACTAGTGTCTGTAGGGTAAGCATCAAGTATTAACCTACGAGTACTTACTGTTGACGCCTTTTCTGGAAAAATGTACTGCGTAATTATCTGTTCTCTTTCTTCCCTATGAATACATTGGCATCAAGTGTAATGGTTTCCAGTGTCAGTAAAATACTTCTATGTGGCAAACTGTAGACTATCCTTATATTCTTGGTCACCTTTTTTGCTAACAGCAGAGAAAAATGTTGCATGCAGGCACTACCCAAAAGCTTTGTGATTAAAAAAAAAAAAAGTGTTTACTTACAAACAGAGGACTGCACAGCTGCAATGACAACCAAGGTCGAGCCGTGCCACCTAATGTCAGAAGTGGTTCCTCTGCAAGATACTATAGATATGCCTGACAACGTTCCCAAATCCAAATTACGAGAATAATCGGTTACACCCAGATCAGACGAGTTTAGATGGAGGCAATTATGTGTGTATTTCAATATATTCAGATGTCATTCACGGTAGAATTGAAGGCAGAACTGTTTGTAAATGTACACAGCATTCTGGTTTTATGGTTTAGTGATTCAGAGGACACCAATTCAGTTTATAGGTGTATACTATTTATGGCTCTTGTGTAATATTAAAATATTATATGCAACAATATACTCATTTCCCCAACCCTAATTATAATTACAGTGTGGCATTAAATGGACAAAATAAGGGACTCCAGCATATTGTGATAAAACGTTTTGAAAGAGCGAATAGCTTAAAAGGCACCTGCTGGGGCAAAATTGTACCCCCAACCAAAGGTGCGGGTTTCACTAATTTTTTTTTAAAAAAAAACCCTCGCCAGCGCTAGCGGTCACGCTCCGGGAGGGAACTCCTGGAGCGAGCAGCCGTCTCCCCACAAGCGCGCGTCCATGTGGATCCCTATCAAGTCTCTGAGTGGTTACAGCTTGGTGACCAATCAGTGGAAACCAAGAGCGCTGCAAAGCAGGAAGTAGTGTTCTGTTCTATTAGACATCCAGTCACTCCAGCCTTTATACATTTTATTATATTTTTACTGAACTATATTGGAAACATTTTTTCATTTATTTATTTACCCAGTTTTATTTTTACCCTGAACAATTCCTTTAAAGGGCACCTGTTGGGGCAAAATTGATAGAGCCCGCATTCCGGTTGGGGGTTTCACTTTTTTTTTCTTTAAAAAGCCCCTCGCCAGCGCTAGCGGTCTCGCTCCGGGAGGGAACACCTGGAGCGAGCAGCCGTCTCCCCACAAGTCTTACTGACGCCACGCGCATGCACAGAATGAAAAGCGCCCAGAATTGTGACCGCTTTTTTCATTCTGCACTGGTTTCTGTGCTGCCATGTAGTAATTATCTGTATTAATGACTAATCAGCCTTATATTGTGATGTTTCTATTCTATGTGTACTGTATATTGTGAGTGGGTCCCTAAGCTCAGTAAGTGACAGCAGCACAGAGCATGTGAATCAGTGAATCAGCAGAAAAGAAGATGGGGAGCTACTGGGGCATCTACTGGGGAGACACAGATCTTTACTGCTAAAGGGCTGTGGTTGCCTTGGGCTGGTATAGAAATTCAAAATATAATGTACAACATTTATAGCTACTTCTTTAGTTAAGATTTAATTCTCCTTTTAAATAAAAAAGTGGCTGCATCTTAACAGATGTCTATTACACTGCAGCCACCTGTTTTCAATGTTTCAATAAACTGGTTTTTAGTTTATGAGGTGGTGTGTTCTGCCAATGGTTTTGATAGGATATACATAGGTTGCCTTGCTTGTCTATTAGTGCTGTGTGTGCCACAGGCCCGGACTGGCAATCTGTAGGTTAGGGCAAATGCCAGATGGGCTGCTATAAGTTGCAATAGAAAGTCACAATTTAGTGGGCTGGTGGAGGCTGTTTGGGCCTCTAAGTGGGATGATTGGGCCTCTGTGTACCTGAAATGCCAGGGCCTATTTTGATTCTCAGTCCAGCACTGGTGTGCCATCAGAAATGCTGCACATCTGTGGGAAACAAGCCAGCACTGGCAATCTGTGGATTCAAGCAAATGCCAGAGGGGTTGCTAGAATGTGCCATAGAAATGTGTATTTAGTGGGCTGTTTGGGCCTCTGTCTACCTGAAATGCTAGGGCTATTGTGGCTATTGTATGCTATTGTGACACTCAGTCCAGGCCTGGTGGGAAACAAATGAAAAACAACTTAACTAAAAAAAGATTAACTTTTCTTATGGCATCTATATTGATTTTCTGAGATGATTTAAACTTGGATTAAGTTTTGGCCAATAGACAAAACCAATACGTTCACTACCCGGTAACCCGGGTAACCAGTATCCCTGCCTATACGCAGAGCAGAGCCAGGCCAAGCAGCATCGAAAACCTCGAGCGTGCGCAAGAGACTGTGAGCAGTGGGTAGACAGAGGAAAGTGTGTGACAGGCAGTAAAGGGAGGTACGTGTGCCCCTCCTCTCTGGGCTCTGTTCGCTTCTGATCTCTAAAGCAGGTCACAGAGAAACTAGCGACACCCTGACGGACTGGATTTTCGACATATGTACCTGTTCAGACATTCCCAAGATCACACAAATCCTACAGTGATGCTCAATTCTGTGGAAGAAGCAGCTAACAGGAAGCACAATGTGCCACTCACCTACCTGAGGCTGCCTGTAGCACTAACTCCGCACCGGCTCAGCACAGGCCACATGATCTCACACGCACTTCCAGCTGTCCTTCCGCTGTATTCTCATGTCCCAGCATGCAAAAGCGGGGGAGGCCTTTTACTATTTAAAGGGGCAGTAACATTCATTGAACTACTAGCTCAACCTAGATGGAAGAGCAGCATTTTGCACTTTACATATCGAGCTTGTCAAAAAAAAATACAGAACCTCCATAACTCAATGGGGCCAATGGTCATTTATGTACTGCTATTCCCTTTCCCCCTCCTGTAACCCCTATTTTATTTTTTTCAACCTAAGGCTAAGGGCAGACGGGGAGATTCGGGGGCGATCCGTTGCCTGGCGACTTCTCGCCCCTGAATCTCCCCAAATAGCTAGGCACCGCTGCGCACCGGCGAGACTAAAAGTCACCTGCGCTTGATCACACGGAGCGGCGCGATTTTTAAAATCGCTCAAAATTGCCTGGCGAGGAATCTCCCCGTCTGGCCTTAGCCTAAGGCTTCAGGCAGACGGGCAGGTTCAGGAGATTATTATTATCAGTGTCAGACTGGCCCAGCGGGACACCGGGAAAAAACACTGTGGGCCCCCGCCGGGTCAGACCCCCTCTCCCTATCTAATTTCAGATTAAAAATTAACCCGACGCGAGGCGCCTAGCACGTATGCGCAGTGGAGTGCGTTGAGCATGTATAGTGGTGCTCAGCACCCGGCGCCGTGCACAGAAGCAGTGGCGTAACTACCAGGGGAGCAGGGGGTGCAATTGCACCAGGGCCCACTCCCTCTCGGGGCCCACATGAGAGGCTAGAAGAACTCTAATTCATAGGGGGAGAGCCCAATAGGGGGGCCCGGGTGCCAATCCTGCACCAGGGCCCACCAGTGAGTAGTTACGCCACTGCACAGAAGTCAGCGCCCAGCGGCAGCCCTAGGTGAGGGGTGGTCAGAAGGGAGTCGGTGGGACAGCGGTCCCAGTGGCCCCCCAGTCTGACCATGATAATTATTAACATGTATTTATATACAGAGTCGGAGCCCCCGCCGGCCCAGACCTGCTTCTTGTCCCCATTGTACTGAACCCACTCCTGCTGGTCCTGGTCAGAAAGGTGTGAGTGCATGTGTGGCGGGTGTGCTTGTACTCGTGCACGTCCCGTTACGGTAGTGAGAGGTACAAGCACATGCAGGAGCCGGGAGGTATGTCTCTCACCAGGGACTTCGCAAAGATACCATTCAGTACAAGAGCATGCACACTTGGCAAGGGCCCCAGAATGGACTTTGTTGTAAAGGCAGGGGTCAGAGGGGGGCCCCTAGAAACCCCAGACCCCCCAGTCCAACCCTGTTTATATAGCGCCAACATATCTTTTTTACATCTATCATAATATTGTCTTTGCATGCAATCTATAATTTTGCCATAAAAGTATTTGCAGATGCTTTTACATTACCCATCTGATCCCCCGTGTTCCTCTTTGAGGGGGCTGCAATATTTGAGCTTAAGAAGTCTGTTAGCATTATAAACTATATGACATGTTGACAAGGGACAGTCAGAGTTTAGGAACTTCAAAAGTAACAATTACTTTACAAATGCAGCGTTATCAGTGAAAAACGATCAACATGAGCTATAGGTAACTTTTGATGTACATTAATATTTTGAATAATAATTTTTTAGTGTCAGTATCACTTTAATACAGTGTATTGCACCTTCAACATCAATGACAGCTTAAAGTCTTTTGTGGTAGTTGTGATTGAGGCTCTATCTTCTCAGATGGTAAAGCTGCCCATTCTTCCTGGCAAAAAGCCTCCAGTTCCCATAAATTCTTGGGCTGTCTTACATGAAATGCACATTTGAGGTCTCCCCAGAGTGGCTCAATGATATTGAGGTCAGGAGACTGAGATGGCCACTCCAGAACCTTCACTTTATTTTGCTGTAGCCAATGACAGGTCGACTAGGCCTTGTGTTTTGGATCATTGTCATGTTGGAATGTCCAAGTACGTCCCATGCGCAGCTTCCGGGCTGATGAGTGCAAATTTTCCTCCAGCATTTTTTCCTTTTCACCTGAAGTTATTTGTGGGTTTTTCCTTGCATCCCAAACAGTTTTTCTGGCAATTGTGTCTTAAATTTTAGTTTTATTTGGTTTTGTTTCAAACCAACCCCTAATTTTCCTCTTCTTAATTAGTTTGAACACTGCTGATTCGCATTCTCAATTCCTTTGATATTTTCTTATATCCCTTTACTGTTTTATAGAGTTCAACTACCTTTTCCCACAGATCCTTTGACAATTCTTTTGCTTTCCCCATGAATCCAAAAAACATCAGTGCAGCACTGGATGAAAGATGCAAGGGTATGTAAACTTATGAGCACAACTGTAACATTCCTATTGGGAGTAGAACCCGCCTATTGGGTTTATTTAATGTTTATGTGATTTTCGAATAGATTTAAGGTATGAAGAGCCACATTACAGAAAAAGCCATTATCCGGAAAACCCCAGGTCCTGGCCATTTTGGATAACAGGTCCCATACCTGTATAGTAAAAACAAGCTACATGGAATTTTGTAAGATTCATCAGCCAATAGACTTTTGAAGACTGAAATAGATTTGGGGGTATTGGGAGGTTCATCAGTGCTCTTAAATATAAATATGAAATGTAGTTACATTGTTACTTGTACAGAAGCACTCCTTTCATTTCAAACTCCTTTGTAATCAATGGATGTAAACCATACTGTTAAGTGTTTTTATTCTGGTAGTTGGTAGGAATGACAAGCATTTAGATAAAACACCCATTTCAGTGGTAAAGAGATTAAAGATTAAAAGTGTGTTTTTCTGGTGGAGATGTTGCTGTCCACCCCTGCACTTATGTGGGTGTCCTGACCACTTGACCATGTTATACACCATAAAAAACTAGTGCCAGTGTGAGGAAGGATCACTAGGAGTGGTGAGGGGGTCTGTCCGAAGTCTGCCCTTGCATCTGGTTGGTATGTCACTATCAGAGAGGGAAGTATATGGTGATGAATCAATCCCATTACATTTGCTTATCATAAATCTTCTGGCAACATACCAGAACAAAGGGAGTACCAAAATATATATTAAAAAAATGGCTGGGTAAACAACAACCCATGCAGGGTTTAACAATGTAGGATCCTCACGTACAACTAGGGTTGCCACCTAGCCGGTATTTTACCGGCCTGGCCGGTATTTTTAATGCTTGACCCCAATGTTATTAATAGGAAAAAAAGATAAATATATAGGAAGGCCGGTATTTTTTTCAAGAAAAGGTGGCAACCCTACGTACAACCCGACTACTCAAGGGCTGCACAAGCCAACATGCTGGTGATGGCTAATCAAAGACAAGTCCCTGTTGGGCATCCCTGATATGTAACAAGCAAAAGATTGAATCAAATCTTATAAATGCAAAATAAAGAGTACACCTTAAGTAAATCAGGGGTATAATATACCTAATTGCTAAATTGGTTAATTATAAAGAAGTACTGAAACCCCTGAACACTTACTGTAATGAATTATTGGTTGTACATCACAACTTAAAGTTGTGATGTACAACCAATAATTCATTACAGTACGTGTTCAGGGGTTTCAGTACTTCTTTATAATTAACCATCCCTGATATGTGCCATCTGGCCTTGCAGATCTGTTGACAGTTTGTCTAAAACCATAGTTAAATTTCTTGCGTTGACTAAAGACATTATTTGTACTACTAAAATGCAAGGTTAAGGATAGCTCTTTTGTTAAAGGTCAGGAATGATATAAAGTGCATTCAAGGTGTAACTTCCAAACTGCTGCTCCAAATAAGGTACAACACAAATGCCTTTGCAGCATACGAAGGCGAGTAATACGAGAGGCACTAATGGCCAAACCTGGAATGTGCTGTGTCATGGTGATGCACAAAAATCAGTGTGGTTGCTTTAAGCAGCTCTTATGACTACTAGAACAGCTAGGTGGGGTTCAACTACTTCAGAACAAATATATAGCAATTACATGGTGTATGGTAATATATATTTTATGTAAGCCTCTTTAAACATGTTGTAGCAGTGTTCTGCGCATGTTTACAACTATTGAGTGCTGCAGACTTTATATTGTAATCTTAACCTTTTGACAAAGCCATTTCTTTTTTTTCAGGGCTGGTGCAGAAGTCATCAGGGGTCAGTTGAGATCATGGTGGGAGTCACAAAAACTATAGGATGTTGAGAAACTATATAGGATGCAGTGGCAATCATCCCTCAGTGCTCAGACTAACATGTTGGCACAGCAAAGAACTGTGGCATCCATGCTCACTGATAGAAAGGCTTGATAACAAAAAAGCCTAAACCAGATAGTATAGAGCACCCTGAATGTCTAAGAGCTGTGGCACATTGTAGCGTCACCATTTAAGGAGAACCAACCCCTAAAAATGAATAGGACTACAAAATTCTATGTTTCTGTGCTGCCATGTAGTAATTATCCATATTAATTACTAATTTGCCTTATACTGTGACATTTCTATTCTATGTGTACTGTATATTGTGAGTGGGTCCCTAAGCTCAGTAAGTGACAGCAGCACAGAGCATGTGAATCAGTGAATCAGCAGAAAAGAAGATGGGGAGCTACTGGGGCTGGTAGAGAAGCACAAAACAATGTACAACATTTCTACCCTACTTTTTTAAGATCAACTTCTACTTTAAAAATCTCTCTAAGGAGTCTATCACACTGTGTAAAAAGTGGAGGGAAGTATTACTGGGGTTGCTGCCCACAGCAACCAATCAGCAATTAGATTTCAACCATTAAAAACAAAAATCCGATTGGTTGCCATGAGCAACATCACCAGTAAAGGTTCACTCCACATATAGGGCCCTCTGTGCCAATCTGGACCATACAGATTTTCTTTGGCATGGCCCCTTTGCAAGTTCCAGGTGGCTGGCCTACCAACCTCTATGCTATTAACTATAAGATATCTACATATATTTTTAACTCACCCCTAGTTGATAATAAAGGTACATTGCTACAGGCTCACAGTTCTATACAGGAAAAAGGATGGAGGGTTGCATGACTGGTGGAGGGGTGGGCAGATAGTGTTAATACACATCAAAACAAGTTTATAACATTTCAGTTTACACTTCTGCATTTCTATGAAGCAAGAGCCACTCTAGAAATTATATGTCAATATGTTTCAAGGAAACACCATGCATTCTTGTCTACAGTCAATTTTATTTACGAATAATGTACATTAGAAGTGAGGAAAAGAAAAAAAGTTATTGAAGCTTTTTATTTCTTTTTAGAGGATAACATAACATTGGAGGTTTTCCTTTACAGGGCACCTACTAAAAGATTCAGCTTGATCAAAGACTCTAAAAATGAGTATTTGCAGACAAATCCATTTCTGAACTAATGGCTTTAGCCTCTGAATTTCAAGACATTTTTAGTGAGAGTAAAAAAAATGCATTTGAAAAGACTGCAGCTCTCTTCATACATGAAAGCAAAAATGACTGCGTCTATCAAAATACACCGCTCAAAAAGCTTTGGGAAAGGTCTCAAAGGATAAGCACATTAATAAAGTGTTGATTATTCACTGTGCCTGCCACTGAGTATATAAAACAGTAATAAAAAGGCAATCCAAAAGGTGCGTGTTTTGGCATACCTGCACTTCTTTACTCAAAAATATTGATTCAGTAAGGCTTGTAAGCACATTATTTTATAGTAAAGGAAACAAAATCACTTGCATTCAATTAAAACCAAGTAAGACTGTCACTACTGAGTAACTGGAACTCTACACGTCAGTGCAATAGGAACAGAGCGAACATATACACAAGAATGCTTGCAGAAAGAAAAAAAAAATCCCTGGTTTTCATAGAATTCCACAGTAGAGTAATTACAAGTTATTTAAGACATTCCTGCTTACAAATAAATGAAAAAGAAGTATTTACAACTTTTTTTTTGAAAATATGCAATATGCAAAAATGGACGTTGCTGGTACAACAAACATGAGGGACTTAAGTCCAATTAGAGCTGTGAATTGCATCAGTGTGAGAAAGGATTACTAGGATTCACACAGTTGTGTAAATGGACTCCACTCATCTGTCTGCGGGTTATACACTTCAACTGTATTTAAGAATTCATTGCCATCAAAACCACCTGCAGCATAGATTTGATTCCCTACAGCTACCACGCCTGCATTGCTTCTTGACGAGGTCATGCTTCCCACCATCTTCCACTCATTTCTTTCAGGGTTGTAGGATTCCACACAACATAGAGCGTGGGTACCATCAAATCCGCCAACCACAAATAGCTTTCCTGTTTAAAATATTACAAGATGTTTAGCATCAAAACAGCAAGAAGAAAAAATAAACAGTTTTACATCTTTAATTATACAAAAATGTGTCCTACAGTAAGGAGAAACTCATTACAAGGTACTTAACATGTTTGCCACATACACAGACCAACATATGCAAAAAAAAATTGTATTTTAGCCATAATAATAATAAATAATTATAAATGTCCCCTCATGACTTGTTTTTAGCAGAAATATGGGATTTATTATTTGGACTTTCTGTAATTTGTAGTGTTATTCCTTAAGGCCACAAAAACACACAAGCATAAAAAAAAAGGGTTGACACCAATATAGATGCACACAGCTTAGTTACCCATCAAGTTCAAGGTACTGTTTTATTATTAAAAATAAAATGATATTCGGTCAAAGATAAGAATTTTTTGCTTAAAAGGGATTCTGTGGCATTACTGTATTTTGGAGCTTTCTGGATCCAGTTTAGTAGAGACTATATGTAGATTATTGATTTTACGAACTGTGGACTTTTTAAATTATTTATATGTTGGTCACTGAAATACGTGGTGTAACATGCTGTAAGACAAATATGGTGCAGAGTTGAAAAAG
>CM044437.1:108937788-108955111 GCA_024363595.1 Xenopus borealis
TATCGGGAAAATGAAAATGCAATATAAGCTTAATCCAACAGAAATTTTCTAAATATCAATTATAAATTCTTAGTGGTTTCTGAAATGATCAAGTTGTTCTTCACTCTTCCCATCTCAGCATCTGTTTCTATGCAGTCTGCCTTCATGCAGGAGTTGGGAGTCTGATTTTCAATGACATTTACAATTATGTCTTTTAGGGGGGCTCCTTTTGCCTAGGAGATGCATTGGAGCTCACTTTTAAAATCACCAGAAATCCTGGATCTACATGCAAGATGTGTAAACGGTAGTTATTTTGTTAGATTTGGATTGTACTGAATCCATTATTTGACTGAGCTCTGAATCACCTGCTAGAAAGGAAGCCCCTCCCCCTAAAAGATACATTGGATCTAACTGTCAATTAAAATCAGACACCCTACTCCTGCATGGAAAGAATGAAGATAAACAGATGATGAGAGGAATAATGAATATACACTTGCCTACTCCAGAAACAATGCAGCATTTTGAATGGATTGTATTTAGAAAGTTCCTTATTTCTGTATGATGAAACATATTAAATTTAGTTTCCCCACAAATAGGCAAGAGTTTGGGCTCTACTTTGCATTTACACAGCACAGAGCAGCCACAATGAATCCCTGGACATGAGAGGAGAGTCTAAAAATATAGCCATTATATTGGCCATAAAGCAGGACTGGACTACAGCCTCTTGAAAAATCTAATGCCCAGCTTTTGTATGGGAATCTGTAAGGAAATAAAAGTTTTGTATTAAAATTTGACGTGTACACAGATTACCATCATAAACTGCAACACCAGCCCCACGTCGAGCCACGTTCATAGGCGCCACCAATGTCCAGGTGTCATTTTCTGGATTGTAACATTCTACTGAATTAAGACAATTCCAAGATTCAGCTCCTCCAATGATGTACATCTTGTTGCCCAATTCACAAACAGCAGACTGGTGCCTTCCTGGAGGTTGTAGAAAAAAATTATTATTAATAAAGTAAACCCATGGCCACCAAAACAACCTTCTTTAAGGTCAGTAAAATCTAGACACTTACTAATGTTTAGCTGGGCACAACATGTCCACATCCTTGCTATGGGCTCAAACACGTCACAGTTTTTAAGACCTTTCTGGCCATATGGATCTGAACCTCCCACAACATATAATTTTCCATTGAGCGCACACACACCTTCAGGAATAAAGGATTTAAGAATGACATTACTAACCACTTTGGTAGATGCACAGGCTATAAATGATACATAAAGCATACACAACAAATTGCACTGAGAAATGCACACACACAACATTAAAAACATATACTTTATACATCAGAGAAAGTGACCTTTTTTTCCCTACCGATCTAGAGATGTTTTATTATGTTAAGAGAATTAAACTACCCTTAATGTAACCTGAATCTACAAGTCTATACACAATACAGTGCTTGAGATATTCTAACTATATTTTTTCTGTATTCATACCAGCATTACAACGGTTGCTTCTTAGTTCAGGAACAGGTGTCCAAATGTTTAATTTGGGATCATACTTTTCTCCACAACTGAGATCATCAGAGTGACCATTTGATCCTCCAACAACATATAGATGGTCCTAAAATAGATCAGAACAACTTTATTATCTTTATGAGATGCCAACAGTTTCATAAGGTTATGCATATGAAATGCTACATGTATAACTTTCAAAGTATTCTTGGAATCTTTAAAATATTTAACATAGTACAGATATTTACAAAAAAAAAGCGAAACATGCCCAACTCTTACAGGAAATAGAGAAAGGCATCTCCAATTTGCCTTGGAGAGGAAAAATGCTTCCTGACACCAAGAGGACCAGTCGCTGGATCGACAGCGTCTCAGACTGAGGGTGATCAGAAGGGAGGATTTGTCACCCGTGGAAAATCATCTTTTCTCATAGGTAACAAAGTAAGCCAATTCTCTTTAAGTCTCTACACACTAAACATCACTACTTAACAAATACAGTTTGTTCACAAAATAAATTGTGTTTTGTAGGAATCAGGATCATACCATCAGAACTGCCATTTGGAAACGGGCTCTTGGTGTTTTCATGGGTGCAATAAAGGTCCAAATGTCTGTCTCTAGATCATAGCACTCAACTGTACGCAGACATTCTTCTCTATTATAGCCACCTGTAAAAGATTATCATTTAACGGGGCAGTTCACATTTAAGTTAACTTTTAGTGTGTTACAGAATGGTCAATTCTAAGCAACTTTTCAACTGGTCTTTATTATTTATTATAATGTTTTAATTATTTGTCTTCTCCTTCGGACACTCAAAATTTTTCGAATGGGGGTCACTTACCCCATCTAAAACACAAATGCTGTGTAAAGCTACAAATGTATTGTTAATGATAGATAATAGAAGAAGTGAGCACGCACTCCTGATGCACACCAATGTAAATAAAACTATTTTATTCCACAGTTTAAAACAACCTTGTCCTCAATACTTTTGTATCACTCATCTTTCTGTTCAGGCCCCTTTTATTCATATTCCAGTCTCTCATTCATATCAATGCATGGTTCTAAGGTAATTTAGACCCTAGCAACCAGATTGCTGATACTGCAAACTGGAGAGCTGTTGAATAAAAAACTAAACTCAACCACAAATAATAAAAAAAATGGAAAACAATTGCAAATTGTATCAGAAGATCACTCTACCCCATACTAAAAGTTAGCTCAAAGGTCAAGAACTCCTTCAGCCATATTTGGTGCTTCATGTTGATTAACATCAATGCAGGAGTAGGCAGAGACTTGTAGAGACGTTTATGATGATTAGGTCCTTAAAATGCTTACATAGGTAAAGTAATAAAAATAACTAATTGTGCTTTAAAAAGTTCTGTTTGTGCCAGTTAATTTCTATCACAAAACAGCAGTCCAAAAAAGAACACACAGGCATCTCGCGGACATCCATGGCAATTAAGGCTGGGGACAGACAGGGAGATTCTGTCGCCTGCTATTAAACGCGAGGCGACAGAATCTCCCCGAATCTCCCTGTCTGTCCCCAGCCTAAAGGAAGAGTAACACCAGAAAATGAAAGCTTAATACATTTTGTCCCGTTGCCCTTCACTAGTAAAACTGGTGTTTGCTTAAGAACTCTACTATAGGTTATATAAATAAGCTGCTGTGCAGCCAGTGTATCTGAAAAAGCAGAAACGTCATAGGATACATAGATAACAAATAAGCTGTGCAGAGTACAAAGGTTTTAGTTCTTACACAGGAGGATAAACAGGGTTAAATGCCATTTATGGCTCTTTACAGGACTATTATAGAGACCTCTCATTTAATGATATGTGTTGACAATAAAAAAAGTTTCTTTGTTGGTGCTAGACCAACAGATACAACCTTTTGATATTACTGGCCTTTAACTATTCTCCAAGTCGTCTCCCCATTTATTCAAAATACAAATAAACTAATGCAGACATCTGTCAACATTAATGTATTGCTCAGCAAGGATAAAAAATGAACACTTAAGGCAGGAGGAAACAACTGTAGTTTTCAAATGTGTAATTAACATAAGCATCCCTGAACCTGTAGCAAAACTAGCATGTCCATGAACAGATGCAATTCCGTAGTGAACCTGATCCCTAGAGGCACACTAATGCCTTTAATTTTTAAAATTATCCCCACAAAAAACATGCAAAACCTGCACGCTACAGGCTCATATGCTTAATTACAAATCCAAATAATAGCTTATGAATGTCACTTTATCCTTGTTAGCCCTGAACAGGTTGGCTTTGTTCTTGGCTGCAAAGTTAAAGGAACAGTAACAAAAAAAAAAAAAAAAAAAAAAAAAAAAAAAAAAAAAAAAAAAAAAAAAAAAAAAAAAAAAAAAAAAAGTGTTATTAAGGAATAATGTACGAATGCCCTGCACTGGTACAACTGGTGTATTTGCTTCAAATACACAAACTATAGTTTATATAAACAAGCTTATATGTAGCCATGGGAGTGGCCATGCAAAGCTGAAAAATGAGAAAAGGCACAGGATATTGAGCAGGTAACATATCTGCTCTATAGTATAGAATGGTATTCTTCAAAACATGTGTTATCTACAGCGTATACTGTGCTTGAATGGCCATCTCTATGACTGCACAGCCGTTTATTTATATAAACTACAATTGTGTTTATGAAGCAAACACACCAGTTTTACCAGTAGAGGGCAAGAGAACATTAGATCGGCATTCCTTTTAAACACTTTTTTGTGTTACGGTTCCTTTAAAAACAGCAGCAGGTTCCTATGTTACACTCTGGGCAGAGAGACAGATTATGTAGGTATCTACTGATGCAGAAAACGCATTCTTTTATTTACTTGCCTCAAGTATAGGATCAGAGAGACAACAATGAAAAAAAAGGTTAGAGCTTATGTTTTCCAGGGTATGAATAAGTCTAGCTGGGTAGCACAGTTTTGCCGTTAGCATATCTACCTTGCAGTGATGGAACCCTACAGTGCCTGAAACAGCCCAACATAAGCCAACACTATAATATACTTAAGTGTGGGCTTTGGAAAAAAGCATCTGTTAAATGCTTCTAGAAATCCAGCTTGAAGGTCAGTTACAGAATGATCTGAGATAAACAACAATTTGCTGTCCTAGACATCCTTGGATCTGTGGCTGAATGGTTGATAAAAGTATGTTTTCATACATCTGTAATCTTGTTTGTCCCTCAATAGGGGGAGCTTCAAAAGCCATTGTGTGAATTTGCAAATATTTAGGCTAATGCGGCATTTAAAACTTTTGTGCACAGGATGAGCATGTGCCATTAGCTTAAAGATCTTGCTATGCATTGTTGCAGAAGAAAGTTATGATTAAAGAAGATGGGAAGTTAGTGATGCATTTTAATACTCTTTTAAGGTATAGTACAGGTTTATATATAAATGTTATCAAAATAGGCCAGATACATGTACATCAAACTGTGCATCAACACTTACCTGCTGCAATGAGTTTGCCATTTAATTCGGCTGTTCCTAGCCCAGACCGAGCGTAATGCATGGGAGACATTACCCTTTCAATAGAGTCATCAGGTTGTATTTCAAGACTTAAACTTTTTGTCAATCTAGGGGTACTTGATGGAGAGTTTACCGGGCTGTTTCGTCCATGCAGGAATATAATGCATAGTGTGCTATTCAGCACAGCTAAACACAGGTAGGTATTATCTGCAACAAAAGTATGTATTTTAAGGACAGGGACACAAAGTTACCAAACAAGATACATCTAAAACCGACTCTTTATGTATTAGTATAGAAAAAAAAAAACAACTGCAAAGCATGGAAACTCTCAACCAGGAGAATGTATGTTTATTGACAGGCAGCAAAATGCCTGGAAATACCACTCCATTTAATTGAATTATAATCCTGATAAACATAACTAATGTTAATATGCAAAAAGTAATCTAGTTTGTGTCTTATTTCTTAAGATAAACCGAGAAACTGCAACTACCTTTCTGATTTTTTAAAAGCAGATGATTAGATTAACAGTGCACAGATTAACCCCTACTTAACTATGAACCATGCCAGCCAGTCACAACAAAGGGGTGAAGAAAGTGGGTTATATAAAGAGCATTAGCTGTAGTTGAAAAAAACTGGCGAGTTAGTAATTCTCAAAGCAAAACCATGCTCTATGTAACCGGTAAAGAAGACATGGAATTCTATTGATTAAAATAGGCATTATATATTTCAAGCATATTGTATCTTTTTATTCTTTGCTCCAGGTTTATATGGCGTGCACTGCCTCTAAGTCAGTCATATCCAAAGTCCAGCCCACGTGCAAATTTCGGCCAGGTTTCAAATTTACACTGGTCCAGACCCACTCCCTGCCACTGTAAGGTGTGCTTGATTCACTTTTTTTGTGACTTGCACTATGCAAGTCTTGCTTAATCTTGCTTCACTTCCTTTGCTCCAGCAATTAGGTAAGCAGGAAGTATTTCGGCCTCCAGCTGCAGCTGTACTAAGGCAATCAATGGCATTGCATTTGCCACTTCAGCATCTTTTTTGTGTATTTTTTCACTGGATGGGTGCCATAGTCCTTTGGGCTTGACCCCAGGCCAAGACTTGTGCCCTGGGGTAATCTGCAGCAGAACCCAGGGTAGACAGAATTCCCCCTAGCCCCAAGGCAAAGGGGAGTCCAATGACCCCAAACACCCTCGGTGGGGCGGGGATGATGGTGCTCACCCTAGCTTCAGCGAAGTGGACCCATCCACTCATGCTGTCCTTTTGGTCTGGCTTTGAGCAACGGAGCCTATTCCAAAAACAGAGATACACTGTCTCATCAGTTTAATGGAAAAAAAAAAGAAAGTTTGACTCACTTGTTTTCTTTTCTGATGCAATAATTTTCCATTCATGCTTTGGACTCTGAATCAGGGCACTAGGAGATAAGCTGCTACTGAGATTCTTATGGTTGTTTTCACGTGGGGACTTTTTCTGTGGGAAAAATCAAAAAACAACTCAGTGTGCTGTTGCTTGGGGCCCCCGAGGAAGTTCAACTATTAAGCTCCAACTACATATGTTTATTGCAGAGTACGTGTACAATAATTGTAGACTTGGGTATTTAACATTTCCTCATGCTTGCTAAAAACAAAGGTCGTATTATTTAATCTGCATTCAGGGCTCCCACACTAAACATTTTCAGGACAATTCACAACCAGAAATACAAGGCAAATCTGACTAGAACATTTCTGCCCACTTTTTCCACTAATTTATAGAAGGAAAAACATTACAGACAGAGATCCACTACTATAAAAAGGGCAAGGTTGTATAGTAATGAAACATAGTTGACCATTGCTGCTCAAACCAGAAACAGACATATATGTGCAAGACCGGACTAGTAGTGTTAGAGGAACAGTAACATCAAAATGAAATGTTTTAAAGTAATAAACATATAATGCAGTGTTGTCCTGCACTGGTAGAGCTGCTGTTTGCTTCAGAAACCCTACTATTGTTTATTATTAACATGTATTTCTATAGCGCCAACTTATTTCGTAGCGCTGTATATTGTTTATATAAATAAGCCGATGTGTAGCAGGTTACACAACAGATAAGCTCTGTAGAACATAATGGTGTTATCTGTTACCCACTATTTAACCTGTGCCATATAGGGTTTATTCAATATCCGCCATTGCTACACAGCAGCAAACAGCAGTTTTATCAGTGCAGGGCAACATTACATTATATTTCCATTACTTTAAAGCACTAATTTTTTGGTGTTAGTGTTCCTTTAAGCTTTCTAAGGTTTTAGCTTGTTGCATGATCTACAAAACTTCAATGGGTGGATTAATTTGCTATTCAGGTTAGTCTATGCTACATAAGCAGTTCTATGTGATGCAGGCACAATACACTTAGCTAGGCAGACCAATAACTAGTCACTATCTGTCTGACTTAGATAGGAATCTGAAGATTCGCAGAGCACTAATGGTATACAACCTAATTTTGTTTTAAGTATGTATTATGTACCTGAATCAATTGTATATTGTCCTCATGTGCTTCGGTATGTTCACCAAGAAGACTGCCATCAAGCAACTTGTGGTCAGCTGAGTAATACAAAGTTTGTACCTGCAAAATAGGAATGAAACAGGCATATGGATACAACTTCTAAAAATGTTTTATAAGTGATCCTGTATTCCACGTCATCTTCATTGTGAGTAAATGTTCCACTTTGAAAACTTTCAATTAAAAAAAAAATTATATTGCATGATGTCAGAATCTTCTAATTACTCAAGTCTTCCTGAAGAAATCTTCATTTTCCAATAGGTAAGGGTGAAGGTGTTAAACACAAAAAAAAAGAAAAGAAAAAAGATACAGGAATAAAAAGTAAAGAATAAAAGAAGGAATACGAGAGATGACAGAAGCACAGATGTATACAAGGACACATACAATATATTTTCAATATACATTAGTAATGCATAACGTTTTATAAAAGAAACATTTAGTATCAGTAACTACAATATAATGGGGCAAGAGGGTAAATAGGTTTCATACAAACAGTTCTGTAGTATCAAAATATTTTTACTAAGCAAAAAGTGTTAAAATTTGTACATGGTTACCGAACTAGAGTGTCCTTTGCCCTTTCATCATGCTCGCTCCAATCAAGATGCAAAACAAATAGCTTACTTTGAATGCAAATGTCAAGGAAAACTAACACCTAAACAGAACTCTTGATTTGACGACTATCAAAGCGTGCGTTTAAAAGTTATTGCTTAAAATGAAAATCTTCATATTGAGTCCCCATAGCATCTCCCAAGAATAAAGACGGAATAATTTAAAGACAAACTAAAGGAGTAGCTAGAAATGTTGTACATTATGTTTTGGTCTTCTGTACCAGCCCAGGGCAACCACAACCCTTTAGCAGTAAAGATCTGTGTCTCCAAAGAGGCCCCAGTAGCTCCCCATCTTCTTTTCTGCTGAGTCACTGCACATGCTCTGTGCTGCTGTCACTTACTGAGCTTAGGGACCAACTCACAATATACAGTACACAGAACATAAATGTCAGCGTATAAAGCGGATTAGTAATTAATACAGATAAATATTACTACATGGCAGCCCGTAAACCAGTGCAACTACCATCAGATTTTAGTCAGCCCTGTAGCATCATCTTATATTACAGGCCAACCTCATTTTCTGCTTGATAATTTGTGACAACACTTAAGCTTAGCTTTGCAACAGCTGCTCAGAGCCCACAAAGCATGCAAATGTAGCAGACACTTTCAAAGATGGTGACCCCCAGGGACAAGTTTGAAGTCATGGATCATTGCTGCTATTGACAAGCTAAAACTTTAGGCTTGTGCAAGTAGTTCATTATATAAAACATGGTAATTTTAGCCATTTTCATTTTTAGGGTTCAGTTCTCCTTTAAATGAGCTGAAAGGCCTCTACAGAAACCTACATGTATGCTTTAATAAAATGCAATTATCTGAAATACGATACAAAAAATATTCCATGTTGCGTCCAAGGGCGTTACAATGTGTTTTTCCTCAGAGACTCAAGAATTTATATCTAAAAACCAGTATAGAGATATATATATATATATATATATATATATATATATAAAACCTTATCATGGGCAAAAACTATGCTGGCCATAGACAATTACAATCTTTCTTGGAAAAGATCTTTCTAAGAAAGATTGTTTTTTTCAACACACATGTATAGAGCTGAATCGCCAGGTATACAGGTAGAAACAATAGAATTCTACCTGTATCTGATGATTCAGCACTAACAATGGTCAAAGGCACCCGATCAAAATTTTCCATCCAGCCTGATCAACCAGCCAACCAATATCTAAATCTTCTGACGATATCAGTCAGCTCATTTCCCACCATACACGCACCGAATATCTTACGAAAATTTGTTTCATACAATATTATCTGTGCATCTATGGCCACCTTAAGAGGAAGGCAAGATTACAGTGCGATTATCTATCCAGATAGCTCTAGTTACAAGATGGAAAATCACCTTAAACACATAAATGAAACCAGCAGATACCCAGATTAAGGCTAATTTGCTTATTATTATTAAAAAAAAAACAAAAAAAAACAAAAAAAAAAACAAACAACCAGTAAACTTCACAGTTTGTCCTGTGACATAGGGAAGGAGGACAATCCAAAAAAACTTCCTGGAGACCACCCTTACATATATGCTATGAAAGAAATGATCCTTGCACACTTCTTTAGCAAAATTAAGGACACGAGCCAACATCCATGAAAGTGTATTCCACTAATTAGCAGCTTTGAGCTAAATATCTTCAGTGTCCTCTTTTAACTCTATATAAATCTCCTGAACCTTCCCGACATTGAGGGGTATATAGCTACAAACCTACTTGCCAAAGTAAAACAACTTGTATTATTGAAGGTTTCTAAGCAGCTTTGCAACTGCTCTAGATTGTTCATAGTCCCTTAGCCTTCTCTACTCCAAACAGCAAACAAAAAGCACGCAGATGCTAATTTTGATTATTTTTTGCCCTACAGAGAAAACAAAAAAAAAAAAAAAAACTTTTAACTTTCCAATTCTAGGTGTTAGTTTTCCTTTAGATTTTTTTCTATGGCAGGTCTACATTAAGCCAATTTTTTTTAACATTAATTCATAAAAAGTAAAGAACAATTTAGAAATGTTTGCATAATGTACATGCACAAATGCACATTAAATTACACATTAATACAATTCTACATCTTAAAAAGAATTTTAGCTTACTGGCATACAATTCTAGTAAGGGGTCTGTACCAATACATTATGTTTAATTATCAGTTTTTTACATATCAGAGCCTGTTTTTGTAGGTAAAAATAGTGTGGATGTTTGTTTTTATCAAATAATTTTTTTAAAAAAATAAATCAGTGGTCACAGTGATGCCTCTTGCATTAAAACATTTTCATGGGCTTTGCAATACTGAAAGGGGTTAACAAAATGTATCAGTATTTCAATAATTGACAAGTTGCCAGTCTTCCTCTTAATGTCATGGCTTGACTAAAATGTAATCGGTCTTTCATTAAATATACAAATCTAAAACTGCTGGTGCATGCAACCTTTACTATAAATGTATGCCTGGTAAGCAGCTATGATTATAAAATCACCCTTGTGTTGGTTTATAAAAAGGTTGCAAAACCTTAAATAAAATCTAATTTTACCAACACAACGGTAATCTTCTAAATGCCTTCTGTTGTATTAGTATGAAAAAGGCAGGCATTCTTAGCTAGAAAAATGTAGACTGTACATGTCACACAAATCCTGTAAAAGGAGTAAACACCATTAAATCATCATCATGGTTCTCTGCCCAGAGTGGATGTTCTTAGAAGGCATAGGGCAGACTTGAGCTTCAATACGGTTAAACCTTGAGGTATCTTCATTGATCTTCCATCTTGGGTATCCTACTTTTGTTAAATAACCTATGAAAATATAATCAACGGGGAGGAAAAAACTATTAGAAATTTTCTAAAGAAAAATGCCAATTCAAGCATTAAACCTGCAAGAAAATGTTGGAAATCTATAGTAATTTTCAATAAAAACGTTAGAACTTAAAAACAGTGAAAAAGTGAAAGGGGAAATCGGTGGGAAAAGAACATCAGATTTGTTTTGGGAAAATAAGATTCAGTCTCACCTTCAAACCTACCAGTTTTGGACTGAAAACAGATACTTTCTTTACTTTGGGCTCTGATTATCATAAAAGGACAATTGAATTAGTTGTAAAAAAAATTACTTTCCTAGGATCCTACATATATTAGTCATTCCTTTGCCAGACTAACCTCTTCCATTAGGGCATCCAGATTTTCACCGTTCTCCCATATGCTCCGCTGAACCCAGTTGATTACCTTTGTATATAATTTACCATTGCTGGGGAGGGAGACATTTTCTTCCAGCATTATTTCCAGCTAGACAAATGGGAAGGGGCAACAGTGTTACTTTTGTGCAATTCATCATAATTAAGAATATTTCATATGTCCTAGCCATCAGTTTTCTTATATTAATAGTTTCTCATTAACTGTAAAAAATATTAGTCTGCTAGGTGTAGTTATCTTGCTAGGCAATCTGCTAAGAGTAATGATCTGTGCAGAAAATATATGAATACAAGTATCAGTCATATCAAACTTTTAAATAAACATCTAACTCCTTCAAGCATGCATATTTCCATATGCAAGTAACTGAATAAACTTTGCTAGAGTATCTATTTTTTCTTTATCACATTACAAACAGAACGGGTATAGGCCCCACTCCATCAGAGGCAACAGTACTAAGCGATTTAGTCAGTAAGACCGACTTCACCAGCATTCAGTTTTGATCAATCATATTACAATTTATTTGGGGTTTCATATTTCCCTTTTAGCAAAACATGTTAACTACAGACAATATCTGATGTAAGAATTGCTGTGATTTGTGGTGAATGGCATTAGAATAGTTGCAGGTATTTCAAAATGAAAATAATGTATTGTCTATAAGGAGAAAAGCAAAAGTTAGCTGGGAACTAGAACTTTTTAAAAAGATAATACATGGTTATACTTACGTTCAGTCTTGGGAGTTTAAGAAAATCATCCTGTTCAGAAATCTCAAGAAGATGCTCCTGAATGTAATTGTCAATTTTACTTAGAAGGCGCCAATCTCCCATTGTGTTAACAAAATTACGGTAAGAAATACTGCTCTGAGCATCTATTTTTGATATTAAGTAATCTCCACACACCTATTTAATAAAAATTCAGAGAGAATAGTCATTAAAGGGAAGTCAACTTTATCATAAAATGCTTAGAACGTATACATGGTGGCAGGGGTAATAGCAGAAGTACAATAACACATACTGCAAATTCGGACTAATATAACTTGGGTGACAATTTAAATACATTGGCATTAACATACATAAAGACATGAGTAAATTTATAGAATTAAATACAACTCCTGCCCTCAATAATTTAGAAGCTAAAATCAAAGCATGGTCCCATTTACAATAACAGTCCTAGGGAAGATAAAACTATTTAAAATGATGCTCCTGACAAAATTCAACTATATATTACAACAATCGCCCATATCTATTCCAAATACCCTTTTCAACAAGATTGACTCACTACTCACATCCCTCTACTGGACAAATACCTCTCCTAGAGTCTTCTTGTCCACTTTACAACCACCAGCAGATGCAGGGGGGCTGGCAGCCCCTAGTGTATATAGATACTACTTAGCAGCTAAACTGGTCACCTGCTGGTAGTGGACTTCCCCAACTGGCTCAAATGCAGCTACTATACTTGACACACACATAATTGGGTCATCTGAAACATTAAAAAAAATCAACTATATAGAGGGATAGGACTTAAAAATCTTACATAAACTATGAAAGCTACAGTGATAGACTGGAGGAGAGCCCAGAAGTATACCCATAGAAATCCAAACATCTCTTCATCATTTTCCCCCCTATGGTTTAACCTTAAACTCCCACATCTTATTCCAGACCCCCAGCTTTGGGCACAATACCAAATAAAATACATAGGGGACGTGATTGATCAGGGTAAGATACTAACATTTGAAGATCTCAAGCAAAAATATAGCCTCCCAAACAAAATGCTATTTCGCTACCTCAATTAAGGCACGCTCTAAAAGCTCAATTCCCATATGATAACATAGAGACGTAACCTACATGCCTAGAAGAATACATTCAGACCCCTGGGTTGGCAAAACCCATATCCCAGATCTACAAACTAATTAGTTCTCCCACATCACTGATACTTCCCAAACTATACGAGAAGTGGGCCCAAGATATACCAACACTAAATTCAGAAATATGGGAAGGAACGGTCAATACACGACTCCCTAATCAGCGTACGAGATAAAATGGTACAATTCCGGTACTTACATAGAACATATCTTACTCCCCACAGACTGCACTTAAAGGAAAACTATACCCCCCGAACAATGTAGGTCTCTATAAACAGATATTGCATAAAAAAACTCATATGTAAAACCCTGCTTCATGTAAATAAACCATTTTCATAATACACTTTTTTAGTAGCATGTGCCATTGGGTAATCATAAATAGAAAATAGCCATTTTAAAAAATAAGGACAGCCTCCTGGGATCGTATGATCCAACGGTGCACACAAACACACCAAACAAACTATAAAGTTAGGTCACATGAGCCAATTAACAGACAGCGTTGTCTTTTGCTTCCACACTTCTTCCTGTTACAGTTAGAGTTGAAATATTTCTGGTCAGGTGATCTCTGAGGCAGCACACAGACCATCATGAAATGGTGGTTCAAGGCAAGAGATGTAAAAGGGCAATATTTACTTAAATATATATTCCAGTTTGATAAGATTCTTTAATATGTCACTTGATTTGATATAAACTATCTGTTGCTCAAAATTTCATTTTCGGGGTATAGTTTTCCTTTAATAACACACACCATACCAGATGTATGTCCCAAATTTAAGTGTACCCCAGCTACTTTTATACATATGGTTTGGTCGTGTCCACATATACAAACCTTCTGGACAGAAGTCTTAGAGGAATGTGCAGATATATCTTCCACACTTATACCAATGGAACCGTTGCCTATTCTCCTAAACGACGTAGAAATGATCTCTTCATCTCGTAAAAACTGAAGCCCCATAACGGCTTTACTGATTTATGCAAAAAAACTAATAGCAATGAGCTGGAAATCAGCACTAACACCAACAAAAAGACAGTGGGTCACTATGGTGAATAATAATGTTTCCCTATACAAGCGGACATATCTACAATGGGGATGCCCAGGTAAATTTGACTTCATATGGGAAATATGGGTGGATAAATTTCTACCATCTAGGAAGTAGGACAAAGATATTTTAAAAATAAATGGAATGGGGACACAACAGGCACAAGGTGAACTCAGGTTGAAAATAAGGGGAATTCTATCCCTCCCAAAACAAAAACACTCTCGGATTATTTTAAATTCATTGATCAGTTTAAAGTTCTAAATCAAGACTATATATCCTGGTAATTCCAGTAGGTTAAAATTCAGGCAATGGGATAAATTTTTCATTTTAAAGTATTATGCGGAAAATTATAATGTTTTGGTTGTATAAAAACCAGATGTACTGCAGAACAGAGCCTCAATGTAGGTTGACAACCCACATAGGGTCTACCAAATGGCCAATTACAGCACTCATTTGGCACCCCAAGAACATTTTTCAGGCTAGCGTTGCTCCCCAACTCCTTTTACTTCTGAATGTTGCTCTCAGGTTCAAAAGGTTGGCGATCCCTGGTATAAAGCAACACAAGGGCTAATGCAGTCAATGTTAAGACTTTAATGCAATGTGAATATATACAATTGTTTGCATGTTTTAACTCAATAAAAACAACTGTTAAAAAAAAAAAAAAAACAATAACACATACTGAGACTAAAGGTAAAATCTGCCAACACACAAATAAGCACTGCATACATTGCAGTGTTCAGTGAACATATATTTGTAATGCAGAGAATTAAGGAAGTGTTTAGTTTTATAAGACACAGAACAAGTAGTTTGCCTATTCTTCTATTATGCTATCTGGATGGGCTTTGCGTTTCATTAAGACCAATGTGACAAATAGCAAATGCTCCACTTCCATCAGAACTGCCTCTTGCAGCTCCCATGGACTGATGGGAGATGCAAAAAGAAAATTCTATTCCATTACCCTAAATTCAAGTATGTCACTCTTTTTGTAACGGGTGAAAGCTGCTTTTGTGGTCAACATACTATACAGCGGTTTGTAAAAAAAAAAAAAAAACTAGTGGTGAAAAGCAGCTACAACTAACTTGGTTCTATATTTGAACCTCAAATGAATTATCTTAAAAAACAGCAGTGTGAGTTCACAGCTCAGTAGAAGCAAAAACGTTAAGGAAAAAAAAAACGCCTTTCTCGCAAAAGTAAACAACATAGAGGCAAAAAAGCAAACACCTGGTAGACTAGTTATGGATAAAAAGTGACATGGACAAATGTTGCAGGAGACAATATTAACCTAGATAGAAGCATTTCCCCTGTGACAACAGCACTGGTTTCTGTGCTGCCATGTAGTAAATATCTGTATTAATTACTAATCAGCCTTATATTGTGAAATTTATATTCTATGTGTACTGTATATTGCGAGTGGTCCCTAAGCAGAGTGACAACAGCACAGAGCCGTGTGCAGTGAATCAGCAGAAGAAAGGATGGGAAGCTTCTTTGGAGGCACAGATCTTTGGATATGTGGTTGCCTTGGGATGGTACAGAAGCCCAAAATATAATGTACATTTCTAGCCTACTTCTTTAGGTAAGCTTTAGTTCTCTTTTAAGTCCCGACCTGCACTTGAAGCCATGGGCCACTGGTGCATTTTTGATATGCACTATACAAGCAATGAGTACTACAAATATTTGAAAATTAACACTGTGTTGGCTTGTTTGCAGGCCCAGCCACCTCTGTGAACAATGCTTGCCATAGATTGGTTATGTGAGAATAAATTATCGAACTGTCACTTTTACCTTTTTAAATGTCCATAACCTGACAGAAAATGATTACCTGTTTCACTCGATCAATCTTAAGTTTTTTTGCTGCAGAGTATACATCTTTAACAAGATCGGTCTCGGCTTTAAGCCTAAAGTAAAAACAATTAAAGATGAGTCAGCAACTTCTATTCTAAATGTTTTGACAGTCACTTTGTTTGAAAGACATTTAGGGGTAGATTCGAATTGTGTTTTCCACTCAAAAATCGAGTTTAATTTTTTTGTAATCAAAAATCGCTTTTTCCGGTTAAAAATTCAGCGACTCTTGATATTTTCTCCCTCTCTGCTGCTGGATCCTTTCCTTCAGTGCTTCCTTGTTGCCTAAAGCATCGGAGCTTCCAGCGTGAACGCTCTACAGAAGAACCTGGCCCAATAGAAAACAATAGCAGAGCAGTGTCTGTAAGGGAGCTGGTTGTGGGATATGCATCACTTGTCAGTAGCTCTCAGGTCTGGTTCGGGGCCCATCATAACATCATGCTGCTGCGTGAGGTCATACGCCACAATCCGTGCATGGTGCGGGAGTCCCAGCTGGCCTGGGTGGCGGTGGCAGAGAAGATGAACAGTGCCTTGAGGAGAGAGGGCTTTGAAATGGATGGAGCAGACAGACCTTCTGCTCCATTACTACAAGCGGCAGAACTCCCCTGTTCTGCACAGGTTGGAAACTCTTCTGTCCCCAAGCTGTTAGTCTCCATTCTGCTATGCGCTGCCATCCCATGATCCATTAGGGACGCTCCATTTCCATGATGCATGGGGGGGGGGTTAGTCTCCTGCTCCTTCTGCACCATATGCCTCTCTAATGTGCGCTCCCTTAACTTCCCTGATAGCACCAAAACCATGTGCAGGTGGGACAGGGCTGTCCACTCCCAGCACCGCCATCCATCCATCTTGAAGCTCTCTCCCGTCAAAGGTGCTGTTCATCTTCTCTACCACCGCCACCCAGGACTCCCGCACAGCATATGGATTGTGGCATTTGACCTCACGGAGTAGCTGGAAGGGCGGCTGCTCTAGATAGCAAAGAAGCACTGAAGGAAAGGATCCAGCAGCAGAGAGCCAGGGAGGAGCAAGCAAGTGTTGCTCCATGGACGGTCGTCTGGTCGCTTCTTCGGAAGTTATTTCTTAATAAAGGCTTTGCTATTTTAAATTTTAATTTGTCTTGGTGTTTTTTTTCCCAGTGTATTCAGACAAATTTATTTGTAAAATTTTTTTGATGTTACTGTTAATTGGCACCTACACAAAAAAGGGAATATATCTTGCATAATTAAATAAAATGTTAATTATAAGCACCATTTTAATACACCAATTACAAATTATTTTTAAAGTTACAATATTTGTAAATGGAAC
>CM044437.1:108955144-108973463 GCA_024363595.1 Xenopus borealis
CCCCCCCCCCCAGTCTTGCACACTTCCATTCCCTTTGCATGTCAGAAAAACAATTTTAAAAGGAATATGAACGGTTTACTTTTGAGAATTATTTGAAATGTTTTTACTTACTGAGAGGTGTATGCATAATTTAATAAAACTTCAACAGCTTCTGGATTCAAGTCATCAAATCTAACATGGGAAATGCCATGAGATTCACTGTCGCTGTTGAAAATTTCAAATAAGAAGGGGCTGCAACAGGCAAGAACTGCTCTGTGTGCCAGCATTTCATGGCCGCAGACCTTCAAGGTTTGAAAACATGAATTAGGATAAAGCAGAAATGCAAACAAAACACTTTACAGCTGCATTTTATACCTTATGGATTTTTCAAATCAAACCACATCACACAGTTTGAGTGAACATTTTAAAAATGACATTTAAAAGGTTTTAGTATTGAAAATACAGTAAGAAAATAAGTTAGTTATCCCTATAATATTCTGAAAAACTACAGTATGAAATATTTGTATAAAGAAAGTGTCATTCTAAATGTGAAAGAATGAACAATACCTGTAATTTGACATCACAAAACTGTCCGCTTTTACGCAATGCATTTAATTTAGCCACGGATGACTCTATAAATTGTTCATCTTCAAAGTTTAAAGATCCGTTAGGAACCATTTTCCTGTGTGCACCTGTTTATGAAAAAATATTAAGAAAAAGATAAAAATTACTTTTCACCAAAACATCTGGCAAATTTATGGATACCAACAAGAGGCTATATTTATACAGTATTGTAAACTTCCCTATGAACTCTTTATATCATTTTTCACTATATTCTCTCAATCACAAAAACACCTCAGAAAAATGTTTGCACTGCACGTGCAACCAAGTGATTGTATCCATCTACCTGACCTGAAACTCCAGGCTGGTGCTCCTATCAGCAGATTTCTGCAACTGCCATACGAGTGAGCACCACAAAGTGATCTTCTTCCGTTTCCTTCTGTCTTCTATTTCCCCCGGACCCACGCATGCACAGTTTAACGAAAAAAACTAAAAGTTCCTCCAGCCTTTCCTTCTTCTTTAAGGGACAGATTTATCAAGGTTCGAATAGTCAATTCGAATTCAAATTTTCGAGTTAAAAATTTCACAGATTAGAATTTTAATCCCCCTATTCAAATGCAAATTCAATGCGAGATTTATCACACTTCAACCATGGATAGAGTCCTAATTTGAATATTCTCCACCTAAAAGTTCGGTCTGTCGGCAGTTTTCATTGGCCGGTGTATGGTCATCTTTAATTACCATGCAGGCTAACAAAGGCTGTTTAAAGTGGAAAACAGATAACAGAAGGGTAATACACAAAATGGATTTGAAATAGGAGAACAATGTCAGATTTCTGAAAGTATCAGGTATCTTCAAGACTCACATGTCAGATTACCTTGCACAGCACAACCTAAAAACAAGAGTCAAAAGATCATTGGCCACATTACAAACTAATAAGATTTGGTTTATTGTCTCGCTAAGAGTCAAATGATCCTGGGTCACATTTAAAAACAATGAAGATTTGGTTTATTTTCTGGATAAAACAGGAAACGCCAAAGACCGAAACCTGTAGTCAAACTATGATACCATTTCTCTCCAATACTAAACTTTGTAAAGTGAGAAGACAGGTTAAGTTACGATAATTTTAGTTTGGGAGGTAAAAGCAATCTAATTTCGGCAGCGACATCAACAGCACTTGTGATGAAGAGATCTGGCAAGAACGTGAGAGTACACAGTGTACAACACTCCGTATCACAAAGGTCTGGGAGGCAACTTATTTTAAGTAACATTCAACAGGAGGCTTCAGAGAGGCTTTTGCTGTGCAATATCAAGCTTTATTTTAGTCAAAGTATTGATGTTTTAACCAGTGGATACATCCCCCACTGCCTTTTATATTGAATACTGGCAGATTTGTATTAATACGTTACTAAGCTAATAATAGAAAAGGCTAAGTGCAATTAAATACAGGACATTTTTTGAGGGGAGATCAATTATTCAGACTGGTAAGGACATACAGTATTCCAAATAATGTATTTTCTGTATAAAAATACAGATCAACAAAACAGAGCAGCAAAAATTTTTTTTTGCAAAATGAAGATTTAATTCTACAGCATATTTATGGGGTGCAAATAAACCAAGGTTACCCCCACAATCAGTAACCCAAAACTCTGTACGCATATATTGTGTATGCACTAGTGATGTGCGGGTTGTGATTTCCCCGACCCGCAGCCATCCCTAACCCGCGTCCCTTAGCCCGCCCACATCCGTGCTTCCAGAATGCTTCTATAGAGCGAGCCAACCTGCTGATGACATCACAAAAGGGCCTGAGCGAGCAGGCGCAGCATCTATAAACCTGGCCGACATTGGACGGTGACAGGCGGGGAGAACAGGAGAGGAGCTCAACCCGCAAATTAATATCGATCACTTACAGCGCTGACAGACATATCCACGGGAGGCAGGTGCGTTAATATCAAATGCAGCTTTATTTAGACATACAAGCACCTTCGAAGAAGCATGCGAGGTCGGCTTGGACCCGCGGTTATTGGGCTGGCCAGCGCATCAATAGTATGCACACTCAAAAAAAAATAAGATCAGAGGTCGCCAAACAAGCAGATATCTCCGAGATATAGTGCCTTAAGGTGGGCAATATGAGGCTGATCCAGTTGTGGGCCCTAGGGCCAAACGATCAGAAGAGAATATGCTTGATCGGATCCAGGACCACATCAACAAAGCTACGCAGTCCTCAATCAAACAGGTTTTTGTTTTTTTTAACCCTGCCCAATTCACTTTTGCCCAGATATTGATTGGGGAAGCCTATCGGAGGTCCCCATACACTGCCAACATCTTATTTCTGCTCTTGTATGGGGATCTTTAGACAAAGACGAATAACCCTGTAGAACAAAGCGTTAAAGGTGGCTCAACACAAATCAGTTGCTAGTGAAGTCTCGGTAAACAAACTGTCTCTGGGGACGATGAAGTTCTATTCAGTAATGTGGAGCTTCTCAGTATAGAAGTACAAGTTAGAACGCCCCCTAGAGAGGCCAGTAGTCAGGGTCATAGGAAAAGAGCTGATGACATCCACGGAATGACCCGCAGAGAATGGTGATTGCAAGCAACAACAGCAGTAATAAGCAGTACCTTGATTAACTCCAAGAAGCAGCATCAAATGTCCAATGCATTTAATTAGGGATACGTGACCTTTAGGTTGCCTCCCATAGGCTTAATTTTATCCAAATAATCCAATTTTTTTTTTTTTTTAAATGATTGGAAACAAAACCAGCCTACTGTGTCTATTAGCTTTATTAAGCTCCTAGTTGCATTTTCCACTAAATATTTGTCTTCAAGATTCTTTTTTGAGTCTTCAATAAATTTTTATGGGTTAAAAAATAAATCTTGAATTTTGAACTAAAAAATGAGCTTTATTATACCCCGACCCTGGAAATAGCTTGAAGCCGAAAATACACCATCTAAAAACCCGTCAAGGTCATCCAATCATTCCATTTTTTTTTCGATTTGAGAGTTTTCTTAAATTAGAAACCATTCAGGTTGTGAGTTAATTAGAAGTATAAAAAAGCTCACATAACTAAAATTTGACCTTTGATAACCCCCTTAATGTTTAAGTGATTATGAAGATAGAAATGACAGAAAAATCCTTTCGTCTGGAAAACTCCAGGTCCCAAGCATGCAGGATAACAGTTCTATACCTGTAGAATAATATTACATATACAAAGTTCACCTGCAAAAGTGATATACCTGATATCATGAAGCCGGTTAGTACAACTCAGTGTAAGTACCTCATCTCACTAGCAGTCCCAACACCCAGGGGACTTGTATCCATGCTGTACTCCTGGGACGTGTGAACTAAAGTACCACCTAGCAACAACAGGGCTTGCTCCAAGATAATTTGCTGCCCCCTTTTTATTATCAGAAAAAACTAAAGTAACAACAAACATGCTTGTTTGGACTATCGCTTGGGAATGTTAAGGATTATTATGATAAATATGTTTGTCGACAGCGGAAAACACAACTGAACCTTTCTAGTATTAAACAAGAAATATACAGTACAAACTAGACTTGCTTGGATCAGCTAGGACGAAAAACACATCGTAAAGGAAGTACATCTATAGAAAGAATGTGTTTGTGTGCATATTTACACACATATTATACATGGTTTTACGCAGCAAACAAGCTATGTAGAACATGATGTGATTTGTTATCCTCTATTAACCTGTGCCGTATATCCTTTTTTCAGTTTCCGCCATTGCTAGTGTTTCTAAAAGAAACACTTCCATTTTACCAGTGCAGGGCCACAGTACATGATCCTTTCATGACTTTTCCGTTTGTTCCTGTAGGTCATATCTATATCCAGCCATAGTACACAAGATTATTCAGAGAGGCCAATGTTTCTGAGACAAGGTGATACTCGATAAAACGTTACAGCAATTTGTACTGGTACAGCAAATTTATCAGTTTATTTTTCTGTTCCTAGGTATGAGAGTTTAAAAGTGCTAAAGGATAGAACAAGCATGGCTCTTATATTAAAGGTTAGCTGTAGAACCCTGGAGATTAAATCAGCATTATTAAGTCAAAATTGTCTTATTCCTGTTCCTGCTTTTATGCTCTCAACTTCTTCCTATGGGCCTTTATACACAGCAACCACAAACATATAGCATAGAATAGGCTGCATTAACTCGTGAGGTCTCTTGAGGTTGAACGCATGAAAGAGCCACTGAAGGAGAACACGACCAAATGCGGTTATGAAATTGCTCTAAGGGCCCTTACACACGGGCGTTTTGGACCTGCGCTCCCCTGAGTTGCGTTTGGCTGCGTTCAGCCGCAGGGAAGTGCAGGTAGAGACGCACCTCATTCTTTTCAATGAGGTTGTACCCACGAGCGCCGAACGCAGGTTCAGACGCAACATGCTGCATTTTTCATGCGTTTGGCTCCTACATGCATTCGTGTGAGTACAGCCCCATTGTGTCTATACCTGCGCTCCCCTGCGGCTGAACGCAGCAAGACGGAACGCAGGGGAGCGCAGGTAAAAACGCCCGTGTGTAAGGGCCCTAAATGTTTCCAGTTTCCACAATTTTTATTTTATGTAAAATTAAGAATCTATATTCTAAGCAACTTAACAATATACAAAAATTACAAAATTAGAAGGCGTTTATAAATGTAATTTACTTGTTTCTATAATAAGTAATAGTCTTTTACAGTTCTTTCAATTAGTCAGTGACAGCAGAGTAGAGAATGTAGATAAGGGCAAAGAAACAAACACTTCAAAGTTACAAAATAGACAATAGTGATAATTGGCTTTGCAGAGGCACTACATGTGTTTTAGCTAGGGATGCACCAAATCCCGGATTCGGTTCGGGATTCAGCCGGATCCTTCTGCCTGGCAGAACCGAATCCTAATTTGCATATGCAAATTAGGGCCAGGAAGGGAACTCGCATGACTTTTTGGCACAAAACAAGGAAGTAAAAAATGTTTTACCCTTCCCACCCATAATTTGCATATGCAAATTAGGGTTCGGATTCGGACGACTCTTTCGGGAGGCATTTCTCAATATCTATGGCAGGGTATTATGTAGCCACAAAAAGTAGCTGCTACTAGTAGCTCTGGAGCTGTACCCTCCCATTGCCAGCGGGATGGCACTCTGATCGTTTTCCAAAGTCACCCAAAGTTTCCTCGTGAGGCAACTTCAGAAAACGAAGCTCTCCAAGTGCCATTGCACCGTCAATTTTCATTTTAGCCAGCGGGAAAGCAGTTCGGTGACATTAGTCGCCCAGAAGAAGAGGAGATTTGTCGGAGGGCGACTAATCTCCCCCAATCTGCCCATATGTCTCTGCCCCAAGACCAATTTTGGGAGACTGAAGCGACATGTGGATTTTACCACCATCGATTCAAGTTAGTGCCAGTGGGAAAGCTTTTACAGATTAGTCACTCAAAAAAGCAGAGATTTATCAGCGACAATTTATCTCCTGATGTGATATTGCCCTAATGGTTTCACTTGCAATTACATTTGCAAAAAACTTTTGGATCCCTCAGATTTGTAATAAATATATATTGGAAAATGACTTACAATTAATTTTTATTTCACTATACAAAAAGGAGTCAATGGGAAGTATAAAGGGTCACTCCACCCAGTGAATGTTATGTGATTTGCCAGACATTGGCATTGCACATTTTTAAGTTGAGAACCTCCAGTTCGGACAATGTCTCGTAGTTTCCACTGAAGTCATTGGGAGGCTACATAGTTGGTTTTGAGGGCTTGCCAGCTGACTCATTCAGAGGAGGAAACGTCTAAGCCTAGGGACAAACAGGGGCTAATATCGACCTACTGAAATACACAAGGTGAAAATCAGCCCCCGCCCAGGCATTCGCCTCCACTTCTGTCTGAAATTGGAACTGTTGTGTCAACTCTGGTGCATGGCTTTTTTTTTTTTGCACCTGCAGTTGAGCCAACAACATTCTGGATGCTGTTCTGAATTCAGCAGGCTGATTTCAGCACCCGTCTTGCATTAAACTAAACCTAATGTCACATGAGGTGTAATGTTTTTTGTACCATGTTAGCTAGTTGAAAGTTATAGGGTAGAACTTTGGATATGAAGCATAACAAAAAGCGGTGTAAAGGTGGTACCTTTATTGGTTAAAGGAACAGTAACAGCAAAAAATGAAAGTGTTTTAAAGTAAAGAAAATATCATGTAGTGTTGCCCTGCACTGTTAAAACTGATCTGTTTGCATTAATATAGTTTATATAAACAAGCTGCTGTGTAGCAATGGCTGAAACAAAAAAACGGCTACATGGCACAGGTAAAGTAATGGATAACAGATAACATTATGTTCTATAGAGCTTATCTGCTATCTGCTGTGTAACTCGAGCCTTTTCTCCTTTGACTAGCTGTCCCCATGACTACACAACAGCTTATTTATATAAACAATAGAAGGGTTTCTGAAGCAAACAAAGCAGTTTTTCCAGTGCAGGGCAACACTGCATTATATTTACTTTAAAACAATTTCATTTTTTGAGGTTACTGGTCCTTTAACTAACTAAGATGATAATCACAGCAAGCATTCAGAACATTGCAGTTCCTTCTTCAAAGTTGATTATAATCACGCTCTACATCATACTAAAAGTTTATTCAGAGGCAAACGCACCGCTGGCTGATTCAAAGCTGATTATAACTAGGCTTTGAAGAAGGAAAAGTTCTGAAAGCTTGTTGTGATCATCATCTTAGTTAGCCAATAAAAGTATCATCTTTAGGGCTGTGACACACTAGGCTATTTGGGGAGATTGAGTCGCCTGGCGCCTATTCGCCTCGATTTTGCGGCAACCAATCTCCCCAAACGCCTTGCAAGGAAACTTCGGACAACGAATCGCCGCGTGTGATTAGCGCTGGCGATTTTTCATTTAAGCCAGCACAGAGTGAGGGAAGGCCTGTGGGGAGATTAGTCGCCAAGGCCGCAAAGTTGAGGCGATTAGTCGCCAGGGCTGTGACACACTAGGCTATTTGGGGAGATTGAGTTGCCTGGCGCCTATTCGCCTCGATTTTGCGGCAACCAATCTCCCCAAACGCCTTGCAAGGAAACTTCGGAGGACTTCGGAAAACGAATTGCCGTGTGTGATTAGCGCTGGCGATTTTTCATTTAAGCCAGCGCAGAGTGAGGGAAGGCGTTTGGGGAGATTAGTCTCCAAGGCCGCAAAGTTGAGGCGATTAGTCGCCAGGCGACTCAATCTCCCCAAATAGCCTAGTGTGTCCCAGCCCCTACACCACTTTTGTTATGCTTCATATCGAAATTTCTACACTAGAACTTCTGCAAGTGTAGAGAAGCCTACATGTTCCCCTTTGCTGTATGTCTGCGCTGATAAGACACAGTGTTGGCCGGCATATAGATACATGGGTGGATATCAGTGCAAAAACCACTTTCAAACCAATATCCACTCTGTGGGTTGGTTTCAGATGTGAAACTCACAAATCATAGCAGCTGTAAAGAAAACGTGTAAAAACTATGTGACTATTGGAATGAGGTTTTCTGAACTCAAGGCACAAAGACAGGGGTGTCCAAACTGCGGCCCAGGATGTTTATGAATGTGACCCAGCTTGAAATGCTCAGTTCCCAATGAAATGTCCTGTCACAAAGGAGATGGGGGGACTCTGCCCATTGCCCAGTTAGTAGTAATAAGTCTAATTAAAGGGGACATTTTGCATAATTTTCTCTTTAGTTTTAGATAAAATGATATATTAAAACTATTTATCTCAACCTAGATTCCAGGGCTTCAGATACATTAATTTGCCTTCAGTATTGTTTTTCCTCATTAATTATGAATGAGGGCAACACACGAGGTGATAAGGGCAAATATATTGTACCCTCCATAGCCCCACAAAATGTCAGGTGAAGGTCTGAACTCCACGGACACATGGGTTTTTGCTCAGTGCATCGGATCACGCGCAAATCGTCCAAGGAGTTCAGAATCGAACTGAATGGTCGGCCCCCACACTTTTCACCTCACCAAATCCGGCCCTCATTGCAAAAAGTTTGGACACCCCTACACTAAGAAGTTCTATCTGGTACTTAATTACAGGTCTAAGAGTGGTGACACACAGATTCCGGGGAGATTAGTTGCCCAGCAACACATCTCATCTTCGGGCGACTAATCTCCCAGAAAACCCTTTCTGCTGGCTAGAATGTAAAACACCAGCGGGACGGCACTCCAAGAGCTTCAGCTTTCCTAAGTCACCCGTAGTTTCCTCGTGAGGCGACTTCGGACAATGAAGCGATAGGAGGTCATTCCACCTGTGATTTACATTCTAGCTGGTGGAAAGGCATTTCGGGGAGATTAGTCGCCTGAGGAAGAGGAGATCTGTTGCTGGACGACTAATCTCCCTGATGAACTGTGTGCCACCACCCTAAAATAAGCATTTGTTTGCATCCCGGGTTTCCAAGGCAACTTATTGCTGGCTCCTGTCTCTGCTAGACAAACATTCCTGACCCAAAAGCAGACAGTCTTGTCCCACTTCAGAGAGTGCCCTATAGATGTAACAGCCAAAAGATGATTATATACAGACATAGAAGGGGAGAGAAGGGGGGGGGGTAAATAAATGAGTCTAACCTGTAGCTTTCCGACTGCACTTGGGACTACAAATACCAGCATCCTCCCTGTTTTCTATAGTTATCGAACAATGATATACTAATCATAGAAAACATGAGTACTTTTATATGAGATTTTCTCTCCCCACCACCAATGGTTTCGCCGAGATTAATGTCCTTTCTGTTGTGCACCGGCAGGGACGGCTTGAAGGTACAATGGCAAATGAACGCGGCCCATGTGTAGGAATAGAGGTCACTACTAGCGGAGTCACATCACTGCAGGCAGCAGGTCAGAACTCAGGCGCGCCCCCTGGCAGCGAACACACGAGGCCCCATTAGAAGTAACGCAGTGAAGCGGCCATCAGCTGACTGACAATAAGCGCACGCTTCCTCCTTCCAGTCGCCACCAATCCCTTCCCCTCCGCTACCAATAGGAATGTATGCACCATTGGGTCCCGTGACTTCGTGTTAATCAAACAGCTTGGACCTTCCACCTGCCGACGCTGCACAATTACAACTTCAACAGCGTCTGCCGGATAAACTACGGGACGTCTTTGGCACCTCAATATCTTATAAAGCACAACATGCATAAGCCACACATGACGCCATCTATAGCGTATAGAATCATCTCCTCACTCCAGCAACGCTGCCCATGTCCAGTAACTTGCCTCACCAATGGACCATAATAATCGCCTCACCCCGAACAGACAAACAGCAGACGAGAGAAATTACCTTGCGCCACACCACACTCCCGACACCGTAAAGTCAAGCTGGCCGATGCCACTGATCTACACTGCATCCCACACTGGAGCGCGCGAAACCAAGGAGATGGCGCCAGCAGCACTATCACTCTCCAGAACGCGCACGCTCACTGCCTAGCAACAGCTTACGTCACGCCTTAGGAGCGAAGGCGGATGGCTCGGCCGCCTCGAATGAGTCCTGCGAACTTCCCCGTCATTGGCCGGAGAGAAAAAGATGGGAATTTGCAATGACTGTTCTTGACTTTGTGTGGTACTGGACCTGTTCAAAGATGGCTGACAGGGAAGAAAGAAATGAAAAGAAAAAAATAGAGAGACGGAAAAGCAGCGGATAATCTATAAGGGGCTTCTTTGCGAGAGTTATGAATATGATGACGGGTTATTTTATGAGATATTTATATATAATGGCGAGTTATAAAACACTTGAGAGGTGCTTGACCTTGCGACTGTATAGTAGCAATTAACCTTGCCAACAACACGTTGCCTGGTGATAGGCGTGTGGCCATAGTCTCCTTTGAGGGAAGGGAAAGCCTTCACACTCACATATTTAGTATCTGATTTATTGTTATGTGAATGATATGTCTGATGTGTAGTACAGCAAGAAGGTGCCACAGGTGTTCTGAAAGGGCTTGCTCGCCTCTGAATAAACTTTAACATGATGTAGAGAGTGATATTCCGAGACAATTTGCAATTGGTTTTCAGTTTTTTATTATCTGTGGTTTTTTAGTTATTTAGCTTTTTATTCAGCAGCTCTCCAGTTTGCTGTTTCAGCAATCTGTTTGCTAGGGTCCAAATTACCCAGGGCCGCTTTAACAATACAAGTTATGGGGCATCTGCCCAGGGCCCACTGCAACGGGGGTCTGGCGAGACGCAGGGAGGAGATGCACACAGAGAGAAAGACAGGAGGAGGGGAACAGGGAGGAAGGAAGATATAGGGAGGTAACGCACACTGGGAGGAAACACAAGAAGGGAGAGGAAGAATTTCTGCCGCGCTGCACGCAACAGGTTTATGGGGGACCACTAGTTGTCTCTTGGTCCAGGGCCCAGCAAGGCCTTAAAACAGACCATGCAACATGCATTGATTTAAATAAGAGACTGGAATATAATAAGGGGAGGATCTGACTAGAAATAAGAGTACTGAAAATTCACAATAATGATATATTTGTAGTCGTGACACAGCATTGTTTTTTTTTTTTTTTAGATGGGGTCAGTGACCCCCCCTCAACGATCTGAAAGCTGGAAAGAATTAGAAAAAGAAGGCAAATAATGCTTGGAATTGACCATTCTATTACATCCTAATGTTTGCTTAAAGGTGAATCACGACTTGCTGGAGGAATTTGTAGTGTAAAGCTGGGAGATATATTATAAATAGTGGGGCGTTTGTCCAGGCTCCACAAATAACTGCAATAACTGCAGCCCTGGGAAATGGAACCGGTTTTATAATATAATTTATGAAAGCATAGACATAAAACAACTGTGCAGATGTAAAGCAGAAAGCGTGTTTCGTCAGCGAAATGTCTTATTGATTGAGAAGGAACAAAATTTTATGGAGAGTAAAGCCAACAGTGGAGTGTTGAACTTGCAGGAGTTAAGATGGCCTTGCACAGCCAATACTAGGTGCCTATGATTGTCTCCAGAGTTGGTAAAATATTGCTCCATGATATCTGGTCAGGGATCAGCTACATATCTATTTATAAAGGGATGCTGTCATGGGAATTTTTTTCCAAAATTCATCAGTTAATAGTGCTGCTCCAGCAGAATTCTGCACTGAACTCTATTTCTCAAAAAGAAAACAGATTTTTTTATATTTAATTTTGAAATATGACAAGACATTCATATCCATAATGGGCCGCAGTTTGGACACCCCTGCCCTAACACAAGATAACAGCTGTTTGGTAAATCTAAGAACAACACTAGTAAAAACCCATGTCCCACTGTGTTCTATTCAGTTACATTGAGAAGGAAAAACAACAGCCTGCCAGAAAGCAGTTCTCTCCTAAAGTGCTGGCATAAGTCTGGCGAAGTGTTGTGATGTAAATGAAGCGGATGCTGGCGAAGTTGCACTCTTTAGTGAATTATTTTACTGTATGCTGGAAAAAAAGCGGAGACACAAGGATACAAAAAGGACCATGAAACAAGATTAAAGAAACATGGTCTCTAGGGTGGATATATTACTTTATAGTTAAAGGGGGTTTTCACCTTTAAAGTAATTTTTATTTTGATGCAGAGTGATATTCTGAGACAATTTGCAATTGGTTTTAATTTTTTCTTATTTGTGGCTTTTGAGTTTTTCTTTTTAGCTTCTTTCTTCTTCTCTTTTGCAATTTTAGCAATCTGGTAGCTAGGGTCCAAATTACTATAGCAACCATGCATTGATTTGAACAAGAGACTGGAATATGAACAGGAGGGGACCTGAATAGAAAGATGAATAGAGTATTTGTTTTTAGATGGAGGGAAATTTTTTTTAATTCGAAATTCGACCATCAAATTTTTTGGGGGGGTCATTTTCGATCCAAAACGACCATTTTCGACCGATTTAAAATAGTTCAAATCGAAGGATCGCATCATTCGAATCGAAGGATTGCATCGTGATTTTTAAAAAAAATTAGATTTTCCACAAATTTTTAAGGAATTTTCAGGAAAGCTTCCAGGAGGTCCCCAATAGGCTATGGCAATATGGCAGCTTTAAGGTGGCAAATAGTTGAATTCAATTTTTTTTCGAATTTTATTCGTAAATTTACTTCAACCCATAGTAAATGTGCCCCTAAAAGTTAATTTAAAGGTGAACCACATTTTTAAGATACTTCTAAACAGCATCACCCCTAGCAAAGCACCTATAATATTAAGAGAATAAAAATAAAACAAAAAACTTAAAACACACAGGGGGAGTTTGCAAAAGTGGAAATAGTTTTTATGGTGTAACAGTGATTATAAAACTGGTGTTTATCGCACAAGACTTAATGCAAATGTAAGCAAAGGAGCAGATTGGTTAATATATGTTAGATCTTGCAGCCAACACAGCAAAGACAGTACAAAAGTCTCTCCACATGTCGTTAACCATTGATGAATGAATTGTTTATTAAAACACTAGGCGACGAATCTCCTCTGAATGCTCCCCCAGGGACTGACATGAGAATTGCTGCTGGGGAAACTTTCGTGGCTTGAGGAAACTTCGGGTTACTTTGAAAGTAGCGGCACAGTATATGTTTCCGCAGTGACACAATTAGCCTTGACATTGCCCATATTATTCCTACATGTTAGATCAGTTTTTGGCTCAACTGCTCTGCTCTGTATTTCCCAGTCTTATGGTGGCTCCAATATTATTGTAGGAGACAAGTTTTTTATTTGGCGCCTTTTGGTTTTTTTGCACAATACATTGGCATCTATGGGTTTTTTTGTGGCAAAACTATAAATAAGTAAAGCACATATTAAACTACAACGTGTAATGTATACAAGGTTATGGATAAACCATTTTTAAGTCACATTTCCATTATGGTGCTGGTTTTAGCTTAATGAATTTATATCTTTTAAATCTTTATCTACATCTTAAGCTAGTAAAGCCTCCCAGGCAAATTTACAGTTTTAGCAGCAGTGCAGAGTCTCCTATTCCTCTCCAATCACATCACTGAAACCTGCCAAACTTATCTGTGCCCCCACAGCAGGTCCAGAGCTAAAAAAACTGCATAGCAGCATCGGGCACAAACTTTAGCGGTGTCACTTCTGATCCTAGTTTCCATCTTTGTGATCAGAAAGTGCACACTTCTGGAAGCCAGATCTTGGGGTAAGATACATTCAGGGGAATTAGTGCAGTCACAGAATAGTGCAAGGGGTGGGCCCTTCATTCAGTTATACACTAAGACCACCACTCCAACCCGATGTGCATGTTTCTTGCTGAGACAATGAGAACAAAAGTCACATGACCAAAAATGGTGATGTGGCTGTGCTGTTCTAGATGCACTCCTGGCCATAGTTCGGGCAAGGGCGCTTTATGTGGTTGGGAAGTGGAATGGAGGATCTGCGCACTGCTTTTTAAACTAAAACATTTGCCAAGAGGTTTGATGTGGCTTGTCAGCTGTGAACCCTTTAGGCCAGATTAATTGGCCCATTTCATTTGCACCCAGTGTCAGAAGTAACAATCCAGGACTGTGGGTTGAGCTGTCACTATCAAAATCGGGACTGTCCAGAAAAAATGGGACAGTTGGGAGGTATGACATACTCTAAAAAGGCTACTTCAATATAATACAAGTTTTAAAGTTTTCATATTGTTGTAAGGGCAGTGGTGATACAACCATCAAATTGTACCAAAGGAGGAGCAGCACCATGGTTATTTACCAAGCTAAAATGACTTTATTGCACATTTAGGGCATTACAGCTATGCCTGGCCCTTTTTCAAGCTTAACTGAAAGATAAAATCCTCTCTATACCCAACACTCCACCAAGTGGTTATTCAGTGTATTGCAAAGAGCAATGCAATATAGCCAAACATCCATATAGAAAAAGCATGGACATTCATTTTATGGCAACTAGTGATGGACAAATTTATTTGCCTGGGGTGAATTCCCGCAATTCTCGAAACGCCAATAAAATTTCTCCAAGTTTTGGACTCGGGCATCCGTTTTTTTACGCCAGCAGGTCAGGTCGTACCAAGTGCGGGGCCCAATTGGAACCATTTTGGTGGGGCCCCCTAGAAGAAACTTTGCTGTCTGTCACAGAGCTGGATTGGCAAATAGTGCCTGCTTTCCCCTCTGTCCAAGTGACGGCTGCCAGTTGGGGATGGGGGAAGGCTGGGCAAATGGGAGAAAATGTTCCTTTACTTTGTTTAATCTATGTGCACAAAAAAAAGTGCAAATTTTGGTTACCACTGTAAACTGTGTGTGTGCAGCACCATGGATTATATATACAACATTAATGCATTTCACTTGTTATTTGGGCAAATTGGGTTTGGGGCGGGCTGGGCCAATCAGGTTCAGCTGTGGCCTGGGCCAATCGGGTCTGAGACAATCTGGATTAGGAGTAGGCTGGGCTACTGGGGGATTAAGGGAATAGGAATCAGAGCTCGCCCTGGAGCGGGGCCCCCATAAGCGCAGGGCCCAATTGGTCCAATGTGCTTAAGACCGGCACTGTACACCAGCGTACATTTTTTTGTCCAAAAATAGATGCCTGCGTCCAAAATGATACACAGTTGTGTTTTACGAATTTTCCACAGTTTCCACAAATTCAGTGAAGCAAAACGCCCCAGATTCGCCCATCATTAATGGCAACCAGTAATTGATAAAAACATGAAATATATAAAAATTCAACTAAAAATAATATTCATTATTAAACACATACAGGGATATATTCATTATTATTCACTACACTATTCACTATTAACCCTATACAGACAAGACAGACTTGATGTCTGTCTGACATATTTCAGTTCCTAAGGACATTTGATGATATATACTGCATTTGTGAAGTACAATTGTGAAGTATCATCAATGAATCTTACTAGGATACCCTTTCCAACTATGGTAAATATTAGGGATGCACTGAATCCACTTAATGCGCGGCACTCTTTTACCCTCCCCCTCACTGATTTGCATATGCAAATTAGGGTTCAGGTTCGGTATTCGGCCGAATCTTTCACAATAGGTTCGGGTGAATACCGAACCAAATCTGAACTCTAATTTGCATATGCAAATCAGCAAAGGGGAGGGTAAAAGAGTGGCACACATGAACTGCGTGGCAAAAAAAATAATTTTCTTCCTTGTTTTGTGACGTAAAGTCACATAATTTTTTGGATTCGGTTCGGCCAGACACAAGAATTCGGCAGAATCCTGCTGAAAATGGCCGAATCCTGGATTCGGTGCATTCCTAGTAAATATATTCTTCACAAAGCACATTTCAACAGCAGCTACAGTTATAACACCTGTGCTTATCCCTTTTTTTCACTGCTTCTCCCTAAAACTGATTGCATTAGAAGGAAGCCTACATAGTGACCAATGGTGCCAGTGGTATAACTATAGAGGAAGCAGACCCAGCAGTTGCAGGTGGGCCCGGGAACAGGCGGCCCATATGCTTCCTCTGTAACTAATTAAAAAAACCCTCCTCCCCAACCTGTCTCTTCCCTGCAGCAAGGATGTGGGGAGCAAGTCGGGTGCGAGTGGGTGGGATATCGGCAGGGTAGGGGCGGGAGGATGGGGGATCGGAGTGCACTGGGCCCCCCTGAAGATTTTTTTGCAGGGGACCTGGCACACTCTAGTTATCCCATTGAATGGCATCTCAGTATCTTCTCCATTTGTTTAATAAAGGTTTTGTATTGCGTGTCAAAATTGGCTTTTAACCTTTTTTACCTTCTTACCAAACATTTATGTTCTATCTTGCAAATTAATTTAATGAATCTGTTTATTTAAGAATTCATCTAAAGCTCTCTTATTACAAAATGTATCACACATTTCTGTTCCACTCCAGTGCTTAATCTCCTCTAGCATGGGTGACAAAATGCCCAAAAATATTTCCCCATTGTATGAGTGTGAGTCTTTGCTAGTAAAACATTTCAATTTTTCTTTTCTTGCTTCATTTTTACAGGCCGCAATTCACTCTCATACAAATAGGAAGGTATTTTTAGAGAAGTTGTTTCCCATGCTGCTTATTAAGTAAAACTATAACACATATTGTGTGTCTTCACATTTAGATGCCTACTGTTTTCACAATGTATTCCTTTAGTTTCTTTTGCTTTTTCTCCCTTCCCAACACTCTTTCCAAGATGGTTGCTCTTTCATCTGCACATCTTATTTTTTTCAGATCAGATTTAAAAAAAAAAAAAAAAAGTGTCATATCTGAGAAAATGCAAAATCAGCAAACTTAAACTTCAAGTACAGCAATTCTGTCAGTTTTTATTTTTGTTATTCATTGAAATACATCTTTAATAACATTTCATACTCTGATTGGTAAGAACGTTCAGATTGAAGAGTATTTATTTAATCCAAACTAACTGGCTTTTATGCCCTTTGAAACTGGAAAAATATGAACCAGTGAAAGAAGAAACTCACCAAAACTCATGACGTTGATGAGATTGTGGTTGACAAAGGGAAATGCTTTTGTGAGTGAAATTGCTAGCGTTTCTAAGTAACAAACACAACAGTAAATCAACCAGCCAACATGCATTCGTTCCCAAGTTGAAGAGATATTTTTGCTGCCACAGATTGAGGTTTGGATAATTGAAGGATGTCAGCTGACAGGCAACAATATCAAGCCACTTGTGAAAGTTACATTTGGGCACCAGACTCTGCATACAAGAATATGCTCAATTGCTCAAGTATTGTAATTACTCTTAACATTATGTTATATTTCACATATTTAAAGTTCAGTTATCCAATTCAGTTCCGTTAAGTTATCCAATGAATAGCCAATTATTTCATATATTAATGTATAATGTTTATCATCTTTATTTCAACCACCAGATACTGACCTAAGATGCACCTATCACTTTCAGGTAAGAAAAAAATGAATGCTACGTTTTTTTATTCTAAGAGCCAGTGATTCTTTGCCAATAATACATATCCCCAGTAGTTGAGGGACTTCAGCAACCCCACACATTCCTAATTGTCACATTTAAAAAAAATATTGACAGATGCTAACATTATTTCAATAGTTTAAACATAGTTCTAGAATGTGTTTTTTATGCACATATATGTTTATACAGGTATGGGATCTGTTATCCGGAAACCCGCTTTCCAGAAAGCTCCGAATTACGGAAAGGATGTCTCCCATTATAATAAAATAATCCAGATTTTAAAAATGAATTTCCCTTTTCTCTGTAATAATAAAAGAATACATTGTACTTGATCCAAACTAAGATATAATTAATTCTTATCTGAAGCAAAAGCAGCCTATTGGGTTTATTTAAGGTTTACATGATTTTCGAGTAGCCTTAAGGTATGAAGATCCAAATTAAAGAAAGATCCCTTATCCGGAAACACCCAACATTCTGGATAACAGGTCCCATACCTTTATTATGAAATGTTCATAAATAACTTTTGAGCATTTAGAGCAGGCAGCCTGATTGGGGAATTTAAGATAAGATACAAAACTTTTTTCTTTTTATTATAGTGCAGCATGGAATCTTGAAAAGCACACCGTAATATATTTTGATACTAGAAATGTCTGGTACAGGTCCATGGATGAAGCTTGACAATATACACTTTAAAAAAAACACGAAAAGGTAGGAGTATACTGTATGTTATACTACCCATTAGCAAATAGCTAATTCAGTTTGCACTCTTTGAAAGTTATCTCTAGAAGAGGAGATGAGCCACTAGTAAGCTGAATTACAACGCAATGAAAATGTTTGTATGTGTAAGTCTATTGACTTGTGTGTACAAGAAACTGCAACAGTTTCCAATGGCCTCTTTTCCTTGTCCCTGACAAAAAGCCCTGTCAAGGTGGCCACACACTGAGAGATCCGCT
>CM044437.1:108975999-108989435 GCA_024363595.1 Xenopus borealis
TGATAACCCAAAATGTCCTCAGTTCCTATAATAGGCTATGTCACATTGAAGCTATGTTGTGCCAACTGAGTAGGGTACAAATGCAGAAACATTATAATTTAAATTTTTTTCAGTCTAGTTGTGGGTGTAACATTTTGCTGTTCACACAAATAGACTAAATAAACTTGTCAGTTCTTTGGAATGACTGTAACTACATTCTTGCCTCTACCATTGTTCACCTCTACAGGTCTAGCATACTCCCAGTCAAAACCCCAGCTGGACGCACAAGACAGACGCTTTCTTTCCTGTGATTAGAAAATCCACTGCACATTTCTACTGTCATGCCCCACAGTTATAAACAAATTATTTCCTTCCACCTAAGTCCCCTGTCTTAACACGTTGAAACTATTAATCCTGTAACTGGCTCTGAAATCTCCACTCATTGTCCATATTCCATCCTCGGATGGCTGAAATACAAACTTTTTGCAGGAAAATGACTGAAGCTAGAGAAGATTTGAATAAATATGTAGGACCCAGAGAAGGTTCACCAGCTCCTACCTATTTATTCAGCTATTCTCTAGCTTCGGTCATTTTCCATTCAAAAACAGGCCTGGATTTGTGGAAAGGCCACCTAGTCCCGGGCCTAGGGTGGCAGGATTGTAGGGGGGCGGCATGCTGCCCAACCACACCCACATTGGTTAAAAAATGTTGTGGATGCGCTGGAGATACAATAATTTTTTACATTTCCCATGTGCCAATCCGCTTGCTCCTGTCCCCCTGGAGGGGACATGTGCAATGAACGGCGTCCACTATGTAAATCCAGCCCTGTTCAAAAAGTCTGTGTTTTAGCCATCCTGGCTTTGTAACAAACCTGACACTTTCTCCATTTAGTCTGGCTGAAAAAACAGCACTAGGATAACATCTGATTCAGCTTTAGCAGTAAGAAGGCAATGCCTTAACCTTTGTAACACATATTACACTTATACTTGTGCTTATACAATACTCACCCATTTATATTTAAAGTTCTACAAAGCAATCACTTCCTTCCACTTGTGTCTCTTAGCACTTAAAGCAGTGATCCCCAAACAGTAGCTCGTGAGCAACATGTTGCTCCCCAACCCCTTGGATGTTGCTCCCAGTGGCCTCAAAGCAGGTGATTATTTTTGATTTTCTGGCTTGGAGACAAATTTTGGTTGCATAAAAAACAGATGTCCTGCCAAACAGAGCCTCCTGTTGGCTGCCAGTTCACATAGGGGCTACCCACAGCCAAATACAACCCTTATTTGGCCCCACCCAGGAAAAATTTTCATGCTTGTGTTGCTCCCCAACTCTTTTTACATCTGAATGTTGCTCATGAATAAAAAAAAAAAAGGTTGGGAACCCCTGACTTAATCTTGAATATAACTTCATATATTCATTGAAGCAGTGTAGGTGGTTCTTCACACTCACGGTGAGGTTGTGGAATGCACTGCCAGGTGATATTATGATGGCTGATTCTGTTGATGCTTTTAAGAGGGGCTTGGATGATTTTTTGGACAGACATAATATCAAAGGCTATTTTGATACTAAACTCTACAGTTAGTATAGCTATGGGCATATATGGTTTGTGTGAAAGAGTGGAGATGTGTGTGTATGCTGGGTTTTTAATTTGGAGGGGTTGAACTTGATGGACTCAACCCAATTTCAACCCAATTTAACTATGTAACTATATAATCTATAGTCTGGTCATTTCCCTATGGGACCAGACTGCAAATTATATCCTTATAAATTGCGCGTCTGAACTGGACGCCTGTGCGCCCGAATTGGACGCCAACCCCTCTGACCCCCCCTCCCGACATTTCACTGTAGATTATAATGCATAATGTTCCCCCTACTTAAATATATAAAGATATCAGAAGTCACCTCGGACTTATGTGACCTGTATATGGTCACATAACTCTTTGGTGACTTATAATATCTTTATAAATTACAGTAGGGGGAACATTATCCACTATATATTTTATATATCAGTGTTCTGTAATTGTATTGTACCCCATACAAAATATACATACATAGCAGGCCTATTTAGTTTTAGAGGTTTTAACTCCAATTGAACTCATTTTTAAAAAGCATGAAAGGACATCTCCCATTAATTTCTACATGACGTTGGCAACTTTTAGAAGTCAAAAAGTTTTCTCTGGTTTTTACATTTAATAAAGATCAAATTTTTAATGATTTTGAGTATTAAATCAAATCCACAATTCGTTTGTGGAAACAAATGTGAATGTTAATAAAACTGCCCCATTATATTTAAAAGTATTTGGTCTCTATAGGAGGTCAAATTTATTAAAGGGGTTCATGTCTAGATGCTCATGTACTGGAGAATTGCAACTGATACTGTTTTTAGTTAAAACATTGAAAAGAGTCATGTAAGAAAAGCATTTTCAGTAAACTGCTACTTTTGACACAAATGTTTATATACTGTAGACATGCACTGTATTTAAAATAGTTGGATTACATTTAACAAGAGGGAAAACTGGAGCTCCTATTTCATTAATATGCAATGCCATGGTTTTGTCTGGGAAAGCAAGTAGGCGGGGGGATGGTTGAATCCAGAGCATTTTTATTATGCACTGCACATGCACTTCTTTTATAAAATTGCTTTTGAAAAAGCTAGTTCACAAACAAAATGGCCATTTTTTTACTCCTCAGATTGTATGTAAATTCTGGTTAATGTTCTATTTTATCACATTTAGATTTCTAATTTTTTTTTAGTTAAAACAAACATTTCAACGAACCACAACGCCACGCAATTTTATGTTACAGACAGGTTTTATTTTTTTCTAGAAGTTTTTTACATAATAAATTATTCCATGTATGTATTCCCTCAAAGTAGTTGTTTTTCCTCTGTTGTAAACAACGCAGTAATGCCACTTGGCAGTTGGATATTCTAAACCTTGACTCTAGGATCAGTTTGTTATAAACGTTCCTAGCAAATAGCAGTAAACGTTTTGTGCAGTAGTTTGTTTTGTTAGGGAAAGGGATGGAACAAACTAAATATTTGAAAGGGTTATTTAAATATATTTATAAAATAAGCTCAAATATCCAAAACATTTTTTTAATAACATCATACTGTGTAGCTATTTAAGGGCAAGACCCCACCTCATTCAGCCTCTTACAACATCTCAGGAGGTGGGGAAGCATCCCAGAGGAAAGGAACAGTAACACCAAAAAATTAAAGTGTTTTAAAGTAACGAAAATAACATGCGGTGTTGCCCAGCGCTGTTAAAACTGATCTGTTTGCTTCAGAAACACTATAAACAAGCTGCTAAATAGCAATGGCGGAAATTGAAAAACAGCTATATGGCACAGGATAAGTAATGGATAACAGATAACATTATGTTCTACAGAGCGTATCTGCGATCTGCTGTGTAACTTGAGTCTTTTCTCCTTTGGCTAGTAGCCCTCATGGCTACACAGCAGCTTATTTATATAAACAATAGTAGTGCTTCTGAAGCAAACACTGCAGTTTTACCAGTGCAGGGCAACACTGCATTATATTTTTAAAACAATTTCATTTTTTTATGTTACTGGTCCTGGATTACTCTGGTATATACAGTCTGTTGTTGGCAAGTGGAAGGGAAACACTGGTCTATTGAAGGGGGTTTTCCACAATAATTGCAAATCAGTAGTGATTATATGTATTCAATAAAATCATTTTTAAAAAGGGCAGATTTATAAAAGTCATTCAAATAATTACATTGGATTCTCAGCACCACCGACAAAAATCTGAGCTGTCAAAACAACATTTTCAAATGTTCCATACTTAACTTTAATTTTTTAATTATTCTTTATTTAAAGACCTGCCATATTCCATTATTCTATTTCAGAGATAGGGGTTCACATCAGTCCTTGTCCCTGTGGGGCTTATAGTCTAATTGCCCGATTATATGCACACACAATACTGTCAGTTTTATTAGGATACAAATTACTTTGTATGTGAGAAGAATGTGGGCAGTCCTCAAATTAGAATAGCCAAACCTAAACAGAGACCACTGGTGTGCTGTTTATGCATATTGGCCTGCGGGTGTCACTGTGCACATTACTTGTATTATGCAGATACACAGTTCTTTCTGTACAGCTTGAGAGTGATAGTGTTCAAGTTACTGCTGTTGTGTAATGTTGCATGAACCTGCTAATAAAACACTATTATACCCTGCTCATCCTCGGCTACCAAAACACAACAGATTGGCGACAGGATGTCTCTTCTACCTCTGCAGCAGCCTACACCTTTTCTTCCAAACCCTGGTGAGCCTACCATACCTTTTACTGCTTGGATCCGTATGTTTGATAATTGCATTATTGCTCTTGACAAAAAGGAGATATCTGCAGCTAGAAATCATGTAAATGACAGATGATTGTGGAAGATCTAACTTCTTTTTCCCACTTCGCCTGGTTTGAGGTGGCAAAGTCAACTCTGGCGAAAGAGGTAACGTTCAGTAAAATCCTCACTTTAGTTTGAATCTTTCACTTTAGAGCGAAAAGTCACCTGGTGATAGAGTGCAAATGACCGCTAGCGACCGTCTTGTTCACGAATTGGCAATGTCCCTGCAGGTGGCAATGCTGGCGAAAATTCAATAGTGTTAGCCACTTCACCATTTAGTGAATCTGCCCCAGAGAATTGATACACTTGTATCATGGGATGTACAGTGGTATAAATAAAGGTTACTGGGTTCCACATGATATACATATTTGAAATGCACATTAGGTTTACCCAAAGACCCTGAATACTCCTCCTTACAGCTGCTGGATCTGCTCCCTCTCTTCTCACATCTCCACCACCACCACCATATAAAGGGGTCATTTATCAACATTGGGCAACTTTTCGCCTCTAAATTTGCATGGTCAGTAACCCATAGCAACCAGTGATTAGCTCTGATTAACCACTGCCAAGTAAGCCATATAATACTGCCATGGTCCAAATATGCCCAGTATAAATAAATGAGCACCAACTGAAATATTCAAAATATTTTAAAAAATAGTTTAATAATATGAGTGTTGATGTTTGCAGTATGATATATGCCTTACAAGTACATAACTGTATGTTGATAGAGAACAGTCATCATACTTTGCATCAGAAATAAAGGTAGTATATAGGAAAAGAAATATTGTTTTTTTAATTTCTACCCCTCTTAATTGCTGTGACACCAGAATGAATGGATTTCAACTTTACAATCTCCTACATCTCAACAAATAATAAATTACTTTTGAAGGGCCGTTCTAACATATTTAGCAACTTTACAATTTACTTATAATGCACTTATAAATAGTATAATGAGCTACATACAAAATACTTAAAAGTCAGGGTTATAATTGTGCAATTTTTATATGACCAGATGTAGAGACATCTGTAGCAATCACAAAAACCAGGGCCTGTCCATGCAAAATAGGGATAGCTGTAAACTTCTACTACTGAGTTACTCTAGAACGGCACTATCCAAATTCTACCCAGTAATAAACCAATTATCTTATATGGGGTAAATACACTATATAAACCCTTGCATTGGTGGTGTAGTGAGCATCATCTCCTATTGAATATACAAAGTCATCTGCATCTGTGCAGCATTGGCATCTGCTCTGTATTTTCAATGACCAAAGCAGGTAAACTTCTAATTACCAATTGTTCTGCCCATGGTGCTCCCAGGATAGATTTTTAAATCTTTTAAGATTTTAAAAAGTTGGCAACCCTACCTCTGTGATAATTACCTTCCACCTTCCTTTTTTCATACTTATAATGAAGACACCACAAAAGTAACAGCATCTTTTTATCAATAGGTGAACAACAATGAAAATAAAACATATCAAAATATGCAAAAATATCTCATTTGGCAAATAACATTTTGTTTTCATTTGCAATTGTATCTCGCTGTAGAGAAAAGGCTGCTGCACAGACAGCACCACAACACTGATCAGAACAGTTCTTCACTTGTGGGTTTTGCTGCAGGCATGCTTGTTTTCCTGCAACTGATTCCAGTATTTCAGTAATTCTGTAGGCTGGAACTGATGGGAGGTGACTATTTGGTTATACACACAATCAGAATAATAAACCCTCCAAATATTAAAATCAGATTCTTTGGGTGGGGGCACTGGCTTTATACCTAATTTCGCAAGACAAACACCAATGTATACATCCTCTAAGTGCAATCGTGGAACACTTAAGGAGACTTTATATATCTTCTCTGCTAGGTCTCCAGAGAACACATAACCAGTTCCAGAACAAAAAGGGGGATACAGATCTCCGGGGTAAAGTTCCTGGGACATGTACCATTTACTCTTTTTATTACGATTGGGTGCATACCCTTTCATGAAATATCCTGTGAAATAATTTGCCTGTGGTTTCATTTCTGGCTTCAGAAGCCCATATATTAAATGTTCAGTGTTCACAAACATATCACTGTCTGTTTTCATCACATATGAAACTTTTGGACAAAAAGTGGTTATCCAGTGCATTCCCATCAGGGTTTTAACTGTCAGATTGTTGTAGGTGTCTAAATAATCCTGCTGGATGATGTCATGGTATTGTCTGCTTTCATTCATAATAGCCTGGTCGGTTGTGACTGTTTCTTTAGCATCTCTGCCCAGCAAAAACAGCGTAACAATCCGAATTCCTGGGAAAAGGTCTTCCTTTCCCCAAGTTTGCCTTATAGCTTCACGAGCATTTAGCTGTTGTGGTCCCACTGAGATTAGCAGAAGGAGGAATGGGGTGTTTTTCTGGCATTTCCCAGCCTCATTAATTATATAATCATAATGCAGCTCATCTTTAGATGCCCCATTAGACGTAATTTCCACAGTAGGAAATCTTTGATATAGGACCTTTCTGTGATTGGATTGATTGTTCTTTGAGTGTGAGACCAACTTCTGGAACACCTTTGGTATCCATTCACTTTCCTTTGACTGGAAACTATAGGTATTATCCACCTCAACAATTCCTCTGTCCATTATCTGCCTCGGAAGCCATCGATTATTATTAAACAAAAGAAACATAAAAAACAGAAGGACCAGTAATACTAAGCAGTGGAACAAGAAGCGTTTGTTATGGCAGTTCCACCCAAGAGGGAAGCAGTGACGTCTTCTCCAGGATGACATGCTAGTATTGTCCAGATCTTAAGTGCACACAAATATTTATTCCTTGGCTTCCCTTAGTTATAATCCATGCAGCATTTGCCTTATTCATAACCCCTCTGTCTGAAAAATAGAAACATAATTATGTTTTCTCAAGGTGCTTGTAGCATACAAGGAATAACTTTTGCAATATAAGTCATGGCTACTTCACTCCTTTAGGGCAATAGCACTCAGGATGAGCTTTTTGTCACTGCAGTGTAGCGGACAAAATACTCTAAATTGCCTCTGTTTCATTTAAATAGGAATTTCTGGAGAGTGCAGCAGCAGATATGATTCCCTGTTGTTCAAATCCATTCAAATAAATGGAGGTGGCTCACACAACCATGATAGACTTAGGGCTAGTCCAGACGGGGAGATTCGGGGGCGATCCGTCGCCTGGCGACTTCTCGCCGCGACGGATCGCCCCCGAATAGCTAGGCACCGGCGAGGCTTAAAAGCTCCGGCGCGTGTCCACACGGAGCGGCGCGATTTTTAAAATCGCGCCGCTCCGTGTGGACACGCGCCGGAGCTTTTAAGCCTTTTTAATCTCCCCGTCTGGACTAACCCTTAAATGTATTTAGCATGTAGTGGGGGAAAGGGTTAATAACAGTTTAACAACTGGTTTGCTTATGGAAGGTTAACTTGAATAATTGCATGCCAAAAAGCATGATTTCTTAAATAACTCAAGTATTTATTATTTAATTATTTGGCACTGCTTGATTCTTTAGATATGATTATTTATTACCAATAAACCCTTGTCTGCCAGCAGGTAGGAACTACTAAGAATGTAGTGCTTACATGCTGCCAGACAATGATTTTAAGTTCTAGGGGAAAAGGAGGCACATACTGGAATGCACTTCGTTGGCATCTCTAGCACTGCCCACACACTTTCTGCTGTGTAATTCTGCTGCTGTAGCCGTCTTGCCAGTGTCTGCGGTCTTCTGCCTGTCTGTCTAACTTATTTGTGCAAAACCACAATTTTAGAAAATTTAGAAAGTCAACAAACACTTTATAGAAAGAAACTGTAGTTATACCTCTGGCATTTCATCTGGAAACACAGCCTAAATGCCAGTTCCTGCAAGACGGGGAATGCCCTTCCTCCAGGCCTGTACGCTTCCCCCTTCCCCTCTCAAGGCACCCACTCGTTGGTTCCTTCCTTTCCTATCTGTTGTCTGATAGAAAGAGGTTTTGGAAATATCTGGATGATTAAATCCACTTCCCCAAACATCTTTGCTCCCCTTCCCCCATCTGCCACCAGCCCCGTCCCTCTCTGCAATCATTACATTATCCACGGCACAAAAAAACACTGTTCCATGTGTCGCCGTTCCAATCTTCAATAATGTTACTGACAGACAGTAGAAATCAGGTCACATTTTCATGGATCAGTAAGAAAAAAATAAGATCTGTAAAAACATGACACTGCCCTGGCACCAATTCCACACATCAACAATGCTCCCATTCGTATCAGGACTGAAGACACATTAATTCTGGCCCCTGGCTCCCTCCTCTCCTTTTGCTACTGTAACCTCCACATTCATGCTGATATTAAAGGAGTACTACTCCTTAAAGGGATCCTGTCATGGGAAAAACATTTTTTTACAAAATGCATCAGTTAATAGTGCTGTTCCAGAAGAATTCTGCATTGAAATCCATTTCTCAAAAGAGCAAACAGATTTTTTATATTTCATTTTGAAATCTGACGTGGGGCTAGACATATTGTCAATTTCCCAGCTGCCCCAAGTCATGTGACTTGTGCTCTGATAAACTTAAATCACTCTTTACTGCTGTACTGCAAGTTGGAGTGATATGACCCCCTCCCTTTCCCCCACCCAGCAGCCTAACAACAGAACAATGGGAAGTTAACCAGATAACAGCTCCCTAACACAAGGTAACAGCTGCCTGGTAGATCTAAGAAAAGCACTCAATAGTAAAACCCATGTCCCACTGTGACTCCTTCAGTTATATTGAGAAGGAAAAACAACAGCCTGCCAGAAAGCAGTTCCCTCGTAAAGTGCTGGCACAAGTCACATGACTGGGGCAGCTGGGAAATTGACAAAATGGCTAGCCCCATGTCAGATTTGAGAAATGGATTTCAGTGCAGAAGTCTACTGGAGCAGCACTATTAACTGCTGCATTTGAAAAAAAAAAAACATGTTTTCCCATGACAGTTCCCCTTTAATGATATGTTTCCATTGACTTGTATTTAGTGCATGGGAATTTGCTTTGCTAATGTAGGAACTTGTTCCCACTAATAATATACCTGGAGAATTTAATCATCAGTCATGTCTTATGGCACACACCTCCCCCTGTCTTTTTGTAAGAAGCTGGTATTACAGCACAAACCAGGATGTGGAAAGTAATAAGGAATGTGATGGCAAAGCAGCATGTGAATAAAGAGGGCTAGACAAAGAAAATGACCACCCTATTCCTAAATTCTGTACTGTGCATGCTTTATTTTTTATCCTCTCACTCTTCCCAGGGCCCCTGCTCAACATAATGGCTCTTACTATTTTCTTTCCCAAAGGCACACCATTTCCCACCCCAGGGACTATGTGCTCCTTCATGTTTGATATGCTCAGGTTAATGTAAAATAATGAAGCTGGATTGCTGAAAAAAATATTTCAGATTTATGGATTGATTGGGTGTGGTTCAGTAAGTATTAGTTATGCCAATGTTCAGATGAGTGCACAAATTAGTACACAGCTAAACAAATTACAAAATTGCTTAGCTTTAGAAAGTTGATACAGTACTTGTGATCCTGTCCCATAAAACCAAATGTCTTTCCTTGGTACCATATATTGGCATATAAATTACCAATCCAGTCAGGTGAGGCCAAAGTGGTACCTAATATCTGTAAGGCAGTTTTAGATGCTATAAGTATATCTCCAATGGCCCCTTAAGTGGAACAGTCCTGGCTCTCAGACCTCAAAAGGAGTGAGGCTTAATTGGTTTGGTTTGGGTAGGGAAAATTGGGAGCATGGACTAAATTATCCTAACTTGTGATTTTTACATGTTGTGAGGTATGAATTAGTAGCTACCATTTGACTTTATTGCTTCATGCAATATGAGTTATCCTTCTTAGGAAAGCCAGTAATTTGTGTATTGGATTTCATTCAGAGGATGCTGGCACAATGTCTTTTTCAATCCACACAATAAGATAATAAGCCAATATCACTTTAAAGGGGAAGTAAAGTCTAAAATGGAATAAGATTAGAAATGCTGTACTTTGTATACTAAACATAAACATGAACTTACTGCACCAGAAGCCTAATCAAACAAATGATTTATGGTTTCAAAGTCGGCCACAGGGGGTCACCATTTTGTAACTTTGTTAAACATCTTTGCAAGACCAAGACTGTGCACATGCTCAGTGTGGTCTGGGCTAAGCTTAGGGGTCGTTATAAATTAACAATTAACAGCACAAGTCAAATAATATCTGCCAGAAGCCGATACAAAAAGACTGATAATCAGAATATGCAGACTGCACTGCGTTCTGTGTCATGTAATCTAATGTGGATTTTATAGTTTTTGTATTGTTTAATGCAAACTTTCTCCAACTCTCCAGGACCAGTGGCTGCAGCAAAATAATCCTCCAAATAGAATAGTTTATCTGTTTAAACATGATCTTTGTCCCAGCAGCTGGAGTGGGAAACTGTAAAGGGGATGTAAACTGTAACTGGAAACTGTAAAGGGGATGTAAAGGCAAAAATAAAATCCAATACAAATCTCTACACAGTTGCTGACTGCTCTGCAGGGAAACAAACAAAGCAGCTTGAGTTTCTGCATGACTGGGAAGTAAGGCCTTACTTCCCAGCCATGTAGAACTCAAGCAGCTTTGTTTGTTTGTTCCCCCCTGCTGTTCAGAAGTACAGTATGACTGTTTTCCTGCAGAGCAGTTAGGGACCATCTGAAAATTCCTATCCACAGCAGTAAATGAAGGGAGAATTTCACTGCATACTGTCCAGTTTCTTATAAAAACGGTACACATTCCAATATACTAAAAGTATATTTGAGATAGGTGAAAGTAAAAAAAATGGGATTTTACTTTTATGCCTTTACATGCCCTTTTGCCCCACCCTAGTAAGATGCCAGTAATAATAGGAACCCTTAAATAAAGATCCATTATACTCCTCAACCTTCCCTATAACTGGGGTCACTTTAAATTATATGTCCAAATCCTTACTTTCAGTTGGTATCTACTGGGGCATCTAGAGGATTTTCATATGGGAATATTTGGTGCTGCATTCTACAAATATTTATTTTTTCCTCTACTAGGAAAGCCTGGAAATGATACTAACAAGGAACAGTCGATTGCAGTGATCAGCAGTTCTATGCTTATGCTATTACTATTCATATTTTAAACAGTCCATTCCAACATCTGGTCTCGTGTATAATCCTAGACACCTAATATGGACAAAATTGTTTCTAATATAGTTAGTTAACCAAAAATGATCAATCTATAAAGATTGGAGTGAATGCATATCTAGCATCATTTTTTATAATTATTCAGTGACTTGAAGGAGGCCACATGGGACAGCAGTGTTCAGTTAGTTTGCTTTTTTTATCCTTAGGATGCAGCTCAGATTTGGTCCCATATGCCCCTGTTCAAGTCACTGATTGGTTAGAGAGCTGCAGAGGAGGACATTGGGTTCTGCCTATTACATTAGACTTCCATCCACTCCAGCCAGTGGCGTAACTACCAGGGGAGCAGGGGGTGCAATTGCACGCAGCGCAGCGATTTCCGGAATCGCCTGAAGTGTAGATTAGCGCTGGCGTTTTTTAATTTTAACAGGCGGCAGACAGGGAGAAGGCAGTTCTGGGAGATTGTCACCTGCGATTAAAAGCCAGGCGACAGAATCTCCCCGAATCTCCCTGTCTGTCCCAGCCCTAATAAGTTGAAAACAATCCATATGTTTCTTTGTTTGAAGGTCATCCCAAGGAATCCAATGCTTGCTAGTTCTCCTGCTGAATTCTATTGCATATGCATGCAAGGTCTAATGGGTATGGTTGTATTTATAGCTTTTTTCATCTGACCTGTAACAATGGAAAATGCCACCCCCTGTAATGCTAAACTAACATATAACTACAGAGTTACTTTTCCATGTAAATGAGGTGAACCCTTTTATACAAAGCAAAGTGTTTTTTTCCAGAAAAGAGATACACAAATTTAAGCAAAAATATACTACTCTGCTAAAATAATAATATACAATATATATATTTTTTTAAATCAGTCCATGGTAACACACAGCAACTATTTTTAAATCTTTAAGGATAATATAATAAATACTCTTATTTGCTACAAACAGCAGGTAGCGTTTACTTGCCAGCTGTTTGAAACCAGAATAAACAAAGTGCTTAAAAAGCACATAGATAGCTAGGGTTAATGACACTCGCAGACTTAAATGTCTAAAACCGCTAATATCTTAGAAACCACAATAAATAAAATACAAATGTAATTGTAGACGTGTTCAGATGACCGAATGAATATGTTTACATCAATTCATTTTGGAGGGCAGGTTCGGACTGAGAATTAAAATAGACCCTGGCATTTCAGGTACACAGAGGCCCAAACAGCCCACATAGAGGCCAAAACAGCCCCCACAGCCCACTAAATACTGACTTTCTATGGGACCTTATAGCAGCCCCTCTGGCATTTGCCAGAACCCACAGATTGCCAGTCCGGGCCTGTTATAGGGCTTAGATATACTTTAAGACTTTTATGGAGGAATGTAATGTATTTCGTTAGCACAAAAAAATTGGCAAAGGCAGTTGTGAATGTAAGCGACCACGATTTTCATTGTGTGCAAACACGAATATATGCAGCGTACTGTATGTATGTAATAAAATGTCACAATCACAAAGCATTGTTTGCTTCAAAATATTTAATGAAACTGCAGAGTTTTTAACATTCACCAGCGAATAATTTTACAAGGCGAGCACTGCAAAACATTTGCTAAAATATGATTTTAAACATTTAAAAATTATATTACCCCTTTAGGGGTTATGTAATAAAAGATACTAAGTTTGCCCAGGAAAAGTAACCCAAAGCAACCAGTCAGCAGGTACAATTTACTGGTTGTCTGTTTAAAAGCAAATATATATATATATAAGTATATTCAGTGTATGTTCTCTTACCGGATCATGAATCAAAGTTTAGGTGTGTCAACTTATTAGATACAGTCGCAAATGGACTCGCACTCCATTGTTATGTGAATATAATGTGTCTTTATTCTTATGCATTGAAGAATGAACACATTATATTCACATAACCATGGAGTTTGAGTCCATTTGCTAATATATATATATATATATATATA
>CM044437.1:108997553-109009987 GCA_024363595.1 Xenopus borealis
CTGCTCTTTAGTCCTGCCCATTTCCCTGCAGAGCTCCGCCTCCCGGCGATGAATGGCCCTGGGATAAGGTCCCGTTTCATTGTTTGCGGCTCCCGGACCAGGGGAAGTAGGTAGACTAGTCACTGCCGGAGCCTCTGCTCTGATCCAGGCTTCCCTCCCCTCATGTGTGCGCGCATGCAAACTCGCACAAGTGGGCGGAAGCAGAGGAATCTAGGAGGACTAGGGGTAGGCAGAATTTGCATATGCAAATTAGGGTTTGGATTCGGTTCAGTATTCGTATGAATCTTTCTGGAAGGATTCGGCCGAATCCAAAATAGTGGATTTGGTGCATCCCTTATTTTTTTTCTCTAGAAAATATTATTCCTGTTCTTGCGAAACACAGAATGTGCAAAGGTTAGTTTAATCACAATAAAAGCAGGGTTGATACAACATTCTAGAGAACCCAGCATTGCTAGGGACCAGTTAGCAACAAATGTATCCCATGAGAGAATAATATATTATACAAATTTAAAATATTAAAATCATTCTAAAATGAATTGATCAATTCTCATTAAAAGAGTGGACAGCCAGCCTACTCATCACAGCATTTTAAAAAACAATAAACTCATATCAAATACTGTTGAGCCCTCATTTTAAGTTTTTCAGGGGACCGGAAAAAAATTGTTTAAAATCTGCCTAGAAAAATTTTAAATCAGGGAAATGTATTATGCAATGTTACACAGGTGGGACCACAAAAAAAATTGTGTAAAATGCAGAAAAACTCAACATCAGGATCTACAGAACTGAGGTTTCACTGTATCAAACACATCAAGGAACAATTCATTCAAATAAAAAAAGACATAAAAAAGTCAGTTGGGAATGTACAAGGAGTGGTATTCAAATCTCAAAACTCTTTTTCAATTAATTATTAGCTACCTCTTACATTTACTTGCTAGTGGAAAACACCTTCCCCACCCAGATCCAATTTAGGGAAAAGCTAAACCAACATATGATTCAGGCGTAACACTATCTAACTAATCTATCTAATTATGTATGCACCATTGTGATTAAGCTTGCTTCCTCAAGACAGAGTGTTCAGTATAGTCACAAATAATGTCTTGTATACACAAATTGGTCTCCTATATCTAAAACAACTCCCATTGTGGCACTTCTGTTGATATCCCAAATATAAGTATAAGATCATGTGTTGCTCGTATCCTTCGGTGCATGGATTTGCTATTGTGTGAGTTATTGATTAAACTCTTTTTTACTTCTATTATAATATTGGCTTTGAAAGCTGCGTCTAACTTTGCCATAAAGTATTTGCATGATGCTTTTACATTACCTGTCTGAACCCCATGTTACTGTATGAGGGGGCTGCCATATTTGTGCAGCAGGAGTCCGTTAGCATTAGAAACTGTAACTAACAGGCTGAGATGGGAAAGTCAGGCAAAACAGTCAGGTTTAGAAACTTCAGCTAACAATTATATACAAAAACAAACCTCTTGGCAATAAATGATCAACATGACCTATAGGTAACATTTAATGTACATTCATATGTTAAAAAGTCATTTTTTTTGTGTCATTATCACTTTAAGAAAACTTTAAAAAAATATACATACCTTCCAACGTTTTGGAAATAAAAAGAGGGACAAAAAAAGTTGCTGCACATAGCAGGGACATTTTTTTGACCACACCATTTTTTGCGGTCACGCCCCCTAATTACCATGCAAATTTTTTGGCAGGTTATGAATGTTTGAACCTATTTTTGTGATTTGTTAAGTCTTTTTCTGGCTCTTCAATGCAGAGAAAAACTGGACTTTCCAGTACAAATGAGGGACAGCAGGTTGAACTGTCAAAAGAGGGACTGTGTCTCTAAAAATGGGACAGTGGGAGGTATGAAATATACACTTAAAAAAGGGGAGTTTTCCTTTTGTGCCCTCTAAATCAACTGATCACTCTTTACAATTAAGATCTATATGTGTTTGCACATAAATTAGTTAGTTAGTTACACTGATCCAAAAAATAAGGATAGCAACAATTGTTAAATTTAACTACTGAAGTGTGTTTTTTGTGAACTATAACTCACATTGTTATGTTATCTAATAGAAGCTGGATATAATTACTTTAGTTGTGTTTGATTAGATTATTTACTAATATGTCTGTTATTTTGTTACAAGACTTTCTGTAGAATCAAATAAAATAATGTGGTTTCTTTGACCTTTTGCCTGGTTTACTCAAGCGAGTTTGGGTTACCACAGTAACCTACGTGACATGACAGCAGTTCCTTTTTGGGTAATTGTCACTTCCTTCAGTTTGGTCTCTTGACAAAGCTACACTGGGTAGCGAAACAGCTGTTGAGAAGTGAAGACCCCTATGGAAGAGGGGCCCCTCTCAGGAATTGTCTCTACCCAGGCGAATACTGAGCCAATCTGAGAGATATGCTGCATGTTGGATGTTATTATAGAATTTATTGGAAGTTACATTGGTGCATGGAACAACTGGCATTTAATATCAAGTTTATCTATATCAAATCTGCGATGGCGGTTAAGTTTTGGCAACACGTAACATGATCTCATTCAATATGCTGTTAAGCACTGAACTATAACTCACACACTAGCAAATTTGTGCACCTAAAGATACACGCAACACACTTATCTGAAGGACATATGGTGCCCGAAACATGTAGTGTGGACTAGAATAAACATGCACTTTAGCAGTTAAAACTGCATTTTTGTTTCTGACAAACTCTGACACTGGCAAACTACATGTCAAATAAAGCTTTATATATAAAAACATTTACTAATGGGCTGCAGAGCAAGGGAGCCAAGATAGTCCATAAATTGATGGCAATCATCCCTGTGAATGATGTGTAGCCCTCGCAGTTACTAAACTGTGGTCCATCAGGTGCAGATTCAGAGATGCATTGGTTTGTGCACATTATGGGGTATATGGGGTATATTTATCAAAGAGTGAAGTTAGAGATCACCACAGTCCGCTAAAGTGAAATACCACATCTCTCCATTCATTTCTATGGGACTGGCAGTGGGAGTAGATGACCCCCCTCCTTCCACCCCTACCTGTCCCCTAGCTTGAATGTCATTCAGAAGTGTTGTGCATTCTACAACAGGGCTGTGCCTGCAGATGCTGCAGTCTGCACCTTGTGCTGAATTTCTTATCCAGTGCTAGATACAGCCAGACCAAAGACACAAGTGCTTTTTAAATATGAACTGAGAGTCTGCTTGAATGAACTTCAGGCAACTTCGGAAATCGAAGCGCCACAAGTGCATTAGTGCAGGTGATTCTTCATTCAAGCAGACGGAAGGCAGTTCGGAAATTGTCGTGCCACAGAAGAGGCGATTAATCGCCAGCCAACTAAATCTCCCGAATCTGTCTGTCTGCCCCAACCCTTAATTTTTTGGTGTTACCAATACTTTCCAGATGATTGCTGCATGGTCATCCCTGACCACTACCCTACAAAACAGACAGAGAGCCCTGACTAGCTATGCCATAGTCTGTTACTCAATTTGGGCTTTAGTGAGGGTAATTCAATAATCCCCTCTTCTGCGGAGCAACAATCTCCCCGAACTGCCTTCCGTCTGCTTGAATGAAGAATCGCCTGCGCTAATGCACTCGCGGCGCTTCGATTTCCGAAGTCGCCCAAAGTTTATTCAAGCAGACGGAAGGCAGGAAGAAGGGGAGATTGTCGCCCCACAGAAGAGGCGATTAATCAACAGGCGACAAATGTTCCCGAATTTGTATGTCTGCCCCAACCCTAAAATATATTAAAGTAGTTAAAATATAATGCAGTTTTTTCCTGCACTGGTACAATTGGTGTGTTTGCTTCAGAAACACTACTACAAATGATATAAAGAAGCTGCTGTGTAGTCATGGGGGCACCCATTCAAAGCACAGGTTACAGAGCAGATAATGGATGCACACTATAAAATACCATTGCATTCTATTATACATCTTCTCTGTTAAGTAAACGGTGCCTTTCTCCATTTTCAGCTTGAATGGCTTCCCCTATGACTACACAGCAGCCTATTGTTATAAAGATAGTAGTCCTTCTAAAGCAAACACATAACTTTTACCAAAGCAGGACAAGAGTACATGATATTATTATAATTAATAACATTTACAGAGCACCAACATATTGTGCAGTGCTGATATTTAAATTACTTTAAAATGCTTACATTTTTTGGTGTTACTGTTCCTTTAAGGTTTTATTTCAGCCTCTTTTATCAGAACCCTTTCCATGCATGAATGCTTATTTTATTAGTTACACCATGGCACTACCATTCAAATACCTACTGACCAGCCCAAGATGGCATGTGCTAAAAAGTTTTCACTCGTTAATGATCGTCAAATATTGAGCCTCAATTACAAACAACAGTTGTGCCAACTATTTCATTTAGCTTTCTGGACTTTCACTTATAATGAACTGTCCCATGTCAAAGGACAGGCTTCCTCTTCCAAGTGAAGCAGAGGAACAGAAATAAATGAGTTTCATCCTTTAAATGAAATTTGTAATCATCTGGATTATATATATATATATATATATGATAAGCTTAGACATGGTGGACAAAAAACAACAATGCCTGTGTGCTGGTTAAAGACAGCAATACTAGTAATCCAAAAAAACCCTCACCAAACAGGACTTTATATGAAAAAAACAAAAAAAGTTTTTATTTACTCAACGTTTCAGCTCAACAGTTGGAGCCGTCTTCAGGAACTAAAAATTGTGCATACCTAACCAGCATGTGTGTTATTAGCTGCCAGTGATATGCGTGACTTCATGTGGAAAATAAAATAAAAGATTAAAATTCGTTGTAACAACGAAAAGTGTAGTGTACATAAACCAGTGACGTTGTCTCAAACAACACCCAGTCAGAAGGAAAGACGGCTTCCACATACCTTCATTGTATGTCGCCACCATAGCCAGGTACAGGTATATATACGTATGAGTCTATGAGAGCCATCCATTCCATAATTTGGAACTTTCTGGATAATGGTTTTCCGGATAACGGATCCCGTACCAGTAATATGAAAATGAACTGCTATTTTTCTATAAAATACAGGAATAATATTCACAGGTGGTTGAGTACAGCAGGTTTTACACTCGTTACCTTTCCTCCAACCATCTTTGTTTGGGCATGGGCCAGACTGGGGGGCCCGGGTCCCACTGGGGCAACTGCCCAGGGACCCCCTCAACCCTCATGTTGCGCTGGGACAACGCCGTGTGTGTGCATATGCCAGTGTGCACATACATGAATACACGCAATGTTTTTGTGAAATTAGGAAACTAATGTGGGTGCAGATCTGGGTCGGCAGGGCCCACAAGAACCAGGGCCCACTTGTTTTTTTCCAGCCCAGGCCTATTAAAGAATCTTATCAAACTGAACTATAGATATCAGTAAATATTTCCCTTTTACATCTCTTGACTAGAACCACCATTTCGTGATGGTCTGTGTGCTGCCTCAGAGATCATCTGACCAGAAATACTGCAGCTCAGGTGCCTGAGCAAGGGGTTGGGCCCCGAAAGCTGGTACGTCTGTATTTTCTGGCCGGGTTGGTGTGCTTCTTCCCTAACTGGATAATCGATTTTAATAACCACACCCATGTGCCAACCTCTTCATGGCAAAACTAAAAGCGGACTTCCTCTCCTCCTGCAACACCAAGCCTTTGACATACCTCCACTATAAAGATGACATATTCATAATCTGGACAGATACTGAACAAGAGTTTATTCAGTTTCACAAACAATTTCAAGATTTTCATACATCAGTTTGAAACTGCGCTACTCCCCCACTCACATCCACTTTCCGTTCACAACCATTCACCCGAGGGAAAATAACATTCAAACCACCATATATTGAAAGCCAACAGACAAACTATCATATCTCATGTATGACAGCTTCCTCCCTGATCATACTAAACACTCCACCATCTACAGCCAGGCTTTATGATATAATTGTACATGTTTGGACACTGCTGAAAGAAATAACCACCTCAAATCACTCAAAGCAGGCTTTGTCAACAGGGGCTACAAACCCATGATTGTAGATCAGTACATTCATGCAGCCACCAGCATTCCCAGAAGTCAACTTCTACAGTAAAAACAAAAGCCTGAAATAAATTGGGTTCCCCTAATGGTCACATACAATCCACAACTAAGGACCCTCAGAATAATAGCCAGAGATCTACAAGGTACACTTCATAATGATAAGATACTGAAAAGTATATTCCCAGACCCACCACTCCACAAGAAGTGTGTTATTGTACCCCACCAAAAACAGAACATACCCCTGTGGCAAAAAACAATGTAAAACCTGCCTACACATCCTGATTTCAGACAAAATACTGTACACATTAGAGTACAGCATCCATGGCCACTACAACTGTTCTTCTAACGTGGTGTACTTAATAAAATGCATATCAGGGGGCTGTTTATAGGAGAGACTGGGCAAAGTCTGAGAAAGTGAAATACACACCACCGATTCACTGTAACCACTAAAAAACTGGACACACCAATAGCAAATCATTTCAATGGCCCTCATCACTCCATAAAGGATTTAAGAATGTTGGTACTTTAGGGCAATTGAGACAATGATAGAAAAGTGTAGGAGTACAAACGAATGGAAGCTTTCAATTCTGTGGAGAACGGACTAAACGTGGGCCTTGGATTTATGGCTAATTAGGTGGAATAAGAAAGGCCTGCACCAGGTCAGATATACAAACTTATGTGGATCTGGACTAATAGATCATATGGAACTCCTTTTATTCCACACTCCATTAATTTATATTTAGATTCTTGGATCCACATTATCTTGTACCTTATCTGCTTGTCTCTTACATATCCCCTCATAAATGACTTTGACACCTTCCACACAGATTTATATTCTTTTTGTTTGTCATTTGACTTTGAGCTGAATATTGCATATAAATATATACTTTTCTGAAAGCTTGCTATAATTATATTAGTTAGCCAATAAAGGTATCACCTTTATACCCCTTCATTATGATTTATTTCAAAAGGGTTGCCCTGTGACATTGTACACGGTACAACTTTACCCACATTTCCTTCATAAACAGCTACACATGACATAACTCATCATAAAGTCAATGAAGGTCAGAGGTTGGGTGGATAATAATAGTTTTTATAGAAAACGAAGTGCTGGTAATTTCAGTAATAAAAAGGATATAAAATGTTTTTATTGTTAACCAAGAGGTTAAGGAAATAATAAAGTCATTTGGATAAAAGGTAACAAAACCTTATATGAGTAGAAATGCAGCAGATAGGGATACATTTTGCCCAAATATTTCCATATTCTAAAAGAAGCTTGTCAGGAAAACGGGACTCAACCACACGTAACTCTTGGGTTTGGCTATAAGGGCTTACACTCAGTTTCCTAATCACTTTATACACCTAACAGACACCCCAAAACATACCAACAACAGCAAAATCCATTCACTGCCACCATCTATCATTAACAGGCAACATAAACCTAATGTGACTATTCCCCTGCCTGCCCTCTATCACAGGTAATAACTCACAATACAGCAATTCATCAAACACTCTCTCCTATGGTAGATAGACAGGGTTAGATCCTACTATTTCAACAAGCACCTCAGCAGCAAAAGGGTTCATTTACCCTCAAACACACTTTCCTGCTAGTCGTACTAGTTATTCAACTAGTACAGCCTTTCCACACCTTAGGCACAAGCTTTCATATGGGGCGATGAGTTTGTTAGAACACAAGGACAAAAGTTATTAAAATGTTATTTTATTATTACCGCAGTAATAGTGCATGTTTATAGAAAAAATATGTTACAAGGAAGACATACATTAAACATAGAGTTGCAAAGCATTACATAAAATAAAAGGGAATAAAGACCCTATGTACTTTACCATGTTTAGAATTTCCTGTTGTGTCCTCTGAGGCAAGATTTGGGAAACACTGGGCATACAATTCATGGATATGGCGCCTCCTTGTATGACATGGTGTACTGAATATGTCACCTTTTTATTGTCTGCTATACATTCTCCTCATTACCTTATGCATGAGGTAGGCATGCCCAGGAACATTTCATTTACAACCCCCTGTAGAGGGTTGTTATTTTCATGCCAGATTCCCCAATATAATATTGGTACTTGCCAGCACCCAATATTGTAGGAAAAATATGGGCTTGATGTGATCCACATGTGGGCGATCAGAATGATCCCAAACATGAGGGGTATGTTATGTTCCAGTCCCCCAGGAACCACCCCTCCTAACTGGTGGGTATAGGCTGGCCCTGTTTTGTACAATTAGAATGCATGTGACCTCCTCATAGCCCATTTGTAAGCTATTAGGATGTGAATAGTGATGTCGAATTTGCATCGAATTCCCATGATTCTCTACAGGTGAATAAAATTCATGAAACGCCCACCAAAAATTCGCCTGCATAGAAAAAAAAACCGCCGCGCGTCCAAAAAAGAGCCGCGCGTCCAAAACTAGACGAGTGCCACCCGCTTTATTTTGGATGCCAGCATGATTGTGCACTGGCATCCAAAACAAGACGCGTGTGTCTAAAACGAGACGCCCGCAGCATTTCACAAATTTTTCACCGTTTTGCAAAACGCCACAGATTCACCCATCACTAGATGGGAATCCTATGACGCAGGAGATATGGATCCTTCCCTATAATCCACCTTTTTCTAATAACTTTCCTCCCTGCAGCTTAGGCTCCCAGCTACTTTCTTTTTGATCAACTGTCTCAGAAGCAGATATGGATAACACCTTTGCAAAGCCCCAAAATGTCTAATTAAAGGAACAGTAGCATCAAGAAATTAAAGTGTTTCAAAGTAATACAAATATAATGCAGTGTTGTCCTGCACTGGTAAAACTGGTATTTTTGCTTCAGAAACACTACTATTGTTTAAATAAATAAATAAGCTGCTGTGTAGCAATGGGGGCAGCCATTCAAATAATAAAAGACTCAGGTTACACAGCAGATAGCAGATAAGCTCCGTTCTGTTATATCCTTTTTTCAATTACCACCATTGCATCAGCTTATTTATATGAACTATAGTAGTGTTTCTGAAGCAAACAGAGTGGTTTTACCAGTGCAGGACAACGATACATGATATTTTCATTACTTTAAAATACTTAAATTTTTTGGTGTTACTTTTCCTTTAAAGGAAAAGGAAAGGGATTTTACGCTTGGAGGTGCTAAATGTTAGGCACCCCCAACTGACTACTTTTTCCTGCCTGATACCCCGGGCTGGTGCTCCTATTAGCCGAAAACCGCACCGGTTCTGGGTTCTTCTAGCGTGCACAATGTAGAGATAAATTTCCTGCTACCTCATCTTCTTAGGGCTGCGCATGTGCAGTAGAGCATATAGCCGAACTTTAATGAAAAAGTCGCCTATCTTGCTCTACTGAACATGCGATTTCCCTGGGAAATTTGAAATTTAAACCAGGAGGAAGTTGATCTCTCCGAGGTGCTCATTAGAAGAACCCCGGACCGGTGCAGTTTTTGGCTGATAGGAACACCAGCCTGGGTATCAGGTAGGTAAAAGTAGTCTCTTGCGGGTGCCTAACTTTGGCACCCCCCAAGTGTAAAACCCCTGTCCTTTAAGGGTCTCTTTGTGGGCCCTTTACAATGCCAGCTCAATACAGTGGTGTAACTACCAGGGGAGCAGGGGATGCAATTGCAGCAGGGCCCGCCAGAGAGGCTAGGAGAACTCCAATGTGCAATTCATAGGGGGAGAGCCCGATAGGGGGACCTGGATGCCAATCCTGCACCAGGGCCCACCAACGAGTAGTTACACCACTGGCTCAATGCTACTCTGGCATGACAAAGCTATCGAGGTTTTTCAGTAGGTGATAAGTCCAAGTTCAATTACACTTTCATGCAATATTTATCTTAGCCTGAATATGTTAAATACAATATATTTTGTCTCTCAAACCAATATCAGCAATATCAGAACCAACCTTTGATGCTACTTCATAAATACATCTTGGTAGATTCTAAAAAATAAACAAATGCAGGTTTACAGTTCCTTTTTTCAGACACAATGGGAGAAACTTGTTGAATATTTTTAGGATAAAATGAAATGCAAAACCTTTTAATAATCGGGTTACTTGCCTGGCTCTATTTGACGTAGCTAGATGGGAAGCATCACATGTTTTTCATTATATTATCCAAAGATTATCATAAGCATAAAGAAGCAATCACCAATGAGTTTATGTTTAGAAATGTATCCTCCAATGTATGTCATATTGTGTAGAAAACAAAGATACAGGAATGAAACTATTCAGGCAATGGAGCTGGAACTGTACAAAGGACAGATGAGGGGTTATCAAAATCAGAATTTATTTCTGAAATATACTCTGACCGGGTTATTTCCCCTTATTTATCAATAAATCATCCGAAACTTTGAAATCGTTCAAATTTTTCGGACCAAAAACTTTTGCCAGAAAACCACAAAATTTTCAGATTTTGGCACAAAACCCAGAGCACATCAGGGCATCTCCGGGACTTCTTTCAAAGACTTGATCTTGGCAGTTCTGAGATGCAGGACTGTGCTTTGAGCAAGGCACTGTAGCATTTTTTAGAAATTAGATTTTTTTTCAGTGTCAGTATAACAGTAAATGACTAAAAATATACAGATATTTACAAAAATACTGAAATTTATTTTGCAGAACCGAAAATGGGCACGCCTTCCACTCCGGACGCTTCTGGGCTATGAAGGCTCTGGACACATTTTCCTTCTCCTCTTCCAAATAATATGCTATGTAAGGGTCCCATAAAGTCACCAGGACTACTCCAGGGAGCCTCAGAAACCAGTCTCTCTCCTATTGCCAGTACCTTTGTATCTGATCCTACTCCCCTTGATCATATAATTTCATATAAAGCATATATTTTATGTGTATTTGTTTATTTGTATAGGAGGGACAATCCTGTGTCGTGCAGTGCAAATTGTATATTCTTGAACTTTGCCATCTTCATCATGTATATGACTTTGTTTACTATTGCTGTGTAGGAGTCAAAGCACTCCCTGTTAGGTAAATTCAGAAACAAGGGCACCATAGAGTTGGAGAAAGATGGAGAGATGCAATGGGTTTTGCACATTATGATTTCCTTAATGATTGTACCCCAAGTAGTATTATATCAAAGTATCTAGAACATAAAAGTGCCATTCAAACATGTTCCTAGTATGTCAGTACAGCATTGGGGCTTCTTTTAAAGGAGAACTCAACCCAAAAGTTAAAAAAAACCCTACCGTACATAGTAATGTTGGCGCTATAGAAATACGTGTTAATAATAATATTTCATGATATATCAGTATGAGGTGTTCCCAGGGCCGCATTTACATAGCCGTCACCCCTAGCCCCTAGGCCCACTGCCGTTCGTTGCCCCCATACTCTGCCCTTTATTCGCAAATTTTCATCATCACGTCCAGAGCAACGGGTATTAAAAAAAACTATTTCCTGCATATACCCAGTGTTTCTGAACCAATGTGGGTGTGGTTGGGCAGCATGCCGCCCCCTAAAATCCTGTCACCCTAGGCCCGGGCCTTTCCACTAGTGATGGGCGAATTGGCAAAAATTTGCAAAACAAGTCGCATCACGTTTTTGACGCGCGTCGCGTTGTTTTCGTTTTATTTTCTTGCCGCCAGCGAATTTTCAGCAGTCGAATTTTGGCTGGTGTTTCGCAAATGTATTCGTCGCGAATTCGAGCCTGGCGAATAAATTTGCCCATCACTACTTTCCACAAATCCGGGCCTGGGTGGTCCAAATACTGTAGGTGTAGGGTTGCCACCTCACATTTTTAATACGAGGTACATATTGAATCCACATCCTGCATGGCTAACTAGCAATTCATTTGCTGCATGCTGCAGACTGAACTCATTTATGTGCAAATGTATTTAATCTAGTCATGCAGATAGGGGCATAACTACAGAAAAAGCAGACCCTGCGGATGCAGGGGCCCAGGCATAGCCTTCCACAGATAGGGGCAAGGGGGACACTGGAATTTATAATAAAGGATATTCTCTTGCAGTATGTACACAGCACTGTGAAATATGTCAGCGCTATATAAACAGGGCTGTATTTAAGTCCGATGCCGCCCTAGGCATCGGACCTAAACAAGCCCCTATGGCATGTGCGCTGCTGTCATGCACCGTGCACGCTGCTGTCACTCAACGTATTCAGCGGAAGTGACATCACTTCCACATTCTTCCTCTACCTTCTTCCCATACCCCTTACCCCCTCAGCTCTGTCACCGGATTTCCTATGGAAATCTGTGGCGGAGGGTGGGGAAGGTTTAAAGGAACAGTAAAAACAAAAAATGTAAGTGTTTTAAAGTAAAGTAAATATAATGTATCGTTGCACTGCACTGTTAAAACTGTTCTGTTTGCTTCAGAAACACTATTATAGTTCATATAAACAAGCTGCTGAGTAGCA
>CM044437.1:109026717-109056207 GCA_024363595.1 Xenopus borealis
CGATATGGAAAAGGATATTGCAGTAAGCAGTAAAAAGAATCCAAAATATTTTTTTAAATAGATCAATAGTAAAAAATTGAAACCGGAAGGGGTAGGACCTTTATTATCAGAAGGGGGGGGCAGCTGGTTGATGAGAAGAAGCAAAAAACTCAGATTCTGAATGCATACTTTTCATCTGTCTACACAAATGAGGAACCAGCTAATGAAGGTTTCCTTATTAATAGTCCCAATTCTAATAATATATCTAATGATGATGATGGTTCACACATGATGAAATTCAAAAGAGAAAAAATGTTAAGATAAACAAAGGTCCAGGGCCAGATGGGATTCATTCCAGGGTAATTAATGAGCTTAGCTCTGTGATTGCCAAACCTCTCTACTTTTCAGGATTCATTGAGGTCTGGCATGGAGCCGAGAGACTGGCAAATTGCTAATGTTGTTCCGCTATTCAAAAAGGGATCCCATTCTCTGCCTCAAAACTATAGGCCAGTTAGTCTGACATCGGTGGTAGGAAAGCTTTTCAAAGGACTAATAAAGGATAGGATACTAGACTTCATAGCAAATTACAATACTATGAGTTTGTGCCAGCATGGTTTTATGTGTAATAGATCTTGCCAGACTAACTTAATGTCATATTATGAGAAGGTAAGCAGGGACCTCGATTCTGGGATGGCTGTGGATGTGATTTACTTAGACTTTGCGAAAGCATTTGATACAGTGCCACACAGAAGTTTACTGGTTAAATTAAGGAATGTTAGCCTGGAACATAGTATTTGTAACTGGATAGAGAACTGGATAGACTTCAAAGAGTGGTGGTAAATGGAACATTTTCTAATTGGACCAGTGTTGTTAGTGGGGTACTGCAGGGCTCTGTACTGGGTCCCTTGCTTTTCAACTTGTTTATTAATGACCTGGATGTGGGCATTGAAAGTACAGTTTCTGTTTTTGCAGATGATACTAAATTGTGCAGAACATTCCATGCAGGATGCTGCCACTTTGCAGAGTGATTTATCTAAGTTGGGAAACTGGGCAGCAAACTGGAAAATGAGGTTCAATGTTGATAAATGCAAGGTTATGCACTTTGGCAAAAATAATATAAATGCAAGTTATACACTACATAGCAGTGTGTTGGGAGTTTCCTTAAGTGAGAAGGATCTTGGGGTTTTTATAGATAACAAGTTGTCTAATTCTGGGCATTGTCATTCTGTAGCTACTAAAGCAAATAGGGTTCTGTCCTGCATAAAAAAGGGCATAAACTCAAGGGATGAAAACATAATTATACCTCTTTATAGATCCCTAGTAAGACCTCATCTGGAGTATGCAGTGCAGTTTTGGACTCCGGTCCTTAGGAGGGATGTAAATGAGCTGGAGAGAGTGCAGAGACGTGCAACTAAACTGGTTAGAGGAATGGAATTATTATGAGGGGAGACTGTCCAGGTTGCGGTTGTTTTCTCTGGAAAAAAAGGCGCTTGCGAGTGGACATGATTACACTTTAAAAATACATTAGAGGACATTATAGACAAATATCAGGGGACCTTTTTACCCATAAAGAGGATCACCGCACCAGAGGCCACCCCTTCAGACTAGAAGAAAAGGACTTTCATTTGAAGCAGCGTAGGTGGTTCTTCACAGTCAGGACAGTGAGGTTGTGGAATGCACTGGCGGGTGATGTTGTGATGGCTGATTCTGTTGATGCTTTCAAAAGGGGCTTGGATGATTTTTTGGACAGACATAATATCAAAGACTATTTTGATACTAAACTCTACAGTTAGTATAGCTATGGGCATATATGGTTTGTGTGAGGGGTGTGTGTGTGTATGCTGGGTTTTAATTTGGAGGGGTCGAACTTGATGGACTTTGTCTTTTTTCAACCCAATTTAAATATGTTAATATGTAACTATGTAACTTTGCTTACCTAAAATGCTAATTTAATCGGAATATTTGCATCTGTACGTGAGGGATAGACCCTTCCATAGATCATTTGAAGCTGGGCCATACACTGTGACCAGGTCTAGACAAAATAGGCACAAACAGCCCCCACCAGCCCACTAAATCGTAACTGTCTATGGCACTTTACAGCAGCCCCTCTGGCATTTTCTAGAACCCACAGACTGCCAGTTTGGGCATGAGTATGGTACTTTATAATTTAACAAGTTAGGAGCAAGAAACATCAACAATCTGCTCAAGTACTTGCATTGGGAAGATAAAGTCCCACAACAGCATCAAAGATGTAGCAGAAATACTCTCAGCAACTCCACTGCCAAGACATCCTGCCAAATAGTAGCAGCCGGTTTGTATTCATCTGGAAATGCCTTTTAGATTCTTGCCATTTCCTTAATGATCTTTTCTTGCAGAGAGATTAATAGATTGATTAATTATATGACTTGAGTCTTAAAAGCAGTCCATATATCTGCAGCGTAATTAGCTGATTAGCTGAGGCTGTTTATGGAATATTTATTCACTGGCTAATATATTTGTTTATTGCCTTAGCAATCAAGCTGGCCATAGACGTGCAGATATATCTTCAATTTCAGACCAACAATCATGCTGTGCTATCTCCAGACTTGCCACTAACCATTCAGATCAAATAAAGTAGTAAAAGAACAGATCAGATGTTTGTTCTGCCCCTAAAAGTGGTGGCACAACAAGAGATTAGTCGCCAAATCTTTGCTACTGCGGGTGGATAATCTCCCTGAAATGCCTTTCCGCTGGCAAGAATGTGAATCGATGGCGGGATGGCATAAATATCGCTTCAGTTTTCCAAAGTTCCCCATCACAGCAATAGTGTGAATGTTATGTCAGAGAAAAGCCAGGGAAAGTCTCCCATTGATATTGTCACATTGGCAATGCATGCAGAAATATTTTTAGTAGCCAACAGAAATCGTCTAACCTGTCTAATCGACTGAACAACTGATCTCCATGGCACGAAAAATGTCGGGGCACTCCCCATACGGTCCAAAAATTATAGGAATCTAAGATTCCTACGATCAAATCTTTGTGTCTATGGCCAGCTCAAGGGTTCCTTTTCTTAATATTATAGTAACATTTCACAGTTAATTAAACGCATTCTAGGACTTACTAACACTAACACAAGGGTTAAACTGCACAAGCAGAGTTGCCACTAGCAACCCATTAGCAATTAGCTCTGGACAGTCCAGTACAAGTAATAAAGTGAAAGCTTTTATCGTTTTAGAAAAAACTCTGATTATTTGATCTGGTTGTGTAAGGGGCCTCTGCAATGTTTTTTTTTTGTCTAGATACAGTGACCTTGTACATTGTTATTGACAGTCTTTTATACTAGACATGGTGTTACTCTGAATTCACAACACTCCTTGCCTCTAACGGTATAGATCTTGTATGGTACTAAAGACAAAAGAAATTAATAATAATCCGAGTTTAAAGGTGAACACACCACATGGAGGATGGCTCTTAGTCACTGTTGGATGGGTGCATCCAGAGCCCACTGGAAGGGGCCAGTCTGGGTCGGCGGGGCCTAAAAAGATTGGTCAGCCTACTAGTTTAACACTGCTCTGGCTAAGAGGATAATTCACACATTTTTATCAAACAATTGTTGCATCTAGGAGTAATTGAGGAGTCCCACAGTGATTGGTCTATGCCAATTATTTTGATCCCTATACCTGAAGGGACTATAAGGTTTTGCAATGACTTCTGAAAACTGAAGGAAGTCTCAAAATTTGATGCCTATCCCATGCCTAGGGTAGATGAACCCATTTGAAGGCTAGGCCATGCGAGGTACCTCACAACTCTAGGTCTCACAAAAGGGTATTGGCAGGTGCCACTAGCTGAAGGGGCTAAGGAAAAGCCTTTTATACTCTTGGTTTACATGGGCCCAGCTACTTTTCAAAGGCAAATGGACAATATTCTAAACCACATGGTCCCTATGCCTCAGCTTATTTGGATGATGTGGTTATCTTCAGCTCAGACTGGGAGTCTAACTTACCAGAATTGCAGGCAGTGCTAGTCTTTATATGTGAGGCAGGGCTTATTGGAAGAAGCCAAATACTTAGGTTATGTAATTAGAAGAGGTGCAGTACAGCCTCAAATAAATAAAGTGGAGGCAACAGGCCCGGATTTGTGGAGAGGCCACCAAGGCCCGGGCCTAAGACGGCAGGATTTTGGAGGGTGGCATGCTGCCAACTATACCTACATTGGTTCAGAAACACTGGAGATGTGCAGGAGATACAATAGTTTTTTAAATTTCTCGCGTGCCAATCCCTCTGGTCCTGATGATTAATATTTGGGCAAATAAAAGGGAGGAGACGGGCGATGGACATCAGCTGGGGCACCCACTATGTAAATTTGTCCCTGGAAGACAATACAAAAGTGGCCCCAACTATCACAAAGAAACAAGTCAGAGCCTTCCTTGGGATAGTAGGCTACTATCATAGGTTTGTGCCTAACTTTGCTTCTATTGCAGCTCCCCTTACAGATCTTTCTAACGGGAAGAGCTCAGTAATGGTTAAGTGATCAGCTGAGGCTGTAAAAGCTTTCATAGAACTGAAAAATTCCCTTTGTAGGCCATCAGTGTTCCCACCAGTTTTTTTTAAAAAGTTCATTTTGAAACTGATGCCTCAGTTGTAGGCTTGAGGGCTGTCCTCTCCCAAATGGTAAATGGGGAGGAACACCCAGTAGTGTACTTAAGCAGAAAACTTACACCGGCTGAGAGTAGGTACTCTATTCTACAAAGGGAGTGCTGTGCCATTAAGTGGGCATTAAAGGCCCTCAAGTACTATCTTCTGGGCCGCAATTTTAATTGGTCACAGACCATGCTCCCCTTAGGTGGATGTCTGAAAATAAACAAAAGAATGCTCAAGTCACTAGATGGTTCCTGGCCCTGCAAAACTTTACATTTACAGTAGAACATAGATCTGGAGCACTGCAAGGGAATGCAGATGCCCTCTCAAGGGTTCATTGCCAGGTGGCACAGTGTGCTCAGCCCTACAGGCTGAAGCAGAACCAGTAACTGGAGCACAGTATGAAGGGATATATATTTCCCCTATGTACAGCAGTCCTGAGTGGGTTAATTCCCCAATAAATTCTCACCTGGGGAATAATTAGCAGGCTAGATCTGCTAGCTGCTAGAGAGGGGAGTCACTGAGAGTAAGATTGAGCTACAGACTGAGAGGGCTGAGAACTGGGACCTGAGGGTAGGCATTTGAAGTGGCTGGGAATCCCGGTAGGGCACTGGTAGTAGAGGGGGAGAACACCCTGTGTATTAGTTAGAACCAAGTGTGGCCAGGATTTGTTTTGTTTTATTTTGTTTTATGCTGCTTTGCTCACAGAGCCTTTATATTTGAACAATAAATGGACTTTGCCCTGTTAAAGACCTGTCTATTCATCTGATCCTGCTCACAATATATCTAGATACAGAGACAGCCAGAAGTACAGGGCAAGCATATTAGGCAGTTCTGAGTCCAGAGGGAGTGCTGCTGGATTGTTTTGGGCAGGAGACCCCTGCCAACAAAGTTCAAGGTAAGTAAACATACAGGAGGTGTATGGTCACCAATGGTCTAGCAAAGCAGTGGACTTGTGTAAAGATATTGGTAACATAGATTAAACCATGACAGTGTCATCATATATATCATCAAAATAAAATATGATGTCTGAGCCCAAAAATGACAGTAAGCATGATATTCACCTCTGGGAGTTGGTAGAGTGCCCTTGAGTGATGTAATGACTTTTGGTTAATGCCATGTCACTGCCCCATGTGCCAAAGATTGGGAAATGAATCAGATTGTTATTGTGGAACACATTTTCTGGGGACTTCAAGATGGGATCTGGTAAGGTGACCTAGAGAACTGGTTTGCCTGATAGATCTGATGAAACTGTTCAGGAAGGAGAAGAGGTTGTAGAGTGGGGGAACCCAACCACAACCTTTTTGCCAGTCAGTAACATTCAAATATACAGTAAAAAGAGTTGGGGAGCAACACAAGCATGTTAAAGATTTCAGGGGGTGCCAAATAAGGGCTGTGATTGGCTATTTGTTAGCCCCTATGTGGATTCTCAGCCTACAGCAGGCTCTATTTGGCAGTGCACCTGGTTTTTATGCAACCAAATGTTTCCTCCAAGCCAAGAATTGAAAAATAAGCAACTGCTTTGAGGCAACTGGGAGCAATATCCAAGTGGTTGGGGAGCAAAATGTTCTTCATGAGCCACTGGTTGTAGAGTATGAGTATGTTGTGAAAGCAGTTCTGTAGAGGAATGTCCTCCATCTAAAAGACTGCGGGACTGTACCATCAGGCAAAACTCTTCCAGAAAATGTATTGCTCAGATTTATGCTCCTGCTACCTTTGCACATAACTTGTCACTAAATGTCGATTTCAAAATCCCATGAGTACAAGGAAGTGAAAAATACTCACAAGAGAATTAGGTTCTTTTTTTTTTTCTACACCTACAATAAACAAAGTACAGTATAGGCTATGGTATCTCCGGTTTCACTTTGCAAGTGGATCCTGTTATTGTATTGCCACCCAATACGATGGTATTGTCTCATTACTGTAATAGAAACCATTTGTCAAACACAAAACAGATAATTAGTTACGTGCAATGAGGTAGCAACCCTTGGCTCTCTAGATGTTTTTGAAGGTAGTCTACTTGTTTTCTGTGGTTAGCAGCATGGTCATTGTATAAACACCATTACGCCATGAATTAGTTCTTAGGGCTATGGTACATTATAATGTATTATAATTATATATGGCTTATATTATAATTATATTATAATGGCTTTATTACACATGATCCCAGTCTCTTGTTCAAATCAGTGATTGCTAGGGTAATTTGAACCCTAAAAAAACGATTGCCGAAGAGCTGCTGAATAGAAAGCTAAATAACAAAAAACATACATAATAAAAAATGCAAACCAATTGCAGATTGTCTCAGAATATAATGCTCTACATTATACTAAAAGTTAGCTCAAAGGTGAACAATCCCTTTAAACCAATTAGTCTAACCAAGTGTCCTTGCAATATTGAATAGAAATAATGTATAAATAGGCAAGGACAATAGTAGCTGTTTAATTGTCCTACAAAATGTTTTTATACCTGGCAAAGAATATATATGAGCTGGCAGAATATACCATACAACAACATACAACAAGAAACATTCATTTAAGCTTACAAGGAAGTTCAGTTATTTTATTACAATCCAAGGTGTGTCTTCATCAACTGGATCCCTTGATTCATATTGTGTATCGTGTAAAAAAATAATAATATGAAAATTATGATAATGTCATCTAAGGATAGTCCTAACCTTTTACAATCACCTGGAGGGCTGCATCTGGCCCATGAACCAAGGGCTGTGTTAGGGCAGTGGTGCTACTCTACTTAAAGGGCAAAGAAAATCTTATTCACTGGTGGTGTCAATCTGTTAGGAACTCCCTCCCCCTGTAAATAATTCACTAAAATTTGGACCACAGGCTGACCCTTCTCAGGCCATATATCTGCTGGTTTGGTATTTAAATGCAACCCCCAGGGCCACCCTAACTGCTGAACTGCCTGCAAGGTAGGTTGGAGCCTTTCTGCTGTTGCTTGCAGCTTTACTGGCTTTGCTTATTAGAGCTGCCTTGCCTGCCATGAGGTGAACTATTTGCTCACATACACACACAGTTCATGTATTATATAGTATATTCATATTGTAGTGTGACTAGAGGCTTGGTAATTTCAAGCACTTCTTTCTTTATGTGATTGATTATATTTTATCTTACTTATTACTCATTTTATTGTATGTCTACTTCTGTGTTTCTGCTTATCTAAATGAAAATATAAACGCAGGATTTATTTATGACCTCCTAAGCAATGTGCAACGTGTAGAAAAAAATGTCCCTCTTCCTGGTTGACATTTCTGAAAATCGCCTAAAAATTTAGCAATTTGCCATTTTATGGTTTACATACAAAGGACCATACAAATCACACTAAATATGAACACCAGAGGTCAACTGAACAGTTAGATGCTCAATATCCACCAGGAAAATCCATTATGGAAAAGCACCTTGGAGTCCTTGTACATGATAAACTTGGCTGTAGCAGGCAGTGCCAGTCAGCAGCATCAAGGGCCAATAAGGCCTTGAGCTGTATTATAAGGGGCATAGAGTCACGGGAGGAGGGGGCCATTCTTCCACTTTATAGAGCACTTGTAAGGCCACATCTAGAATATGCTGTACAGTTTTGGTCTCCCTCACTCAAACAGGAAATTATTGTATTCAGGGCCGCCATCAGGGGGGGACAAGTGTTCCAGGCCGGGCGTGAAGGGGGGCCCGGCAGTGCTGCACTTTAAGAAGAGCTGGGCCCCTTATAAGAGCCTTTGATGACTGTAGGAATGTGGAAGTGCTGGAATGACGGAAAGACTCGAAGACAGGAAGGAGCCGACACTGAAGTCCTAAAGACTTAACAGACATAACATTGTTTGTCAAAATCTTCTTCTTCTTGCACGTTTCCTCGTCAGACTGGAATTTCTTTTTCCTGATTTGAAAAAAAAAAAAGGCAGGCAACCTTGGGCCCTCCTCTCTGCCTGTACAAGAGGCAATGATGGCTGCAGACAGAGCTAGATCTTGGTTTGGCAATCTTGGCTATTGCGGAGGGGGAGGCAGCAGCAACAGCAGCCCATCATCCAGCCACAAGCTCGGAAGGGTAAAGAACAGGTCCTGTTGCAACCACATAAGTGAACGGCATCCCCTCACACTGGCTCCCCATCCTCCTCAACAGCAATATTGAAGAAATCGGATCCGCACACACATACTCTTGCAGTTGGGGAAATTCCCCCCCTGATCCTGATGAAGGGAGGATTGTTCCCCCCGAAACGTTGAACCTTTGGTGAAATAAAAGGGGAATTTCCCCAACTGCAAGAGTTTGTGTGTGAGGATCCGATTTCTTCAATATTGCTGTTGCTAAGGGACCTCGCCGGGTCTACGGAAGTCCAGCACCACGTCAAGCAGTGTGAGTAAATTGCGGGAGTGCGGTGGCGAAAGTAATTGAATCCCCATCCTCCTCTTCACCTGGAGCCAAACACCAGCAGCTCAAACAGGCGCCCCTCTCACCGGCTCACAGCTTCAGGAAAGTCACCCTCACCAAGCCCACCTTCTGTCACCACTGCATGGATTTTAAATGGGGGCTCGCCAGCTTCCAGTGTGAAGGTAAAGGGGAAAAAAAACCTATGGTGTCAGTGTGGCTGCTTGGCTACTGCCTGTGTTTTGACTTTCCACTTGGTTACACCCACTCTAATGAGAAAACCTTTGGTTTGTGTGGTGAAAATGCAGTGCCATTCAGAGATATCCCTTCTGCCGCCTGTCAGCTGAGTTGCTGCACTTGTTAAACTACACTTCTCAGAATTCATGGCAGCACATTTAGCCTGAACACTGTGAAGGAACCTCTGGGCCAGTAGGGCAAAATGTAACACTTTGCTCAACCTGTGGCCATTCATGTGTTCTTAAGATGCAGAGAGGCCTTATTTCTGACAGGTGCCCCCAAGCCATTTGTGAGGGGACTGATATAGGGAGTAGTATATCTACAACAGGTTGGGCTTTCCTCAATGTGGGCTGCTTACGTCTGCCTCCATTCTGCTGCTCAAGGCAACATATCATTCTATGTCCTTTACTTGAGTCGTTTTGGCCTTTCTCTATTTTTCATGGATGATTGTAGGAATGCGAAAATGCCGAGCAGTCGAAGTGCTGGAGCGGCGGAAAGACCCGAAGACATGAAGGAACCGACACTGAAGTCCCGAAGCCACAAGTTCAATTCTATTAATACCAATGTGGGTTTTTTTTAATCCCCGTTTTATTTTATTCCTCTATAGGCACCTGCCATCAATTTTTAGAAAATACAATTTTTGGGGCTCCAATTTTTTTTTAACTTGTAATGGGGCCCTGGAGCCAAGGTTTTTTTAAAAAATTATTTTTTGGGGCCTCAAATTTTTTTATCTTGTAAGAGGGGCCCTGACCATCAATATGTGTGTGGGGGTTTACTTTTTTAGCGGTGATGTCTGTGTGGTCTTTTAACTTCGATGTGGAGTGGGTTGGATCAGGGGTGGGGCTTGGGCTCAAAGTTGGGCAGGGCCCAAGGTGCCCCAAAAATTTTGTTGTGCGGGCCCCGTGATTTCTAATGGTGGCCCTGATTGTATTAGAGAGGGTACAGAGAAGGGCAACTAATCTGGTAAAAGGTAAAGAAAATCTTAGCTATGAGGAAAGACTGGCCAAATTGGGGATGTTCACATTGGAGAAGAGGCGCTTAAGGGGTGATATGATAACTAGGTATAAATATATAAGGGGATCATATAATAATCTCTGTAAGGATTTATTCACCAGTAGGTTTTTCCAGCTGACAAGAGGGAACCCATTCTGGTTAGAAGAAAGGGGAGCTGTGAATATCTGGAATTCTCTACCCTGAATCACTTGTACAGGATGATACATTAGATAGCTTTAAGAAAGGGTTAAATGGCTTTTATGTTCAAACTTTCATAACCTGCCAAATGTTGTAAAATGAACATGGTAAGTAGGGGGTGTGGCCACACAAATGGACGTTGCCAAAAAAAATTTGCGTGGCAACTATTTTGCCCCTCTTTTTATTTCCAAAATGTTGGGGGCCATGTTTTTCTCTCACCCTTACCTGAGCACTGGATGAAGTGGAGATGTAGGAATTTTTTCTCTCTTCTCTTGCTTTACCTTCAGAATTATTTATATACTTCCAGCATTCTTATTCAAAACTCTTGAAGTACATGCCAATCAGATCTTCCATCCCCTCTCTGTACAGGCTGTATCACATACCACCTTCAGGAACTCCCCTGCTACATTCCTGTCTGGCTTTCATACCTGGCTTCCTTCCTTCCTCTCTACTGATAGCCACGTAATCATCCAAGGTAACTTTAACTCCCTTACCGGCCACTATGGTTGGCAACCTCCTTCCATCCAGCCAGCCTGTACCTGCTTTTCTCTTATCATTCAGGGCAGGAGGAGGTCAGGGAATGCAGGTAGGTTTGCCACCTAGCCAGTATTTTACCTGCCAGTAAAAATGATGTTTGAGCCCAATGTTATTAACAGGGAAAAAAAGATAAATGTATAGGAAGATATTTTTTCCAGAAAAAGTGGCAACCCTAAACGCAGGTAGTTTCAGGAAGAAGGGGGGAGCAGGTCTGGGCTGGTGCTATACTGCCAGCCTTAGCTCACTTTCTCAGGTCCAGTCTCTGCTCCCTTAGAGATTCATCTGTTCCTGGTACTCTGGTCAGTGACTTTAACCACATTCTCTCCTGCATCATCAATTCAGCCATTAGTTGTGCCATTGCTCACAAATGAGTTCCTTATGCTCCTGTGCTCAAACGTTTGAGTGTTTGTGTAGAAAATCCCATCCGCAAGCAGAATTTATGCCTCAATTTTGCCCTGCCAATGGCCAAGCAAGACTACATTAGTACTCTTTTAAAGGAGAAGTCAACCTATAATGGGGTAAACGCCATTCCCCACTCCCCCTGGCCTAATTCCCCCCCCCCCGGGCAAATGCCTCTAAGTTGCTACTTACCCCCTCAGCACAAGACCTGACTGTGGCGTTTGCAGGCACCATCTTCTCCCCAGCCGTCTTCTTCCAGGATCCATCGGCTTTTGATGGCGCTTTCTCAGTAGTTGCCGGGTCAGCTCTACTGCGCATGCACTGAAAGTCACGAAGTTTTAATTGGAAAACTTTGCGACTTTCGGCACCTGCGGAGTAGAGCTGTACCGGCAAATGCTCCTACTGCGCATGTGCCGCCAAGTCATATATTCTAACTGAACTTACCGGCTGTGTTTGTGTGCATGTATATAGTGCTATATCTATGCAGCTATCCTTAATGGTGTATTTTCCCGATACATTAACTCTTTCTTGTTCCTTTGTTTCTTATGCTGCTACAGCAAGTGTAAGGACTTTTAGATATTTTCATTTGCCCTCCACAACAACAGGCCCTAGCCCATTAAAGTGTGTTTGTTATATTCCATGATATGAAAGTAGAGTCTGGCACTCGCAGGTTAACTGCAAAAGTGTTTTATTTCACAACATGTTTTGGGCGAAGTCCTTTTTCACCCGAAACATGTTGTGAAATAAAACACTTTTGCAGTTAACCTGCGAGTGCCAGACTCTACTTTCATATCTGCAAATACTTCAGCCCCTGATTGGACCAGGGCAGAGTCAGAGGCACGAACAAGGCAAGATTGGAACCAGTTACTTTATCACTGAACTTTTGTTATATTCCATAACCAGGAAGAAACCCTCTCCAGTAATTGTTACAAATAAAATCTCCAATCTTTGTGGTAGGGACATCAACTGTCTTTTAAGCCTTTCTTTTGTCTGACATAGCTATACTACAAAAGGCTTGCTTGGGTATATTTTGCAGTGCTCTGACCAATATTATTTCTGCCATGATATATAGCACAGACAGAATGTCAGCAGGCCAGGATAAGCACTGGAGATACAAGACACAGTACAAGGGATGGGGTAGGTGCAACTGGTTCACACACAGGGGGGCAAGGCAAATAACCAAGGAATTATGTGGGCCAGGTCATACACAGGAGATCACCAATGTGGAACTAATGCTTGAACAAGAAGTCAAGTTTAAAAACTTCCAATCTGATTGGATGAGACAAAAATAATAATAACACCTCTTGTGGCTAGATTGATTTCCATAATAATATTACACTCCTCATCAACAGAATTCTTCAAAAACAAAGTACAGTAGATGCCATCCACAATCAGATGAAGAAGTGAAGATGTGGAATTCTCTCCCTGAATCAGTTGTACAGGCTGATACATTAGATAGCTTTAAGAAGGGGTTGGTTGGCTTTTTAGCAAAAGAGGGAATACAGGGTTAATAAATGGATTTCAGTGCCGAAGTCTACTGGAGCAGCACTATTAACTGATGCGTTTTGAAAAAAACATGTTTCCCATGACAGTATTCCTTAAAGAACAAGTAAACGTTTTTTTTTTCTATCTCTAAATTTGCTCTAAACAGCCCCTCAAATTAATGTACCTTAGTCCCTGCTGCAAGTCTGCTCTGGTTTCTGTGTTATCAGCAGCTTGTTTCACCTTCTTCCTGGTGCAGAGTGAAGCCCAGCCCCTTAGCTTTCTGAGCTGACCTTATATCTTGGACTAGTCCAGGAGATCATTTGCATACTATGACATAGCAGAGAGCAGTGTGTGTAGCAGCTTTTGCTTGGGGAAACTAGCTTACTAATGAAACACTGGCTCCCTCTTCCTCTCTATTGTGGAACAGCAGCAAATGGACAGCTCAGTAAACTAAGGGGCTGGGCTTCACTCTGCACCAGGAAGAAGGGGAAACAAGCTGCTGATAACACAGAAACCAGAGCAGACTTGCAGCAGGGACTAAGGTACATTAATCTGGGGGGCTGTTTAGAGCAAATTTACAGAGAGATAAAGAAAAACATTTACTTTTCCTTTAAGGCAGGGGTCAGCAACCTTTACTATCAAAAGAGCCATTTTGCCCCCTATTCCGCTCTGGAGCCGCAAAACATAACACAGCTTATAAACTTTGAAAAGTGTGGGGTATGCTGCTGCACTGTTCCCACTTTGCTTCCCACTTTGCTTCACGTGTCTCTACGGGCCAGACAGGGGCACACCAAATTGGAAAGCGGCGCAGAAGGAGCTGCTGGGAGGAAACGTTGCGTTGGTGTTACAGGTTCTGGTCCTTTGTTCTTTGAGAGAGGGAGAGTGATAGGCTCAGGAGTCACTACACACTAAGCACATACTAGGCACAGAACGGCACCAAGCATGTTGTTCCTTTTGGCACAGCAACTTCTGGCACATGCTCCCCAGGCTCATCTTTATGCCAGTACTAAGGGACCCTGCTTGCTATCGACAATGTTCTTGGTACCGGATGAATAAGGGAACCCGACCAGTTGTTTGAGTCACATGGAAATACTGAAGACAGGAATGAGCTTAATTTGCCTATACCACTCCCATGGGTTATTGGACAGAGCAAGTAAGCAAACTCCACTTTCACCTGTGCAAGATAGTGACTGTAGAGAGGGAGGGGGTCTAGAGCGTTAACTACCACCCTAATGGGGTCCAACCCTATATCTCACTGCCTGGGGTGGGATCGGTGACATCCTCAAATCTGCCAGGGCTCTTAAAGGGATTCTAGCATTAGTACCAGGGAAGCACAGGGAGGAGCTGAGATGATATTCCTCTCAACTGTCACTCCTGGGACATCTCTATACAACCCTAACCGTTAGCTTACAATGGTCTCACACTCAGAAAGCCACAAGCAGGTGCGAGGGCTGTATAGACGACGTGACCGAGCAAGCAGGATGAAGAGCCACATGAGGCTCCGGAGCCGCGGGTTGCAGACCCCTGCCTTAAGGACATTGAGACATTTTGTGCATTAAGCTACTAAAAATGCCTTTCCCATTAAACAAAGCAGTCATTTTTTGTCCATATATTTAAGCTGGCTAACTATGTTAAAGTCATCCCCGGTATAGCCAGTACTTCATTTTAATTTTTTCTACTGCTTCATTATACCAATTTTTCACTTTAACAAGAAATTAGCAAAACTGCAAAAAAAACTTGTGAAGCAGCGACACATTTGTGAAACGCATTAAAGTCAATGGGCACTCACGACAATTTTTACGCAATCAATGTTTTTTCTGATTTTGTGTCATTTTTTTTTTGTTATAATGCATTAAAGTCATTTTTGCATTTTCTTTTCTTTTGGTGACTCTTTTGTACAAATGCTTTAAAGTGAATTGCCATTTTTCCGTATGTGAGGTACTGCGCTCGTAAGGGGGGCCCGGCTCTTTAAAAATTGCAGCGCATGCAATAGCCCGAGCGGAGAAGTAGGTCGGGGGGGAGGAGGAAGGGTGGCCCCGGGGGGGTTTCATTCCCCTTTAAGCTGTGAATCTAACTTCTCCCTAGAGACCTGTTTATCTTAGTTATTACAATTACTTATTTGCTTATCTCAAAATTGTTACAAAGTATCTTAGTGCACCTGATGACTGTCCTGGGCTCTCTGCCAATTGTATCTTTTCTCTGGCTGTTCAGTGCAGTAGATGAAAGAGAAAGCCGGGACATTTCAGTTAAAAGCTGGGACTGTGGGTTAAGCTGCCAAAAGTGTAACCGTCCTACTCAAAACAGGACAGTTGGGAGGTATGCATAATAGCCTTACAATAGACTGTAAGAGACACCTGGTTTTAGAATGACTTACTTCCAGGGTTACTATCGAGTGTTGCATCTACACCGAAACTATTACAAAAGCCTAATGAAATGCAGATCATTTTGGCAAGTGTCACACTGAAGCCTTAAAAATGATTTGCACCCACACTAATAGCAGGAAAGCAAGTAATGCAAGTGCTGGGTGTTGACATGGATGAAGAGTCACCAAATGCCATGGTGTTGCCAGTAAAACCTTATTTTAGCTTAAACAGACACCGAAACATTGTTTGTCCCCAGAAAATCAAGCTTAACTTTGAAATATTTAAATGTGCTTTTTCTGAAGGATTTCCAGCAGTTGAATTACTGTCAGGGCAATGTTTTCCATGCATCTACCTGCATGTTAGCAAGTAGCTATATAGCTCAAATCTAGAATTTAATGGTAGAGATAAATATAAAGGGCACTGTTATGTCTCTCCCATCATATTTTATTTGGCTTTCACTAAGGGGCCGATTTACTAAATTAACAAGAAAAAGTTGTGCTCACCACTAATTTTTAAAACCATTAGGCGGGGGTGCAATGAGGCTGTGACCACTAAATACATAGACAAATACAAGAGGTCCTCTGCACTCAAACCATTATCAATATATTTAAGACATTGAGACATTCTGTGCATACAGCTACTAAACAATGCCTTACCCTTTAAACAACAGGGATTGTTTGTCCATATATTGCAATATATTTAAGCTGGCCAACTACGTCAGTCATCCCATATCTGGCCAGTCCTACGCTCAATTTTCATCTGATTCATTAAGAATTCTATTGCTTCATTATACATTTTACAAAGGTACTAAGTTTTACCTGCAACTTACTTGCTGCTTGTCTTTGTCGATTTACTAAATTCACGTGAATAGATCGAAGTTCGATAGAATTCGATCGAATTTCGATCATAGTATTAATTTGATTGGTCGAATATGCAAATTAGGCATATTCGATCATCGAATAGCAAGTGATCGAATGATCGAATAGATTCAAATGATCGAATATTCGATCATTCGATCAGCGATGGATTTAAAATTGGACCTACCGAATTGATTGTAGAATACTATGGGATCCCTCCCATAGGCTTCTGAGGCTAAGTCCTGATCGAATAGGATTCGTACGATCAAAGTCTTCGATCGTTCGAATCATACGAATCATTCGAATGATCGAATAATTCATTCGAATGATCAAACAATCGTTATTCGTTCGTCGAATGATCGAAGATCGAATAAAAGGGTAGCCTAAAACTATTTGATTAGCATTGGAAAATCGAATGCTAATCGAATATCGAGTAAAAACGAATATTTTTTGGGGAATAATTTGCCCCTAAGTCTTCGAGATTTTCTCTGGCAACAAAGTACAATGAGATAAAGCAACACCTTTTTCCTTGTGACATCCCAATTCCTTGTTATATATACCTCAATCTCAGGTTGCAAAACATCATCAATGTAAAAGTAGGAAATGTCTGATGTTAAAGGGATACGGTCATGGGAAAAAAAGCTTTTTTCAAAACACATCAGTTAATAGTGCTGCTCCAGCAGAATTCTGCATTGAAATCCATTTCTCAAAAGAGTAAACAGAGTTTTTTATATTTCATTTTGAAATCTGACATGGGGCTAGACATATTGTCAATTTCCCAGCTGCTCCAAGTGTGACATACTTCAATCACTCTTTACCCTCCCTTTTTCCCCCAAGCAACCTAACAACAGAACAATGGGAAGGTAATGAGATAACAGCTCCCTAACACAAGATAACAACTGCCTGGTAGATCTAAGAACAGCACTCAATAGTAAAAACCCATGTCCCACTGAGACTGATTCAGTTACACTGAGAAGGAAAAACAACAGCCTGCCAAAAAGCAGTTCCTTTCTAGTGCTGGCACAAGTCACATGACCAGGGGCAGCTGGGAAATTGACAAAATGTCTAGCCCCATGTCAGATTTCAAAACTTTGCTCTTTTGAGAAATGTATTTCAGTTCAGAAGTCTACTGAAGCAGCACTATTAACTGATGCGTTCTGAAAAAAAATGTTTTTCTATGACAGTATCCCTTTAAATCAAACAGTAGAGACAAGAAGGATCTCTGAATCTCCTGCAGGAATAAGGATTTCTCAATGGTTGAGAGCTATAGGCTGAATTAGAACAATGATCATCCTGCATCCATGGCTACCTGTCTGAGACCATAAACCACAATAGAACCTCAGTTTCTTGAGTTGGAAAAAAGTGATGGAATCCTTTCTGGGAGTGTTTCCAAGTACAGCATGTTAAACCTGGCACATGTATTCTGTCTTTCACCCTCCAAGAGTATTAGATTCTAAATTGTCCAGACCAGTAGTGAAGGCCTCTTGAAGTCCACAAATCTTTTACAATGATGGATTTATTTATCTGAAAAATGTAAGGCAAATCTTATTACCCACAAGCTAGCCCTCATACATCTATCCTTTGCTATGCTTATGCTTATGCACCATCAACAGACATCTTCACAACTTCCAGGAAACCCCAACAATAAAAGCAAGGGAACCCACTTTCACGTCCTATACAGTTCCTGTTGGGGTGGTGTGTTCAGGGATCCAAGGCAGTTATCCAAGGCAGCCCAGCATTAGGTTATACCACTCTATTGCCAGTAGAGTGGTATATACTGCCAGTAGAGTGGTATATACTGCCAGTAGAGTGTCAGTATTTCCCTCACAACTTTGCAAGTCTTTGCTGTTTTTTCTGAACTGGTATTTATTTAATTTATGTATTTATATTTTATTCAACTTGGTATGAATTATTTGCTTAATCAGGATATTCACATATATTCATGTCTATTAATTAGCTGTTTGCACTTGCACTTTAGGGTATTAATAATTGAGTCATTGACTCATTCATCTCACAATTATTAGCACTCACACTTTAGACTATCTAATTTATGGGTATTACACACCTAGTAGTTTATCTTTATTTTGTGCCATAACTGTGTCATATTTGGTACATATGGATAAGTGATACATGATTACATATGGATTAAGTAAATAACATTGGGATCAGGTGTAGTTTCACTCTGAATTTCTCTCAGTGTGTATCAGTCTAACCATAGGGTCGTTGGGTTTTGAGGGCTGACTGTATTATCCCGTAAACTTATTTCCTGTGACTCATTTCTGCTTATATGTAAATGGACCTTGGTGAAGGTCATTTGTGACTATAATGCCGTGTATGTCAAGTCCTCATTGTGGTTTTAATTATTTTCTAATATCCTAGACATTCTTTTAACTAGGTTAATAAAAGTTATATTTTACGGATATTTACTCCTGGGAATTAAGAGATATTGAGTGGGGAGGTGCAAATCAATAGGGCCATTTCTTTTCTATCCAATAAGAATTTTTCTACCTTGACTCATCTGGCCGTGCACGCCATTCATTGTTTTCTTATGGTGGAAGGTGCTCCCTATTTGATCTATTTATAGTATACTGCTTAAAGGAACGTAACACCAAAAAATTAAAGTGTCCTAAAGCGAGGACTGCACTGTTATAACTGGTGTGTTTGTTTCAGAACACTTTACTATAGACTAACTATAGTCTATATACGGGAGCTGTTGTGTAGCCATGGGGACAGCCATTCAAAGCTGAAAAAAGAGAAAAGGCACAGGATACACAGCAGATAACAGACAAGCTCTATGGTGTACAATGGGATTCTTCAGAACGTATCTGTTATCTACTCTGTGTGCTGTGTTTGAATGGCTGATCCTATGGCTACACACCGGCTAATTTATATAAACTATAGTTGTTTTTCTAAAGCAAATACACCAGTTTTAACAGTACAGGGAAACAGTAAATGATATTGTCTTTCCTTAAAACACTTTCATTTTTTGATGTTACTGTCCCTTTAAGTCAGGAAGCACAACCATGCAGGGAGGTGCCAGCCTATGAAAATTATGACTAGAAATAAACAGTAAGTGCCACCATATGGGGTTTACCCCATAACCTTTTATGAACCTTTTGTAACCAAAAACTCTCTGTGGCACAGAGTACATTATTATTGAAACAGTGGGCCAGGGAATGTGCATTGATCAAACCCTCTCCTTTATCTGCATGCCTGTGTATGGAACATTTTACCTGTTACTCATTCCAGTACCTGTTCTCCACCACATTGACTGAATATTGACTTTGCATCTTCACTGTGTGTTCAGGACCTTCAACTTCAATGAGTACTCTTGTCAATCCAATTTACATTGTCATCGCCAGACTCTGGGTTCCTTCAATATGCTGAAAATTAAAGCTGAAAAAAAAATTGAACATATTTATTTGAAAATATCAGATAGGCTCAAAAACAAATAGATCAGATATTTAACTTTTTGTAAATCTGCCCAGTAGTGTGTGACTTAATGATGGATTGAGAGACACTGAAATCTATATTTACTGTTTAACTCCCAGGTATTTCCACTTCCCTTCTAGGTGTATCGAACAAAGTTAACAATCACTGTTTTCTGGGGGCTGTCACCTCAGGGGCCCCACATCCCCTCAGGGCCCCTGTCATAAGCTGACTCCACTCTCTGCCCCCCCTCCACAAGATGTGGGGAGATCAGGGAAGAGGACCATTAGTTTAGGGCAGTGATCCCCAACCAGTAGCTCGCAAGCAACATGTTGCTCTCCAACCCCTTGGATGTTGCTCCCAGTGGCCTCAAAGCAGGTGCTTAGAGGCAAGTTTTGGTTGTATAAAAAACAGATGTCCGGCCAAACATTCTCTCCTGTAGGCTGCCAGTCCATATAGGGGCTACCAAAAAGCCAATCATAGCTCTTATTCGAAATCCACATGGACTTTTTCATGCTTGTGTTGCTCTCCAACTCTTTTTTAAATTTAAATGTGGCTCACGAAACACTTTCTGACTATACCGGACCCAGCGATTTGGGCAAGATATACTATTAAATATATTGGCCAACTATACGACGATCGGGGGTTTAAAACATACCTAGACCTAACAACAGAATTTAAGCTCCCTAGGAATATGTGGTACAGATATTTCCAAATAAGGCATGCAGCTCTCAGTGAATTTCCTGTCCACCCCAAGTTGTCTCTTTCCCCGCTCGAGGAAACCTTAAGGTCTCCAAAACAGGGAAAGCTGGTATCCCGCATTTATAATATCCTTAATAAACTAAGGGGCAACCCATTCGCAAGTTGTCACGATAAGTGGATACAGGACATACCACATCTAGAACTGGATGACTGGGACGATATTACACACTCATATCTGCCCTCAGTAATAGGTAGCAATGACATTTTAATACAGTATCGAATGATACATAGAACATATCTTACTCCAGCGAGGCTGCAAGCTATGGGTCTCAAAGCAGATAATCTGTGCTTTAAATGTGGGACGGATCCAGGTACATACCTGCACACTTTCTGGACATGCCCATTACTAGTTAAATTCTGGGAGAAGGTGGTAAACTTTATATCACAAAACCTCAATATACCGAGTGTACGGACACCAGAGGCATGCCTTCTGGGTCTAGTTGAAAATATCACACCTGACAGATCAGCGTGCTTTATTAAGGCTACTCTTTTTCTATGCAAGGAAGATGATCACCCTAGCTTGGAAGCTCCCTAGAGCTCCCTCCCTAAAACGATGGATCTCTCTAATAAATGAAGCCCTTCCAATGTATAAGTTAACATATCTGAGTAGAGATTGCCCAGATAGGTTCATGAACATATGGGGTCCATGGATAGAAGAAAGTGACACAGCCACATTCCAAAAGAACATCGAGTGTGCTCAAATCATATATACCGAGATACTTATGGCACTCACCCCTCGGCCTATTTCCCCCCCCCCACACCCTTTTGATTGTTGTTCAATAATAAATCAAGTTTAATAAAAATAAAAAAATAAAAAATGCTTGGTTGACATCTGGTTATCCAAACGTAAGCCGGTAACACCACTGTAACTACTAGTAATAGATCAGATAGAACACTGTATAACAGAACTGTTTGTCAATACTCAATATGGTTGGAAAACGCTTGATCGTTCTCTGGTCATCCAGATACATGCCGGTAATACCATTGTGACTTTTATTAACAGATTGAGTGATACAAAATAAAAAACTTTAAAAAAAAAATAAAAAATGTGGCTCACGAGCAAAAAAGGTTGGGGACCCCTGGTTTAGGGAGAGGGGGAAAAAGGACTTGGTCAGCTGACTCCACTAGGGCCAAGTTCAGCAGTTTTTTCCTATTGTCCCACCAGCCCAGTCCAACCCTACTAGCAAATTATATTTAAACTCCTTATTTCTTTAAAAATGAGTAAATCGCTTACTGTAACCTGCCGATGGTAAATGTGGAGATTGACTGGGATGAGAAATGAACTGGCCCTTTGTTTATATCTGTTATAATGTGCTTTTCAGAGAATGTCCCATCTAATACTCTAATGTAGGCAGCAGGTTAATGGGCTGGGGTAGGCAGACAGGCAGAGAGTTCCTGAAGGTACTTACCTTTTGTCTTCTTTTCTTCTCGCAAACCAGGAAGAGGTCTGACTGAGTGTATGTTCAAAATTAGCATGCCATGGTCTACAGAATGAATTTCAAGTCAATATACTGTGTGTTTATCTCCAAACTCTAACATGCTTAAATAAATATTTAAAAAATTATAATGTGTCTTGGTCTACTTCACTATACTCAATCCATTATTGAATAGAAATATTAATGTTACACCTGCCTGAATAATAAAAAACACATGAAACCCTATCTACGTCTGACAATGGTAAAGGCCATATACAGGTCTATCCAAAAGTCTGGAAGTTAAAAACCACATAGAGTTCTATTGAAGTCCTATCCATGCATGAACATGATCATGCCATATGAAGCCCTATTTAAATTACAGTGAAAGGGTGAGTTGAGATCTCAGTTTCGGCTTTAGGTACATTTTGTAAATTTCTGCACTACAATGAGCATTGCTACTAATAATGTTATTAAAATGTGATATTCATAAAATATAGTGGTAAAAAGAGGAGCTCACCAGCTTTATGGGTAAAGAACAACAAAGCTGTGTGTGCCCTTATGAATGGAGCCTCTACTCCGAGCATGCCAAAATCATTACTCATCACACAGCAAGCTGATGACAAAGCTGGAGGAACATAAATAGGTCAGTGCTTATGTACTTCAGTATCAGATCAACTGTTGAAAAATAACCCATTTTAGACACAAAAAATGCTTCATGTATTGTGTATGAATATTCAAATTAATTTATATTCAAGGTGGCAGTTTAGAAGTCTGATATATTAATTGTGGTTTATGTCCTTTCCACCTAAAACAGAAATAAGAAATATCTCCAGCATTAAAAGATTTTATATCATGTTGCATTTTCCGAGGATATCATAACCCTCACAAGGAAAGATGTTTTTATATGTTTTAGATGTCTATATGGAATCCTTCCTAAATGCCTTTGTGGGGTCTGAATTCAGGTTCCTTACCGTATCATCCAGCAAGCAGACTGCATGACATGGCAGGCTGGAATTTCATTTTCTTTATGGTTGTCAAAAGGGAAATTTGCAGATATACTGTCCTTCCCCTCCTCCTGCATATTTATGCCCCTGATCTGCCCATTTAAGCCCTCAGATACTCCCCACTTTCTATATAATAATCAATGCATATTCCATTCAACAAGTTGTATCTACCATCACACTCTTTGCATGTAGATACAGCCTTAACTGGTTTATGGTTATATAATGAAAGGGGTAGTTAACCTTTAAATTATCCTTTTTGAACAATCAATTTAAATATTTTTATTGTTTTTGAATTATTGAGCTTTTTATTCAGCTGCTCTTCAGTTTGGAATTTCAATGGCTTTACCCTAGCAATAAGGCAGTGGTTTCAGTGACAGATTGGAATATGAATAGGAGAGGGACTGAATGGAAAGATCAGTAATAAAAATTAACAATAACGATACAAGTGTTGCCAGCCTCACAGGGCAAAGAATAAAGGGAACAAGACTTCAATATTATATAAAGTGTATGTAAAGTTTATTTTGCTTTAATACAAGTTACTGAAAAGAAAAAATACAAATGAGCAGCTGCAAATCGCTAAGAGTGAAATGGACTAAACAATGGTAATAGTCAATGCACCATGGAATGCAGACTGATAACTCATATATGTATAGATGCTATTTAAAAAAGAACTATACAGTATTACTGATCAAGGGACAATTATAAGTTCCATGTTATGGTGAGGAGTTTTGTTTCTGCCTTGCATATAAATATAAATATTTTTTTTTCTTGGTGAAAATAGATGGGGACTATCAAAGGAAAGTATTCATTAATCTCAGATTTTCAGAGGAAAAAAAAAATAGAATTTCTAAAGATTTTTTTATACCCGAACATTGCTAAAATTCAATGGCAGATATCCCTGAAGATGTTTCTTGACATTGTGATCCACATTGGTTTTCATCTGATAATCCAACTGTGAGTTTCCATGCTGACAATTCGATAAAGTCAGGATTTCGGAGCATTTCTCAAAAATAAATTCAAATCAAATTTGATTCAAATTTAATTTGAATTTAATTTGAATTTGATTCGAATTTGCAGGTCAGTTCTATTCACTCAAATTTGTACGAACCTTGATAAATCTACCCCTAAATAAAGGTTAACAAAGGTGTTGTTCACCTTTAAATGAACTTTAAGTATGATGTAGAGACTGTTATTGGTTTATTTATTTAGCTTTATACTATAGGTATGGGATCCCATCCAGGATCTGGGAAACCTGTTATCCAGAAAGCTCTGAATTACAGGAAGGCTTGTAGTTGACACCATTATACTCAAATAATCCACATTTTTAAAAATGATATCCCTTTTATCTCTAATAATAAAACAGTACCTTGTAAATGATCCTAGCTAAGATGCCTATTACGTTTATTTAATGTATAAAATATGTTTCTAGGAAACAACATATGAAGATTCAAATTACAGAAAGATCTATTATCGAGAAAACCTCAGGTCCTGAGAATTCTGGAGTCCCATATCTGTACTACAGGTATAAAATAGTTTTGTAATTTGGATCACCATACCTTGGATCTGCTAAAAATCAATGAAACAATGAATAAATCCAAAAGAATTGTTTTGGCACCAATATGAATTCATGCAGCTTAGTTAGGGTCAAGTACAATGTACTGTTTTATAATTATAGAGAAAAAGAGAATCATTTTTTTAATATTAGAATTATATGCTTAAAATCCCGTATTCCAGATAATGCGTTACCAAATCAGGGATCTGATACCTCTATTTTACTTTCTGGATTTCATATCTAAAAGTACCTAATTGATTTAAATATTTTGATTTATAAGGTAATATATAAAATATAATGGTATCAATAAGTCACACAGGAGTTCCATGATCAAATAAAGGTACACAGTTGAAGACCGAGTGCTTTTTACAGGTTATGGAAGTATAGGAAGATTTTAAAGGACACCTATCGCTAAAAAAAGTTACCTCCAACCAAAGGTGTGGGCTGATAGAGCCCGCATTCCGGTTGGGGGTACCAGTACTTTTTTTTTTAAAAAAGCCCCCCGCCAGTGCAGGCAACTCGGACCGGGAGGGAGCTCCCAGCGCGAGCCGCCATGACAGTGGACGTGCATACGCATTTATGCGCGTGTGACATCACGCCTATGCGCATAGTGAAAATCGGTCACTGTTTGGGGCCGTTTTTCTTAATGCGCATGCGCGTCCACTGTCATGGCGGCTCGGACTGGGAGCTGCCTCCCGGTATGAGTTTGCCTGCTCTGGCGGGCATTTTTTTTTTTAATAAAGTACTGGTACCCCCAACCAGAATGCGGGCTCTGTCAGCCCACAACTTTGGTTGGGGGTAACTTTTTAAAGCTATAGGTACCCTTTAAATATCCTTATATTTTGCAACAGGCAGGGTTGTATTTAGGTCCGATGCTGCCCTAGGCATCGGACCTAAACACGCCTCCTAGGTTGCGGGAGTGACATCAGCGTAATGTGCCGTGACGTCACTTCCACTCTCCGAGCTCGCCATGTAGCGGAAGTTATGTCACGCGCACGGCACACTGACGTCACTTCAGCGCTGACTCTGCCCCTCTACTCACCCTCCCCAGCTCTGTCACCGGATTTCAATAGGAAATCCGTGGCATGGGCATGAGGGAATTAAAAAAAGAATGTAAAAAAAAAAAGCACACCACTTAAGGCACCCGAGGGCCGCCCCCACAATCCTGCCACCCTAGGCCCAGGCCCTCGGGTGCCTATATAGAAATATGGCCCTGGCAACAGGGAGTAAATTTTTTTATTACAATACACAAGCTTCAGTGAGTCATGTGACACTAATTACATCACTAAGCTTGCTCAGAACCCCCATTATTTTGCTATAAAAAAGGTCGTTCCCTGAGAGATCATTTATGTGCAGCAGAACCTAAAAAGAAAGCAAGGCAAAACTATTTATTTCATGGGTCTGTGAAAAAAGGCGCATTTACCTGCTTAGGATGTTGCTCCTCTGTGATTTTATTTGTCATCTTATGAAAGGAAATAAATGGTTTAAAATGTTACGCTACTTGTGAAACTACATGAGTCATATATCCCTTAGTCTGATATCAAAAATTTCAAAGTAAATACCCCGAGAGATACATCTGTATCAAGGCACTTCAGTACTAATAACCATAATCAGTCACAAATGAAATGGCTGTTCCTTGAAGTAGTACTTAAACCACAGAGAGGGGGAGATATGATAAACTACTCCTTTTGTACATGTGCGAATAGAGGAGCGCCGTGGAACGGTACTGATCGGCTAATAGTTTTTTTCTTTAGTAGGGTTGCAAGGGGGGGGGGTCTGGCCCAGCAGTACGACCCTGGACCTACTGGCCTAAATGAATATTGGAGCATTGTACCTTTTTTGTGATTTATTGTGATTTCTTACATATTTTCCTCTTTTTCACAGATAAAGTATACAGAAAATTCTACTGCACTTTTCTAAAGATATCAAAACTCAGAAATAAATGTAAAGCTAACCTTTGGGCAGATAACTATTTAGTTAATTATGTGAATCAGTTTATGGCATGTTGAAAGTTTTATACTGTGCTCTATGATGGACTTACACACAAAAAATGTCCCTTTTGGTAGGCTTGGATGGCAGTACCAGGGAGTTGTATATAAAGACTTTTGACAAATGGACTCATATAAATGGACTACTTCTACTTATCACTCGCCTTGTGGTTGTCACTTTACTTGAACATTTTTCTTTTTGTATCGAGTGAGCCCAATGGACTTTTGTATTACCTTCATGGTTTAAGATCTAATACATGTAACTATGGGTTAGGCTGACTAGATAACTCCCCACAGCAGTAGCCCAACTCACTTAATTACACTTGTGGGTATAGCTGGATCCTTATAATGGAATTTTGTATGCATTGTGGGAAACACTTGAAAAAGGGCTTTGCCCAAAACATGTTGTGTGAATAAAACTTGTTGCAGCAAATCTGCGAGGGCCTGGCTCTATTTCCTAATAATTGCATTCGCCTGATTTGGACAAAGGCAGAGCTTAAGGCACGAAAAAGGAACCAGTAACCTGTGAATTACATCACTAAGCTCTAAGCTCGGTAGGTAACGGGTGCGTAGTGGGTGCAAGTAGGAATGTCTATGTGCCTCCCCATCTCATTCAAAATCCAGTGCTGCCTAAAGCACCCAGTGATCCATAATATACCCAGTGGTCCCTAACACACCCAGAGTTCCTTAAAAACACCCAGTGGCCCCTAAAAACACCCAGTACTCGATGCACCATACAGTGTAAAGAAATGGCAGATTGCAACTTTTTTTCCACACTGCCTGGGGAATCTCAATTGATTGGTCTCATCAAATACCTAGTGGTAGTTATGATAATAGCACCCAGCTGGAGAAAAAAAGAGAAATTTTAATTGAATATCTATGAAGCAGGAGCCATGGAACTGCTTGAAAGATCACAGACTGGTGTTCAATGCCCTTTTGGAGCCCCAGAACTTTCTGCTGTGGACTTACAAAGAGAACCTGAACATAGTGGTACAGAGTACTTAATCTCCAAGTGCTTGAGAAAAGCTTCCAGAACAGTTTCCAGGGAAGTGATGGGCCAAGAGGCTGAGAATGCTCCAAAGTAGCCCAAACTAAGGGCCAGGACTCTGGCACTACTTGAAAGACAATTTAGTGAGCAGTAGAACCCTGCTGGGAACAGACTTCACCAACGTCCCTTGGGGCCCTAGTAATGTCTGCTGTGGACCAACAGAGTGCAGCAAAAGCCACAGTTCAGACATGGATTAAAAAAGAATAGTAGTCAAGAAAGAGGCATTGAGTCAAGAACAAGGTGATCAAAGCAGGAACAGGAGCTTAGGCAGTAACTCTTGCCAAGCCAGCTTGAGCAAGAGGGACCAGGGATTGCTTTTTTAAAAAATTTGGCACCAAAGGTGACACTCTGATATCACAACGTAGCTCCCTGCATTCAATATCATACTTCCCGGAGAATGCAACCAAGTGTACTTGTGTGCAGGGACCATCACACCAACAGGTAGGAAGGTGTCCTAGTCTTCTGGATGGGGCACTTGACTCTATTTTTACCTTATTAAAACTCATTGATACACTTGGATGTCCCAGAGTTGTGGCAGAAAACCTGTTCTGGCCTGTTTATCTAGAAGACAAATCCCACTCACTTCTACATGACCGTGGCAGCTTTCAGATGTTATTCCAACAAAGGGTTTTCTTGGCCAATGCAGAGTATCTTTGTAATTCAAAATAATAAAACCTTAGCAGCCTACACGCCCTAGTGTGTTTCCCACAAAATATAAAGAAGATATGTACTCACTACATTTTAGAAGCAGTTGTGTTTCAGCCCTGCCAGGCTATCACAAGAATCTTAAACTGTTTAGATATCAAACCATGCAAGCTCTCTAACCAATCTAAGCAGACTGTTTATCAGTCCAGATACATAGATTAGTTATAAGACATTTGTTGATGATTTAAAAGTTTATGAACAAAACAGTCATGTGAACTGCTGTTTATAGGTGGCCAGAACAGGATTGCTTTAAGGTACCAGTGAGCCCAGGGCAAAGATATGATTGGTGGGCCCACACTTCCCCAAGAAATTAAGCATGAGAACCAGCCATGGGAGCAGATAACTGGCAGTATAGAAATTCTACAAGAAAAAATGCAAAGATATTAAATATCCATGCTGCAGAGATGCTTCCAGTTGATAATGGTCTGCCATTTCTGTGGGATGCTTAAAATGTATACAGTTATGGGACCCATTATCAAGAATGCTTGGACCCTGCATTTTTTCCAGATAAGGGACCTTTCTGTAATTTTGATCTCCATACCATAAGTCAAAATCATTTAAACCTTAAATTAGTCCAATAGGATATTTTTGTGTTCACTAGGGATTAATTATATCTTAGTTGGGATCAAGTACAAAGTACTGTTTTATTATTACAGAGATAATATTTAAACTATGCTTGCTAATTTCATAAAAATGGAGTCTATGGGAAATGGCCTACCTGCAATTTCATAATTTTCTGGATAACACTTTTTGGATCACAGATCCCATACCTATACCAGCTACAAAATCTGTTGTGCTTGTGGGCCATGGAAAAATGTCCCTAATGCTCAATTATTAAAATTGCCCTGGATCAGAACCATGCTGTTTCAGCCAAAAGAAGGTGAGAATCTTGACTAGGAAGCTCTTTTCTAACCTGTAAACATAAAGTAGTGTTGTAAGTAGATGTAACTGGGCCCCACAGCAAATTACTTTTAGGATGCCAACAACATCCAGAGGTTGTTCTGTTTTACCAATATATATATATGGAAGTTGCTAATTAATTAGGGTCTCTTGGGGCCCCCTACACCACCTGGGCCCCCTGGCAGCTGTAGAGTCTGCTTCCTCTGTAGCTACGCCCCTGCTTAAAAGGCTGAATTTTTTCCATTTTTAAGTTTAGCAGAAATTTGGGTCTTTGTTGTGCTTTCTGTGATGCAGCGTACTTGCTCAGGTGAAGAAGTCAGCATTGGAGATGCTGCTTAAAGTGGCAGCAACACCATGATGGCCCTGGCTAAAAATTGATTTCAGTGTTCTCATGAGGCAATGAGGTGAGAATCTTGCCTCAGGCAGCATGGAGCGGCCAGTTACCAGGGGTGGCAAAAAGCTGTTCTTATGGAAATTTGGCTCTTCTAGTGCAGCGAGCGCAATAGCACAAGCGATGCAGGCCCTCCTCGACCCACTCGAGAAGCACGGAGTGAGAGGGGGGGCGGCAGCGCGATCAGAAAAAAAAAGGAGTAAACAGGAAGTGCTGTCATTGTAAACCGGAATTGACATCATCAGTAGTAGACATGCTCAGAAA
>CM044437.1:109111159-109131530 GCA_024363595.1 Xenopus borealis
TAGGTGTTGAAGGGGGATATCAGACCTGCAATTGAGACCCATGAAATGCTTTACCAGGTGATAAAAAAGCACAATTTCCTGCCGGAGGTAAGCTTTTTTTATTAATTGCTGCAAATTGACATTTTTACTCAATTTTCCCAGGTTGCCACAAGGCCGCTTATTATTGCAGACAGTGTTTGTTTTAGGGGCCTTTAAAAGTATTTGAAAATTATTAGTATCATGGTATATGTATTCACACTGTATTTTCTCTAGATTCAGTGGAATGGTAAATTATAATCTTTGCCATGTCCTGATAAAGCTGTTCTCTTTATATTGACTGACTGGCTTTCTTTTTCTAGGCCTTCACAACTGATTTCAGGGTTCACTGGGCCCAGCACCCTTTAAGACCAGAATTTGCTGAAAGTACTTATTTCCTCTATAAAGTAAGAACAACATACTTTATTTTGTTGAATTTTAACACTTGCCCATCAATGAGATGTCTTATACATGACTTGACTGTAATAACTAGACATATATTTGATTCATATTTTCTGTTTTATGTGTATGTATATGATTCCTGTTGGCAACCTACTCCAATTCATTTAAAAGCAGCAGCTACTACTCATCTTGTGAAACTAAAGCCTGAGGCAGCTTATACAGTTACTTTCTAGAATTTGACTTTCTGAGGGATCCGGTAGCTTTGGGTGTAGGCTTTGGCTTTCTGCTAAGCATTTGTAACTTTGTTCCAGGCCACTGGTGATCCTTACTACCTCGAAGTGGGAAAAACTCTGATCGATAATCTGAATAAATATGCACGGGTGCCATGTGGATTCGCCGCTGTTAAAGATGTGCGGACCGGAAGCCATGAAGACCGGTATGTCTACAATCCTTTTTCATCCTTTCTTTAAAATGTAATTTTTTGCTGCCCCATAGTAAATGCAATAGTGTTGGAACAAAAATAAACTTTACTTTCTGGCATGAGTTGATATGATAGCTTTTGAGAAAGTGGCCGGAGGGCTACGAAACGCGTCAAGCGTGGGATTCCCATTTATGATGTTTTGTTGAGAAAGATTTTAATAACAGAATAAACGTCAAGTTTTATTTTCCTACGTGGTGCTCCATAAATTCTCTACACTTCAACATGATTTTTGCTGCAACCGGGAGCAGTTTTCTATGAGTAGCACACGAGGAGATACTTTTGGGTGCTCCCCCTGGATATATTTCCTATTCTGATGAGTTGATATGAAGACTGGACCATTATACCTACATTCATTTTGCAGCCAACATGTTAAACCGTACACAAGCAGAAATGTATTTTGTACAAAATATGAGGCCAATTTACTGCCATAGTATCTAGTTTTCCTCATTTCACACAGTGAACCGTCCTCTTCTCCAATCCTTCCATTTGCTTGTCCTTCATGACACTGCCCTGTCCTGGATCTCTTCTTACCTCAGTAATTGTTCCTTCCATATAATGGAGTAGCATCTTCTCCCCTACCTCTTTCTGTTGGGGTTCCTCACAGCTCTTTCCTGGGCCCCTTATTATTCTTCCTCTATACTTCCTCCTTCGGCAAACTAATGAACCTCCAATACCACCTCTATGCTGACGACAGGGCCGCCATTAGAAACCTGAGGTGGGACTTGAGACGGCCGGGGCCCCCAAAATGTTGCATGGGTGGGCGGGCCCAATGTTGTTGTACAGGGCCCGCCCACCTCAAGCCCCACCTCAGATCCCGCCCACTCCACACCAAAGTTAAAACACTACACAGACATCAGCGCTAAAAAAGTTAACACACACAATTATAAAAAACTATTGATGGTCAGGGCCCCCTTATATGTTAAAAAAAAAAACTGTGGCACCAGGGCCCCCATAAATTTTTATTTTTAAAATTGGTGGTCAGTGCCCCCCTTACAAGTTAAAAAAAAATTGACGCCCCAGAGAATATTAAAAAAAAAAAACTGGTGGCAGGGGCCTATAGAGTATTAAAATAATACATTGGTGGCCAGGGGATATAAAAATTGGTATTCAGTAGAATTGAACTTGTGGCTTCAGGACTTCAACTTTGTCTCTTTTTGTGACTTTGGGTCTTTTCACCGCTTCAGGACTTCGGGTCTTTTTGCTTCTTCTGGTCTTTCCACTGCTTTTGGGACTCTGGCTGTTTTTTGCGCTTTCGGGACTTACGGTGTTCAGCTTTTCAGCCCTTGCTGACGATACTCGGATCTATCTCTCCTCTCCTGATCTCAACCCAGAACTTTTAACTCGAGTGTCCTCATGCTTGTCCACTATCTCTACTTGGATGTCGCAACAGTACCTTAAATTAAACCTCTCTAAAACGGAAATAGTTCTTCTTCCTCCTACTAACACCAGTAACATCCCGGAAGTATCCATCATAGTTAACAATTCCACTATCACCCTGTCTCTCCAGGCCCAGTGCCTTGGGGTTATCCCAGATTCTGCCCTGACATTCTCCTCATATCCAGTCACTTGTTAAATCATGTCACTTCCACCTAAGGAACATATCCAAAATACAATCATTTATCACCCAAAATGCTGACAAAATTCTTATTCACTCTCTCGTCATATCACGTCTAGACTATTGTAACTCTCTTTTAATTGGCCTTCCCCGCCAGAGACTGTCACCTCTCCAGTCCATAATGATCACTGCCGCTAGGCTTATACACCTCAGCAACCGCTCTTCCTCTGCCATACCATTCTGCCAATCCCTCCACTGGCTTCCACTGCTCTTCAGAATTAAATTCAAATGACCCTGACATTCAAAGCACTTCATAACTCTGCCCCACCCTACATCTCTGAACTCATCTATAGATACTCACCACTTACTACACTGCTCAACTGAACTGCCCCTCAACTCCTCTTTCATTACCTCATTACAAGACTTTACAAGGGCTGCACCCCTCCTTTGGAATTCTCTCCCACGGTCTGTCCGACTTTATCCCAAGCTTTCTGCTTTCAAAAGATTGCTTAAAACACACTTATTTAGAGAAGCCTACCCTCACTCTGTTCAACTACCTAATGCAATAACACGTACTACATCTCTCACCCACTTCATTCTGATCTTGCCCACTTCCACACCTTGTGTCTTAGGGAAGACGGACACGGTCAGATTCAGAGTGATAAGTTGCCAGGCGACAAATCTCCTCTTTTTCTGGGCGACTAATCTCTAATCTTCCCGCCGCCTAAAATGTAAATCGCCGGTGGGAAGGCAGTTCGGGGAAGGCAGTCGGCACTGTTTCATTTCCTGAAGTTGCCTCACAAGCAAAATGAAGTGCTCTGAGGAGATTTGAGGCCAGGCAACTACTCAAGGCCGAATCTACTCGTGTTCCTCTGCCCTTACTCCCTTTCCTTTAGACTGTAAGCTCTTTTTCACAGGGCCTTACTCATCTTTTGTATCGGTATTGGTCATGATGTATGTAACTCCATATGTTCTACGTATATAATTCATGTGATTTAGTTGTATAAACACATTTACTTTACAACGCTGCACAGTATATTGAAACTCTATAAATACTATAAATAACTCTAATGTTAATAATAATAAAAAGGGCCCAGTAGTGCATTCAATCACAGCAGCTCCAAGTTCTTTTGCCCAATTAATTTCTCCCCTTTTAATGCATATTAAAACAGAGATATTTAAACCATATGCCGCATCACTGGATCCTTGTTTCTTATGAAATAGTACTAGAACGCTATTTTATAATTGTAGTTTGAGTTATTAACCTCACTGATGTTTTGCTTTTTTCCTCTTTAAGAATGGATTCCTTTTTCCTGGCAGAGATGTTTAAGTACCTCTATTTGCTGTTCTCTGAAAGGGAAGATCTTATATTTGATATAGAAGATTATATATTCACTACAGAAGCACATCTCCTACCTCTTTCTCTTTCCACTGCAAGTCAGAGCAGCACAAAGAAAAACACAGTAAGTCCATTCTCTCTCCTCATTTCATTCATTTATATCAGTATAGTAGTTTCCTTGCAAAATTCTATTCTGACTCGTGTAAGATAAATGCATGTTCTAAAGCAGGGGTGTCCAACCTATTGGCTTCCCTGGGCCACATTGGAAAAAGAAAGATTGTCTGGGGCCACACATGAAATACACAAACACTTTTGGTTTGTAAAAGTAAAGAAAATGCACAGACAAGAACTACAATACCAGTTGGAGAACCAGATAGAGCTATACACTAGAATATGGGACACCTGGATGATAAATAGACATTCTTATATTATCATTAGTACTAACTGGGGAATGGGAATCCTGCCTACTCCTTTATCCTTTGCAACATGACGTTTCAAGCTGGGCCGCATTCATATCCATCCTGGGCCGCAGGTTAGACAAGTAGAAACTTGATCATAACACTAATGTCCATTTGTGTGTTACAGACCACTCCGTACACTGAACTAGATGATAGTAACTTCGATTGGTCCTGCCCAAACACCCAGATCCTCTTCCGAAATGACCCAATGTACGCACAGAATATTCGGGAACCTGTGAAAAATGTCGTTGATAAGAATTGTCCTCGGAGTCCGTCTCGTCTGTAAGATGTGATTTTGCTAAATGGCACTTTAATGAACTATTTTTTGCAAAGTTTAGGATATGTATACACATATGTCTGTCATAGTGAAACCCCCAATGGCATTTCATTCACAAAGGAGATATAGATGGTCACAGAACTTCTTGACCACACTCTGGGTTACAACACTGCAGTTATATTGTGTCTGTAAGGAAAAAAATAGGGTTTCTAATATTTCTGAAATGCTTAATTATCCTTATCGATGAAGAGAAGGCAAGTATTCAGCATTATACCACCGTTGCTGTAGCGGTTCTAATTATTCATAGTGTTTATGACATCTCATCTTCCTACACTTTAATATAACAACATTTTGTACGTGGAAGCCTTGTTTATAGCTGATGTCCCTCTCATTGTACAGTATGTGACTTGAGCATAAACATCAGAACAAGAAGTACATTATTGCTAAAAGGAGGTTTGCTACTTATACAATACAATGTTTAATTCTCTCATTAACATTATCAACAGAAAAGAGTAAAACTTGATTTTTACTGATTATGCCAACAAACTACATAACTTAACTTGGCTATTGTTTTATTCCACCCTTTGCAGGGATGAGGTTTCTGGCAGTGGTAATAGGCCACCACTACGGGCTCGGGATTTTATGGCCTCGAATTCAGAGCATTTGGCGATTCTAAAGAAGATGGGTGTGAGTCTGATTCACCTCAAGGATGGCCGTGTTCAGTTGGTTCAACATGCCAACCAAGTAAGAATAATAATCCACTTTGTTGTACACCCTCCCTTAATCCACTTTGTTGTACACTCTCCCATAATCCACTTTGTTGTACACTCTCCTATAATCCACTTTCATACACAATAATTAAAAAAGTTCCTGGGGATGCCAAATAAGGACTGTGATATGTGGACTGGCAGCCTACAGGAGATCCTATTTGGCAGTACAGCTGATTTTTTTGCAACCAAAACTTGCCCCCAAGCTGCTCCACTGGGAGCAACATCCAAGCTGTTGGGCATCACTGCTCTAGGGGGTACTTACTGCCAATACATCAAGCTTGCCATAAATGCCTTCCTTAGAGATACTGAAGTTAGTAGCATTGCCGTTGGCAATCAGTCGGCTTATTTCTCAAATGTATCCATACACATATTAGAAACATTTTTGCACAGCCCATCTATTTACCCAGTTTCTTATTTTTACACTGAACAATTCATTAAAAGGAGAAGGAAAGCTACAGAGGCAGTTTATTGCCAATAGATTAGCTGCAATAGTGCAAGCTAGAATGCTATATTTATTCTGTAGAACGTTTTATCATACCCGAGTAAAACTTGTTTAGGATAGCAGCTGCAGTATTAGCTTGGTGTGACATCACTTCCTTCCTGACTCTCTCCCCGCTCACTTATAGTTCTGGGCTCAGATTGCAGCAGAGAAGAGGGGGGTGGGGGGAGAGGAGCAAACTGAGCATGCTTAAGGCTGGGGCAAGGAGGTTTAAGTTGAAGGCAGGAAGTCTGATACAGAAGTTCATGTATACACAGTAGAAGGAAATAAATGCTGTGTTTCTTTTGACAGAGGACTCAGAGCAGCACTAGTTTGAGCGTTTACTGGTATATTTAGGTGGACCTTTCTGATGAGGCCTGCTTAGTTTTAACCTTTCCTTCTCCTTTAATAAAGACATGCATATCATTCTGTATAGTCACCTTTTTCTTTTCTCTCCCACTCTTACCTTTTCTTATTTGGCTGTAACTCATTTATTATTGTAGTATCTGGCAAAGGAAGATTACCCCACCACCCAAATTTTTGTGGGGACATATCTAACGTGCATGTATATAATAAACAGAGGCCATGGCTCCCTTTCATGGGTACAGAGGAATCTTTGAGCAGATAAATAAAATGAAGCTATCCCTTTCCAGGCTGCAAGCTCTATTGATGCTGAGGATGGCCTTCGATTCATGCAAGAAATGATTGAGCTTTCCAGCCAGCAGCAGAAAGAGCAGCAACTGCCTCCCCGTGCCGTTCAGATTGTGTCCCACCCGTTTTATGGGAGAGTCGTATTAACGGCGGGACCCGCTCAGTTTGGAATGGACCTTTCAAAACATTTAGCAGGGGTATGTAGTGGAACCTTGTTCTGGCAAAGAACATTTGCTATAATCTGAATCGTTTTGCAAAGTATTACATAAATAAATAACCTGTTCATTGGGGACCGACAGGTAGAAAGTATTTCAGCACCATATGCCAACTCCTGCTAATTCTCTCTTCTATTTTCCACTCCCCTCCACATCCTAATTGACATTATCTATTTTTTAAAGAACAACTGGAAAACCAATTTATCCTGCGATTGTATTATTTATGAGCCGCTCTGTGCCATTTCCTAAAGAATAGCTCAGGGGGTAATGGCATTATGGGTAAATGGTGCTGCCAGAGTCAACGGTTTGCATGTTACAAGTCTGAGCAAATTGTATTTGTTTGTTATTGTGACTATGAGCTTGCTCTTATGTTGCAAGTAGCTGGTTGACTATGGCTTTTTTTTTTTAATTGTTTAAAATGCAATGTAGGAGATGATAACATCTTGATTTCTGCTGGTCACAGGCACAAGGGTTGGTAGCTAGAGCTGAGCCATACAGCGGGTGCTCGGATATCACCAATGGACAGGCAATACAAGGCAAGATTGCACTGATGCAGAGAGGTCAGTGTATGTTTGCTGAGAAGGCTCGCAATGTGCAGAAAGCTGGGGCCATTGGAGGGATTGTTATAGGTAAGTACATGCAGGGCTTAATGGGGCAGTTAATGGCTGAAAAGATACTGATAAAGTTTATAGGGATACTGTTATGGGAAAACATATTTTTTTCAAAACGCATGAATCAATAGTGCTGCTCCAGCAGAATTCTGCACTGAAATCCATTCCTTAAAAGAGCAGATTTTTTTTATATTTAATTTTGAAATCTGACATGGGGCTAGACATGTTGTCAATTTCCCAGCTGCCCCATTCAGTTACATTGAGTAGGAGGAACAACAGCCTGCTAGAAAGTGCTGGCTCTTTCTGAAAGCACAAGACCAGGCAAAATGACCTGAGATGGCTGCCTACACACCAATATTATAAATGAAAAAAGTACCCTTTCTGGTTCAGGAATGACATTTTACATGGAAGAATTAATTATTTGCAGAGTAAACAGTGTAATTTAGAAATAAAAGCTACACCATAAAAATGTGACAGAATCCTTTAAAGGACTTACTATGCGCTCGGCTCAAGCTTTCATTGTTAATTTAATCTTTTAATTCTTGTGTTTTTCATTTTAAAATGTGCCTCTGCTATTTTATAGATGACAATGAAGGTAGCAGCAGTGACACTGCCCCTCTCTTCCAAATGGCTGGAGATGGGAAGAGTACAGATGATGTCACCATCCCCATGTTGTTTCTCTTCAGTAAGGAAGGAAATATCATTCTTGATGCCATCCGTGAATACCAGCAGGTGGAGGTTCTACTTTCAGACAAAGCCAAAGATCGAAGTAAGTGATTGCTTTTCATGGGCTCCCTCCTTTACCATAAGCGAGTCTGAGAAGTCTTCCGTCAACCTGGAGCATCCTTCATTAAAGGAAAACTATACCCCCGAACAATGTAGGTCTCTATAAACAGATATTGCATAAAACAACTCATATGTAAAACCCTGCTTCATGTAAATAAACCATTTTCATAATAATACACTTTTTAGTGTGCCATTGGGTAATCATAAATAGAAAATAGCCATTTTAAAAAATAAGGACAGCCTCCTGGGATCCAACGGTGCACACAAACATACCAAACAAACTATAAAGTTAGGTCACATGAGCCAATTAACAGACAGAGGTGTGTCTTTTGCTTCCACACTTCTTCCCTTTACAGTTAGAGTTGAAATATTTCTGGTCAGGTGATCTCTGAGGCAGCACACAGACCATCACAAAATGGTTCAAGGCAAGAGATGTAAAAGGGCAATATTTACTTAAATATATATACCAGGTAGGTAAGATTCTTTAATATGTCACTTAATTTGATATAAACTACCTGTTGCTCAAAAATTCATTTTCGGGGTATAGTTTTCCTTTAAAGGGCTAGTGCTCTGGAAGTGCTAGTGGCTTGTACAGGCTTATAAACAACTGTATCTTTAACTTAGCCCAGCTAGTGGCAATGGCCAAGCTAAGGTATGGTTTCATCTGCATTATGACTATAGCAGAGGCACCTTTTCAATTCTTCCTACAGTTCCTAGTGACCCCCCTAGCGTTTAAGGCTTTATTGCAATAGATAAGTCACCTAGGAATTCTGTGTTGTGAGCCAAGATCTCCGTGATTTATCCTCCTCTGTTTTAGCAATTCAAGTATGAATTCCACTACATACTGCAGTTGTGTAGGATCTGTTCTCACACGTGGCCATTGCTGAAAAATTAATTGCAGCCGATTGCCAGCAACATGTGTGCTACCACAATGTCAATCAAATAACTGTCAAGGACTACGCGCAGTGCTTCTCATTGCAGCCACTTGGCATGATGATAATTGCTTTATATTCACACCTCTCTGCTGTTTTTGTCCATCAGCTGAGGTTTGTGGTGCTTTCATTTGCTGCAGTTAGGGTTGCCACCTTTGCCTAAAATTTTTACCGGCTGGTGGGGGCGGAGACAAATGGGCTATGATGTAAAAGGGGCAGGGCTGCATCGCGACTGGCCAGAAGGAAGATAAAAGTAAATTTCCAGCGGACTGGGGGCAGGCCAAGGGGTTTTGTTAAGGTATTACAAATTTAGCAGCTACATTGCTGTTAAATTTGTAATCGGGTGGCAACCCTAGTTGCAGTGGTACCTCAAATTCTTTAACAAAATCTTTAATATTCATTTTCTTGTTTCATAAGAGTATTCCAAGTAAATAAGACTATAAGTGACTTGTGTAAATGCTATTTATATTTCTATATACTCACACTATATTTTCCTTTCCCTTTGTGCCTCCTGTGGAATTTCAGCAACCATTTTTAAAGGTAAAATAGTCCCAAACTACATTTTTGATAGCAGTAAGTATATTCTCCAAGCAAACTCAAGTTGGCTGCACAGCCAAGAGTAAATGGCCTATTCCCTATGTTAACTTTGCATATAAAGTCTGGTCCTTCTTTGCTACTGATTTCATTCAGTCTTTACACGCCATAAATTGTAGACTTTGCTGTGCTGCCACTCAAGTTACAGAGCACCGGCGCTGCAGATGCTTCATTTTCAGGTTTCTGATTATTCATTGAAAACCACCAGTAGCACTCAAAGGTTAAGTACTTTTTATACAGGGCGAGGAATTTCAAGGTGATGTCTAATACCCTTCATCTTTTACATCAGGTGGGACATTACCTGTTCTAATACACACATTCCAGTTAATCATGTGACACATATAACATTACTAAGCAACAGCACTCGTGTGTGTGTGTGTGTGTGTGTATATATAAAACAAAAAATACCACCACTCAACAGGCTCAGTTAGAGTAACTACATATATAATATATAAAATATATACCCCCTCCCCCCCAAAGTATCCACAAACATTGATTGATCACGGGTGCAAGGTAATACATATCTTTGTAGAAATCTTTGTAGAAAGGTCCAGCTCTGTGGAACATTTAGCGTGATTTATTGCATATCACACTGCCATGTTTTCAGACAACATTTACTCCATTTGGACAAACCTGCTCTATTTTGTGACCCCATTTCTCAGTTAGTCAGGAACATGGCACTCTTGCTGTGTAGTGTGAAGTTGTGTGTGTACCTGAAGTGCAACAACAGAATCCCGGCCCAATCCCGGTGTGTGGGCCCAACAGCTACAATTTAGTTCTTTATAGTTGACTCTAAGGGGCAGATTTACTATTGGTCGAATTCAAGGGTGAATTTACCCTCAAATTCGACCGAATTGTGGTTGAATTGAAATCCTTCGAATATCGAATTCTAAGGTCTTTACCGTAATTCGATCGATCAAACTTAATTTTTTTATTCAATCAAAAATTGTTAAAACCAATTCGGTAGGTTGAATCTGGCGAGCTAGGCAGTCGAATAAAAATTTAAAGGGCAAGTTATTAGACTGTCAAATATTCTAATAGAATTTTATTCGAATCATTAGATTCGATCGAATTTTCAAAATGCGATGGTCGAAGTGGTCTTCAAAAATATTTGAAAATTCGAATCTTTTTGAAAATTCAATCGAATTTCTAATCATTCATGTGATACGGTTATGGGAAAATGTTTGTTGCAAAATGCTTCAGTTAATAGTGCTACTCCAGCAGAATTTCTCAAAAGGCTAAACATATTGTCATTTTCTCAGCTGCCACCAGTCATGTGACTTGTGCTCTGATAAAATAGTCTGCTGTGCTTAGGGTTGCCACCTTTTCTGGAAAAAAATACCGGCCTTCCTATATATTTACATTTTTTTCCTACTAATAACATTGGGATCAACCTTCAAAAATACCGGCCAGGTGGCAACTGTAGCTGTGCTGCAAGTTGGAGCGATCTGCCCCCCCAACAGCCTAATGACAGAACAATGTGAAGGTAACAGAAAACAGTTCCCTGACACTAGATAACAGCTGCCTGGTAGATCTAAGAACAGCTCTCAATAGTTAAATCCAGGTTCCACTGTGACACATTCAGTTACATTGAGTAGGAGAAACAGCAGCCTGCCATAAAGTGTTGGCTCTTTCTGGAAGCACATGACCAGGCAAAATGACCTGAGATGGCGCCTACACTCCTATATTACAACTAAATAAAATACACTTTCTGGTTCAGGAATAACATTTTATATTGTATCGTGAATTTTTTGCAGTGTAAACAGTGTAATTTAGAAATTAAACTGTTTACAGGATAGGTCTTATGTTTAGGAATTCCAAGACCTATCCTCATAGTAAAGAGTATCACTAATATCAAGAGGTATTTCAATGAAAATGCATTTTTATTCTTATACACTGGGTGGTACTACTAATGACTTACTGTAGACAAAGTAGAGACATTCTAGTGGGCTAGTGTGTAATGAATCTACTGTTTTTATAGCCGCCCCTTCCCTACCTGTTCTAGAAGTGGCCTGGCTAGACCATTTCCATACATGTAGCACGTGTAAAGAGCTCAGATTATACACAAGTCTGTTCAGTAGCAGAGGTTTTTCCGTACTAGTGCTCTACTAACTGCTGTAATACCTGTGGAGTACAGGAGAATACTAATGGTAACCTTTAACTTTTAGTATGACGTAGACAATGAATTTGTCTCCTTTCGTCACTGACATTCTCTGTACACAACATAAATACAGTTCCGTGCACAATACAGTTGTGTAGCATTGCAGCTCTTAAAGCAAAGGCACAGATTGTGTCCTATTGATTTGCAGGTACAGCAAACAGGTCCGCTCTCTTGCCTTTTATATCACTCACACCTTGGCCCCTGACTGTTTTTAGGCAGAATTCTGTATTCCCACTTGTTGGGTCCTGACACTAATGCTCCAGAGCATGTTAATCCCGTCCTTCTGCACAGACCTCACGTGATGACAGCCGCTGACATTTGTGCCATGTACTGCATTTTGCACATGGTCTATAGATTTATTAAATGGAAGACTTCAATTATGAGGGGAGACTGTCGAGGTTGGGGTTGTTTTCTCTGGGAAAAAAGGCGCTTGCGAGGGGAAATGATTACACTTTACAAATACATTAGAGGACATTATAGACAAATATCAGGGGACCTTTTTACCCATAAAGAGGATCACCGCACCAGAGGCCACCCCTTCAGACTAGAAGAAAAGGACTTTCATTTGAAGCAGCACAGGTGGTTCTTCACAGTGAGGACAGTGAGGTTGTGGAATGCACTGCCGGGTGATGTTGTGATGGCTCATTCTGTTGATGCTTTTAAGAGGGGCTTGGATGATTTTTCGAGCAGGTCTTAGCCTCAGAAGCCTATGGGGAGCTTCCCATAGGCTTCTATTACAATTCAGTAGGTTCAATATGCCGACGTAGGCAGTCGAATAAATTTTAAATTTTGAATCCTTCGATCATCGAATTATCGAATATCATTCAATCTATTCGATATTCGATGATTGAAGAGGCCAAATTTGCATATCCGATTTCACGAAAAAATTCGTATGATCGGTATTCGATCGAACTTCGATCATTTCATGTGAATTTCGGAAATTGGCCCCTAAGTATAGCTATGGGCATATATGGTTTGTGTGAAAGAGTGAGGGGGTGTGTGTGTATGTATGCTGGGTTTTAATTTGATGGGGTTGAACTTGATGGACTTTCTTTTTTCAACCCAATTTAACTATGTAACTATGTGCAGTTTTTAGTCACAAAATGTAAAAAAAAATTTGACCCTGTTGAGTTCAGCCTTGGACATGAGCACCACCGAGTCATTTTGAGAAATCCAATGTAAGCATGTCCTTTATGTCCTTTTTTTCTGCAATTAAGATTAGGATCATTTGTTTTCCAAAGTACACCCTTTTTTCATGTGTTTAGTAGGCAAAAATGTTTCACATTTCTCCACTTGGACAGCTAAACAAACCAAAAAAAATCTACTTTTTTGTAAAAATCCTGTTCTTCCATTTGTTCCAGTTTCTTGTTTGTAAGCCCTGTTTTTATTTACTCTACAGACAAACTCCCTTTGGTAAAAGAGCTATTTTATTGCTGGAAAGCTGGTTAAATGTTACCTAATGATGACAGGACCGCTCTTATGCTGAGATGTCTGTTCTTTCCCTTTTATACAGATTTAGAAAGTGAAAGTGGAGAACAGAGGCCAGTAGAAAACGATTCCCAGAAACAGGCATTGGAAGATCTTTTTATGACTCCAGAAGAAATTGCAGAACTTACTATATTGCCTGATGAAGAATCACCGGTTTCTCAGCCAGAGTTGCCAAGTTCCGACTCTCCATCTGGTGGGGACAGAACTTCAGAAAGTCAAGAACATAAGACCGAAGAGACTGAACACAACTCAAAAGACAATGTTCAAACCCCACCAGCAAACTCTGAAGATTCCACAGAGGAGAAATTGGACAACAAAGTTAGGTCAATGGAGTCCATATTGGCTGACTGGAAAGATGACATTGAGGCCTTTGAAATGATGGAGAAGGATGAACTATGACCCAACGTATTTTTCTTTTTAAAGACTCCATCTGTTCTTCTCTACCACATAAAGGTGTCCAGCCCTCTTTGAAAGGTTTACACACTTCATAAACAGCAGCATTTGTGAAGGATAATATTTAACAACGTTTGCTGTACATTTTCAGCGGGTCCACAACACCCAAGGCATGTCTGTTTCCTTCTGTTTTGTTGGATCCTGTGTCAAATGTTAGTAGATAATAGGAGCAAATATATCCATTCTATTTTTGATGAGGCTCTATGAAGAACGTCTTCAGGTTCGGGAGGTGAATGCCTTAGAAATTCTCCGTATTTATCTTCATTACATCTCTAAAACCAAAATAGGGGAAATAGTTTATTGAATCGGTTGAAAATTATTTTTAGTTAGAAGATCTCAGTAGGTCAACATTTGACTTCTTGGTCATGGTGCAAAAATGTTTCTATTTAATTCTTTAGCCAACTGTAATCTTAACGTTTCCACATTTGCTTTTTAATCATGAAGTGTTTCGTTCTGTTCAGAATGTATAGAAATGTATATTTTGGACAAATCTCTTTTCTTTTAAAAATATTAGTGCAAGCCTTTACAAGAAACCAGCCAGTTTACTGCCGAGCGTATCCAACTGCCATTCTCACTTCATCTTTTCTTTCTTCTTTTTGCTTGGTCAAGCCATATTTTCTTCGATCTTCAGCTTCTCTCTCTTCTTTTTGCTTGGTCAAGCCATATTTTCTTTGATCTTCAGCTTCTCTCTCTTCTTTTTGCTTGGTCAAGCCATATTTCCTACGTTCTTCAGCTTTTCTCTCTTCTTTTTGCTTTGTCAAGCCATATTTCCTACGTTCTTCTTTTCTCTCTTCTTTTTGCTTGGTCAAGCCATATTTCCTTCTTCTTTTCTCTCTTCTTTTTGCTTTATCAATCCATATTTCCTAGTTCTTCTTTTCTCTTTGATTTGTCAAGCCATATTTCCTACGATCAAATACTTGAGCTGGCAATGTGTAACATAAAACCAGGGCAAGATTTTATATCAGGGGTGAGTTTATGAAATCCAGTGTTCTACTTTGCCACGAGGATGGGATGAATAAGTACATTTTCAGGTTTTGTTACGTTTAATCATATATTTGTTTCAAGTGATCCACAGGAAAGTAGATTTTATTTGGTTGCTTTTGGTATTCTAGGTCATGGCTGTAAATCTCATAGATGAGCTGCTTTGGGCATATATAGACATATGGTTATAAAATGGACTCCTTCCTGGTTGAATGAGAATTTTCACTACATTCTGCCAGCGTCAATATTATTATGATGCTCTTTTATTTTATTCTTTAATCTTATTTATTGATTTTCCTGTGCCCCCAGAAGCTTCTGGAATTTCCATCAGAAATAGAGCAGATAACCATGTCTGTTGCTATTACAAGAGCGCTTGGGTGAGGGTCACGTAACCACAAAGTTGAAAAGACTTTTATTTTGGATTATTATTATTTTTAACCTGTTTGTGTTTTTTTTTTTTATCATAATAAGGGGTCTAGAGAGCCATTGTTAACTATATTTGCCACCCAAACCCGCATTCTGTGGCAATGTTTTATCACCAAATAAATCCGACATATCTCTACAGCAATCTCCTCCTCTACCAAAGTGCTTATTGTGTAAAACATTTTACCTGCAAATTAAGCAAAAAGAGGGGAATAGTCTGAATTTAGACAATGCTCATTTTATTTAAATTACAGGAAATCTTTTCTCACATTATTGACAGAATAGCCAACGTTGGGGTAAGTGCACATGGCTGTGTAGAGGATCATTTCAATGTGCCCAGTTCAGCCTGTAACTGTACAATACTTGGATGACCAAATGGAGACGGACTTAACCTTCCAGTTGCTGCTTTCTTTATCGAATTCCTTTTTTTTCTTGGTTATCCTCATCTCTCGTGTAATTGGACAAGTGTAAATGACGCTGGCAGGAATGTGCGAGTCTCCACTCGCTAGGAGCATATAGTTGTATTTACTAGGGTACGTTACTGTGAATTGTAACCCATTACTGGTCTCAATACTACCTCTGTCACTTGTTATCCCTCTGCATAAAACAAGTGTGATCTCTTGGCAACTTTGCTTGTCCTGAAATTCTGTTCCATTGAAAAATGAATAAGAGCTAATTTTTTATTACACTTCTGTCAGTGCTAATGGAACAGGAATGCTAAAAAGAAAAACTAAAATATAATATACTGTTGCTCTGCACTGGTAAATCTGGTCTGTTTGTTTCAAAACACTACTATAGTTCATATATACAAGGTACAATGGAGGTAAATGAAATAGGGCTAAAAGGCACAGGCTAAATAACAACAGATAAGCTCTGCATAACACCATTATATTCCACTGGGCATATCTGCTGTGTAACCTGAGCTTTTTGTCTTTTGAATGGCTTCCCCCATGGCTAAACAGCAGCTTATTGATATATTATATATGTATAAATGATAGCATTGTTTCTGAAGCAGACACACTAGTTTTACCAGTGCATTGCTGTAATTACTTTAAAACACTTTCATTGCTACTATTGACCTGGATGTTTGGCTTTTGTACGTTGTCACTTGACTGTGGAAAGGTAATGTTGGGTTTTATTGTTGAAAGAAACATTATGTCTAAGCATTGCCGTTTCTAGCCAGAAAGCTATGGCATAAAGCACTTCCAGCTGATTAATCAAGGGGAAGTAGAACAACAATATAAACAGCTTTGTCACAGTTTCACCTTTTAATCCCAGAGTCCCATATTTGCCATAGATTAGAATGGGCCTGTGCCAGTAAGTACTGTCTGTGCTGCAGAGAATATTAAATAATGAAGCAGAAGTATTAAGAGAACCCCCCCTTTCTTATGTTGCTGAAAGAGGCCTTTTAGGAAAAGAAACTAGAGACATAGTTGCTGTTATTCTCTTTTATACAACAGTCATGGAACAAAGCAGGATAATGAAATGCAGCTCTGGCTTTACCTCCATTTAAATATGATCATAAAGCTTTTGGTTGGCATAGATCCTAGTTAAAGGGGCAGCATTCCTCTTGTTCAACATGTGTGCAATGAACAGGGCTTGTGCTGAACATACAAAGCTATGGGTTTTTTTTATTTTGTTATTTCTTAACATAAACTGGGAAACTAAAGCTAATCCATGTTTGGTCATGCAAGGTAAATAGATTAGAGTATTAAATACAACCCCCCATTCACCCTTTGTTGTGACTGTAATGAGGAATTGCCTGTGCTCTTATCTATCTTTAAAGGGAAACTGTCATGGGAAAACATGTTTTTTTAAAAACACATCAGTTAATAGTGCTGCTCCAATAGACTTCTGCACTGAAATCCATTTCTCAAAAGAGCAAACAGATTTTTTTATATTCAGTTTTGAAATCTGACATGGGGCTAGCTAGACATATTGTCAATGTCCCAGCTGCCTCGATCATGTGACTTGTGCCAGCACTTTAGGAGGGAACTGCTTTCTGGCAGGCTGTTGTTTTTCTTTCTCAATGTAACTGAATAGTACGCAGTGGGACATGGGTTTTACTATTGAGTGCTGTTCTTAGATCTACCTGACAGCTGTTATCTTGTGTCAGGGAGCTGTTATCTGGTTGTTCATCATTGTTCTGTTGTTAGGCTGCTGGGGGGGGTGATATCACTCCAACTTGCAGAACAGCAGTAAAGTTTATCAGAGCACAAGTCACATGACTTGGGGCAGCTGGGAAATTGACAATATGTCTAGCCCCATGTCAGATTTCAAAACTGAATATAAAAAAATCTGTTTGCTCTTTTGAGAAATGGGTTTCAATGCAGAATTCTTCTGGAACAGCACTATTAACTGATGTGTTTTGAAAAACAAAATTTTTTTCCCATGACAGGATCCCTTTAAATGACTGGTGTAGCTGCCCAATTTAGCAGGAAAAAAAAAACATTTGGTTATAATTCTAACTTTTGAAGTACAGGTATGGGATCTGTTATTCAGACTGCTCGGGACCTGGGGTTTCCCAGATAACAAATCTTTCTGTAATTTGGATTTTCATGGTAGAAAATCATGTAAACATTAGATAAACCCAATAGGCTGGTTTGGCTTCTAATAAATATGAATTATATCTTAGTTGGGATCAAGTACAAGCTACTGTTTTATTATTACACAGAAAAAGGAAATTGTTTTTAAGAATTTGGATAAAATGGAGACTATGAGAGACAGCCTGTCCATAATTTGGAGCTTTCTGGATAACTGGTTTCCGGGTAATGGATCCCAGACCTGTATAATGATAAAGCAGGTATTGTACATTAGAACAATGCAGTGTTCTGTTATTTGACTGATGTCAACACCAATGTCTTGGATTGAAGGTTTCCCTTGTTGCTCAGTTCCAGCTTGTGTATGTGTCTCTCCCTTGTTGTAGGACCAGTGCTTGTATGGTACAATTATTCTTTTTTTGAACACTCAGATATACAGATATATTAATGCTGTCTGATCCAGAGGCATCTCTGTGTTTGTGGAATGTTGTTGGAAATGTATTTCCATGGATGTGGGAGTGAGGAATGACTGGTGGGTCAGCTGATACAGTGGCCTTTGATTTATATATATAATCTGTTTTACCTTAATACTTTGTGTGTGGGTCGCCCTCAATGAGTTGTATAGATAAATGATGTGGAAGAACTGCAGCTCACGTCTCATCTGCTGATACACAGGTTCCCATTGAGAAGACGCTATATTTGCATGTAAATGACATGTATCTGTTAAACAGTAATAGTTTGTCATTTGCCATTGTGTTCCTCTTATCAATCATTATTACTATGCTTTATATGACCGGGGCTATGTGTGTTATTAGTGAGTAGCACCTATATAAAGAACTAGCCCATACAGCTGCATTGATATTCATTGACTCCACTCAACTCCATGCGCAGCATCATTCATTGTTATCCTTGATCCTGGCAGGTAGGTTTTTTTTTTTGTCTGGTACAAATGTGCCGCACAAGTGTATGTATTGTAAAGGCCTGGGTGTGTATATTGTGTATATACCATTGTGTATTTGACATGATTGTAAAGATTTAATAAAGGTCTGTAAATATTTATGACTGATTGGAATTCTCCTAAGCTCATTTTCAGTTGCACAGGTTTTACTAATGGAGAGACTAGAGCTGGACACGTTGCAGAAGTTGTACAGAGACAGTGGGGAAAATGCTGGTGAAATCTCAGCTAGGAGTGTCCTGGCATTTATATGGCAAGATGGGAACACTAGTGACTAGCCAGATATAGAATATTTAAGGTCTGTAAGTAAAAAACATACATTTGCCCTACTGCAGCACAGACGCCTCTACTGTAGCACAGACGGCTCTACCGCAGCACAGACAGCATATTTTAACTTTAAGGGCCATGTTATGTGGGATATTTTCTCTGCAAGTGTCCACTTCATTCTGCCCCTTGTACTGACCGGCACAATGTTGGAATATTAAATCACAGACAGGGCAGATTTCATCACAGAAAAACAATAGCACCCCAGGAATGTGAATGAGGTGCATCGTAGGGTAAAAATAGGGGGCAGGTGTACTTTAACTTTATATACACATGTCTGTATATAAAAAAAATTTCACAAGACCTGTAAGTGCAGGTAAGAAAGTGGAAGATTGAAGAGCTACAGCAAAGGAGCAGAACATGACGAGATACTATACCTGTTTATAGTTATAAGGTTATTCAAACTTACCAATGAGCTACTTGTGTAAGGTTCACATACTCCAATTCCAATATGATTCTCCACTAGGGATATATCATTCTTGCCCACAATGAGTGTCACTTTTGGATTTGAATAAAAAACTTTCTGAAATTGAACCTGGGCCTGAGCACATTCAGACTCACTCAGACAACATGATTTGGGGTATCCATTAATGGAGAGCAGAACTTGACACTATTGGGGTAGAAGGGAGGAGACACGGACAGAGAAAATGCCCCATGTGACATGACTAACTCAGAAAGTTTAAAAATGCTACAGGTATGGGATCCCTTATCCAAATCCTTCATAATAACCAATATATGTATTAAAACTAAAACTCCGATATCTACACTGTGACCATATAAATGCAAGAAACCCATGGAATGAATCCCTGCCCCTGTGGGACTTACAATCTAAGAGCCTGTCTGTCACTTACTCAAAATCACAGCAGATAGAGCCTTAGTTGTACTATGGCTATGAAGCCAGTTCAGATGAAATTTGCGGGACCATAACTAACGTTTTCCCATCTGTGACCTCGGTAAAGTGGCAGGGAGGGATTTTGACCAATTGTTTGACCAAAAGCAGGTCTTGAACCCAAAGAGTTTGCAAACCCCTGCCTTAATAAAAATCTAATTCCCCTGGTTTTACTGAAAAATAAACATTCGTATCTATATGCAAAAAAAGATTAATGTGACTGTATGAAGCCACCTCAGTGCCATTTATTAATCAGGAAGATGTAGAGCAGGAGATGAGGCAGAAATAATCCCCAGTGTGTAATCACATTGTAGAACTAAATCCTATACAACTACATAACATCTTAGCACCCCTAGCTGTCGGGACTGTTGTCATTCTAGAAAAAGAGAAAATCCAAGCTTATAGGACTGCTTGGCCCCTATTTCAGACATGGTTTGTACAGCATAGGGTTTGTTTGTCTGGATAAATGTCATGGTTCCCATTTGCTGTATACACCTGCATGAAGCAGGGATCTAAGCAGTCCAGAAATCTAGCATTTTATAATGGACTAAATTAGCCAATAAAAAGTTATTACCTTTTCTATATTTTCTGGA
>CM044437.1:109134622-109155745 GCA_024363595.1 Xenopus borealis
TTTTTTTAATTTGGAAAGTGACAGCCCATCATAAAGTGGAAACATTATTATCAAAATTCAAAGAAAATATTCTGCCTCATTGGAGTTTGCAATGCCACATGTTCCTTCTAAAAAGATCTATTAGTAATTTGAATCTCTCCAGTAAGTCTGTTCCTCCTCACCATACTCATAAAGCGAAGGATGCCACGCTGCAGGAAACCACTCTGTGCACCGTTCAGACAGGTGAACAATACGAAATGATTGGAGGGTTGTGAAGCCACATGAAATGCTAGAGAAAGAAACATAGCGTTAATAAACATTAATACAAAGTGATCTTACAAACACCCACAATGCCATTTGTTCTCTGATACAAAATGTTTCTCAAGTTGTTATGGCTAAAAAGAAGCTCTTTTCTTATGTGTGTTAAATATGGGACCTTGATCGTATTTATAAACAAAATATTTGGGAATTAAAGTCTTTCGTTTTTTGGGGGGGTTTCGTTTATGAAGTATTTTCTGTAAGAGGTACAAATCGAGAATTATTGTTACAGATAGATGCCAATGGATTATACATTTATGGTTGTAGGCATTTCAACTTTATGGGGGTAATTTATTAAAGCTCAACTTTTCTGGTCAGGCTTTTAAATTGGAAAATTCTAAATTATACCCTGAAGCTGCTAAAAGTCCAGATCCAAAAATACTCCATCTCAAACTGGTCTAGGTCCTGTTGAAGTCAATGGCAGACATCCCTTTTCCAATTAGAAGATATCATGGTCTGCGTTGGGTTTCATCTGATAATCCCAAAAAATTGGGGGTTTCGGGAGATAACTCAAAAATCAAGCAAATCAGGAGTCAAATTCCAAAAAATTGGTACAATTTGAGGTTTTACACGTTTTTATACAGACTTTTCCCGAGTTAAATTTTTAGAGTTACTTTCTCAATAAAAGGGAAAAATTGCGTATGGGAGTATGGTCGAGTTTGTTTTATTGAAATTATTACGTTTTAGTAAATAACCCCCTTAATGTAGTGCTGATCTGCTTTTCTGATTGAAAACGGACATGATCTGTTAATGAGGGAACATATTCTATAACAGGCATGGGTCTTACCCTGGCACAGTAACCCAGATCATCTCATGACATGGTTACTTTGCTTATTCTAACTGTGCCAGGGAAACAAAATGTTACCAGACTTATGTACCCCAGACTTATGTCACATATGTAGAATCATATTTAGTTTGTGCATGTGGAATTGTACCCCAGCAGTGTCGTGGCGCCTGCACTTCTGGTTATTCAAAACCTTTTTCTTTGATTATACAGTACAAAATGCCAAATCCCTCATTTCTAATAGATCATCTACAGAAAGCATGCTTACCTTTTTACCTATAAATACACAAAATGATGTATATAAAAACACCAATTAAAAGTTGTATGTTTAGAATATTTCAGCTTTACCAATATCTTTGTTTTTGATAAACAGAAATTCTAAGAGAGATCCAAGGCAGCCAATGGACGCTTGCACAAGAAGAAGGTGCTTCTGTAGAAGAGCAAAATGGTAGAAAATTAATTCATTAATGCAGCTATATACTAAAATAGGTTCTAAATCAGGGGTGTCCAAACTGCGGCCCAAGATAGACATGAATACGGCCCAGCTTGAAACACTTGGTTCCCGAGAAAATGTCTTATTAATAAGACAGTTAACTGTAATATGCTGGTGTCCCATATTCCAGTGTATAGCTCCATCTGGTTATACAACTGGTATTGTAGTTATTTTATGTGTATTTTTTGGACACCCCTGTTCTAAATACTTACTAAATATAAACATGATTGGTGACATCTTTGCATTATAAATTGTAGTATGTACGGTCATGTAAAAAAATTGAGACATACATGAGAATGGTGTCTAATTTAATCATATTTTGAAGCACAGAATGTTCCCCTGTCAGTAGAGAATAAACTTCTTTGGTCCCCAATTTTTGTGTGTGTTGATTCAGTCAAACAGCTAATGTGACACAATATCTGTATTTATGTGCCACCAAATGAAGCCAGTGCCAGTTTAGCAAAGTGCAATGCCAGAGACAAAAGCATGCACCTCTTCATGCACCCCCCTCCCAAGGGAAAACTTTCTGTGGACGCCCATGTTTTGCTCTCCCACTTTCTCATCTTTTCTATCGCCCTATCACTTTTATGTTTTTTATGTAGCAATGGTTATTAATCTACAGTGATCAAAATGACATCCTGACTGCAAAGATACCTGTATTAGAAAGTTCTGCAAAGCTGCAAAAAGATAGAGAGTACTTTGAGTATTCAGAGGCTGGAGAGTTGATTCTTCCAGAGGCTGATCTGACAGCTTTGTTTTGAGCAGAGCTGAGGTAAATAGTTGCCTGAGTAGTGTTTTCAGTAGCTGAATGATGCTAACTGGAGCAAATAATGGAGAAATGTACAAAATGCATTACAAAAGAAACAGGAAATTGCAAATCAACAAATGTTTTAATATAATTCACCCAGTCCAAGCTGTACCTAATAACAAGGGGGGTTTTCCTGGACTTTTGAAAGAAATGAGATGTAGCAGCTTATCCAAATCCACATGGAGGGTTCTGTGAACCTATCACAACGCAAAGGGTTAGATATAATAAATACAAATATGAAATCACACAGAAGATCATTTTTGATTTCTCTTTCAACAGTTCTGCATTACAAGATTTAAGGAATTACAGGTATGGTATTCATTATCCGGAAACCCGTTACCCTGAATGCCCCGAATTACAGAAATGCCGTCTCCCATAGACTCCATTTTATCCATATAATCCAAATTTTTTTAAAATATTTCCTTTTTCTTTGTAATACTAAGACAGTACCTTGAACTTGATCCCAACTAAGAAATAATTAATCCTTATTAGAAGTAAAACCAGCCTATTGGGTTTATTTAATGGTTACATTATTTTCTAGTAGACTTAAGTATGGAGATCCTAAGGAAAGATCTGCTATACAGAAACCCCTAGGTTCTGAGCATTCTGGATAACAGGTTCCATACCTGTATCTTGTTTCCAATTGATATTGCACACAAATTTCAATTTTAGATTCATGTTACATAAAGGAAATGACAAAATACGTATGCATGGAAGACAAGGGAAAATAATGTAAAAGAAAAAAAAAGATTAAAATCATTAAAACTGCTAACCTCCAAATTGTAACAGTACTGGAAATGTACCAAAGTTGAGGCAATAAACCATGAAGAGCAACACAGAGCCTGACATGATTCACTGGTAGAGGAGGGAGACCAAGTAAGAGCTAAAATTTGCTCTATCCGTTCAATGAGGCTGCAGTTGGAAAGCAGCATAGCTGTCCCTGAAATAGCAAAGGTGAAATACATTGATTATAATGTAACTAGACATTTTTATTTTTTTATCATACAAAATTCTAAAAAGGAGAGACCTTGATTTCCCCTCTCTTTCCATATAAATATCTGTATGTGTGTCTCTCAGGGGCGATCCTGCCCATTTTGCTGCCTGAGGCAGCCTCCGTTTTGCTGCCCCCCCTCCCCACGGCACTCATTTTTTCAGCACCGGACAGGGGTAGGAGGGGTCCTCGTCACTAGTGTAGAGTGTGCAAGTGCGCACTTAGAAGAGCTGAATTTCCAGGTTGAAAACCAGAAATTCGGCTCTTAAAGTTACCAGGAATGGCATTTTTGCCACCCCTGGGGGCAGGGCCGGATTTCCCCTAGGCCCACTGCTGTTTGTCTCCCCCATACTCTGCCCGTTATTCACATATTTTCATCATCAAGACCAGAGCAATGGGGATTGGGGCATGGTAAATGTAAAAAACTATCACATCTCCTGCATATCCCCAGTGTTTCTGGACCAATGTGGGTGTGGCTGGGCAGCATGCCGCCCCCTAAAAACCTGCCCAGGGCTAGGTGGCCTTTCCACAAATCGAGGCCTGACCAGGGTGGCGCTGCTGCCTGAGGCGAGAGTCTCAACTCGCCTCATTTGCAGAACTTCTCTATACTTGTAAACTAAAATGGCAGTTTGGGGCTAGAGAGCTCTATACTTTACACCTTATCTTGAGCAAGTGGAACCAACTGAATGGTGCACAAATAGCATTATTGAGGCTACTTGCTCATGAACCCCACATTGATGCTAATGCAACATGCGCTGGGAGCAACTTCTGCACCAGGACTGAATTCTCAGAACCAGCGTGCTGTGCATGCAAACAGGGCCACTTTAATAATAGAACTAAAGGGGCATCTGCCCAGGGCCCACTGCGTTCCAGATCGCGGTGAACGAAACACGCATACACTATAGGGTGCGATTATGCCATGCAATGTTTTTCAGCTTTAAAATTAGCATTGTTTACTCTGCTTTTATTCTTTTATATATATAGATAGATAGATAGATAGATAGATATAGATAAATAGCAGTCCACGAAAGCACACAGCAGTCACCATTCAGCATATATCAATTCCTTTATTCGTGCATGGTGTATATATATATATATGCATGGTGTATATATATATATATATATACATATAAATATATATTCTGGAAGGTATATTCTGGAAGGGTGATGTTTTGGACAGACATAATATAAAAGGCTATTGTGATACTAAACTCTAAAGTTAGTATAGATATGAGTATATATATATATATATATATATATATATATATATATATATATATAATGTGAAAATATGGAGGTGTGTGTATGGATGCTGGGTTTTCATTTGGAGGGTTTGAACTTGATGGACTTTGTCTTTTTTTCAACCCAATTTAACGATATAACTGCATTAAGATTACTGTAACTCTGGATATTATGGGACTTATTTACAAAGGGTCCCCCATAGGCTAAAATTGCAATTTGGCAGCTTTAAGCTGGTGAATAGTCGAATTCGAAGGATTGTTAAAGGGCCAGTACTTCGAAATTCGAATATTCAAATTTCTTTCAATTTGAATAGAATTTTGGGCTATTAAATAGTAAAAATAGCCCAAAATCGAAATTCTAATTTAAATTCAACCCTTAGTAAATCAGCTCCCAAGTGTCTCGAAAAAGTCATCCAAGCTCCTTGAATTCGGCATCACACCAGGCAGTAGGCAGATATTCTACAGCTTCATTGCCATACTGTGACGAACCAATTGTGGTGTTGTGTTTCTCGAGTTTAAAAGTGCGGCCTCCTGTTCTTTGTTCCTTTCTTTTTTGAAAGATTGTCTTTATTGATTTTTAATAAAATAGTGTGAGAAAAAGAAAAAAACATATAAAACGTAGCATTAGTTATAGAGCTCTCGTACCCATCTGTGGGTCAGCAAGACATCTGTCCCATATTTTCCTGAATTTGTCCATGCAACCTTGTGGCACATAGTATCATCTACAAAGCAAGGCTATGAGGCTCCAAGTGTAGTGTAAAAGCTGCAGGGTAAAGAGAGTCCATCTAGATGTCCCAGTAGGCAAAATGCAGGTGTACAAATGATTGTCCATCTGAGCTCCTTTCTATCTGCCTAACATGTTCTCTAAGGAGTAATCATGTCCCCCACAAGCACAGGAACTTTTAGAAAACCACCTGTTCAGGTGCAGCTAAATTGTATTCTAGTGCTACATTGCATTTTGTCATTATGCTGTCATTTCATATAAATATTTTGTATCCTGTATTTTAACACCTTCAAATAAATAATTTAATTATTCCGCAGAAGGTACAAATAACAGTAGAGAAATGTGTGCCTAGGTTTTACCCTGAGTCTTACATATATACCTGAAATGCATTTAGGTACAAAAAGTGTGGACCTTTATAGATGTATCCCTGTCTATACATAATGCAATAGTCCAGCTGGTTTCAACCAAATCAGCCATGTAAATATTACACTAATTGGTTGATTCTGGCATAACAGTGTATGCTGTATATAGTGCTTCAGTCCTTCATTCTTTCAGAGCTTACAAGTCTTTAACTATTTGTAGAAACATTGTTACTAAGCAAGCAAGCCCGCTATACCCTCTGTGAAAAATAAAAAAATAAGAGCATTAATATAGGTAAAAAATATTGTTGAGATGCCACTATTACCTCTTATTCTACAGTTGGCACTTGACTGGTGCAGGGTGCAATAAATAAAGTTGAAGCAAGGCTGCAAGATGTTCATATTGTTGACATTACATTTCTTCGATAAACTGCTTACTGCAATACAGAAAGAAAGTGGTCCATCATCAAATTCAGCTCACAGTAGTAAGAAATCACATTTTCTACGATCCCATTTTCAATCGGTACATCCCAAATGAACCCTAGCCCTAGGAGCTGGTTTGGATGCTACAAAGCAAGTCGAGTAGACAGACTCCAAATAGAAATATAGTCAGTAAAAAAACTTTGATTTACTACATGATTTTCCAGCAGTGTAAAATGCTAATAATATTTCATCAGCCTCATTACCAATTTAGGAGAAACTGATCCTTGTTAGGCCTCAGCTTAGATAAATCATGCCTTCTTCCTTACTTTAGTGTTGTGCTTTGTCTCAATTTCCTGTTCCTAATATCTTGTTCCTGGTACCTAGCTCCTGTATAAACAAATCCCTCCCTTCTCCCAACTGCAATCTGTCTGGCTTTCAGAGCTGATTATATAAAGGGACTACGTTGTAGGAACCGCAGGAAGTTAGGAAGCGAAACTGCTTTCAATTTAAAACGTTGCCTTATTTAGTGCAAAAACTAACACAAAACATGGAGATTTCTCCATTAAAACAACGAGCAACAAATATGTACAGTGTAACAGCACTATTCCTATTCAGTTTGAGTTGAACTAGGGTGTATTATGCCCATTAAGAATCTTTCACTCTAAACGCAGGAGAATCCCTGTTCTACTAACCATGATGAAGAAGTTTAAAGTCAGTGCTGTCCATCATTCCTTCTGACTGGTTTTTAAGCTTCACCAAATACAGCAGCCTAAGGATCAGTGGCAAGTTTTTTTCTGTGGGGAAATGAACAGACATTCATACTGACATAGAGTTTTAAGTGTAGCACAACTATGATTGTTAAATAAGATTATTACATTTTAACAAATTTGTCTTAAAGTGAGAAGGTAGACTAAATAATACACTCCTAAGTGGACATGAAGGAGAGAGCGACAGAGAAAAACTTAGTGATATTTTAAGGTTTAAGAAGTAAAACAGAAAATGTCAATCAGCAAATTAATTAATAACTTTCAAAATGAATTGTTAAATGAAACACAATACTATGTGAAGATACAAAAAAAATATATATATATATAATTATTATTGGCAGACAACATTGCTTATAATAGTCATGTATAAAGCTATAATAAGCCATGTTTTGTCCATGGATGCATCATACATGTATGCAAACATGTTGCCAACACATGGCTGAAAATGCATATGACCGAGTAACCAAATTACATACTATATTATGGCATACTATAATGACAGACTATTTAAGTTAATAAAAGTAAAAATGTTTGATTTTTGTGGTTACTGGCCCTTTAATCAGGCCAGGGTACATAATTTTTCATTTTCCTTTTAAAAACTTCTATGACTATAAATCCCCACATGTAGAGCCTCTACAAGCAAAAATCAGAAATCTGGAATTGCCTTACATAACTAAACAAATAACTTTCACACGTTTCAAATCAGTATCTTTTTGGGTTGAACTACAGTATGTAGGGTGCTGAGACAATCTGACCAGTCACATCTCCCGGCATACATGTGTGAACAAGAGACTACATGCATTCACACGTGGTGGACAATGGGGGACAAGGGCCCAGACAAGAGGTAGGCAGCAGAAAAGGTATGTGCCTAGCACCCTTTCATCCCAGAAACATAATTTAAGACTATAATTGTTTTGTGCAAATCACAAAAACATATTGAAAACTGCATGCACTTAAAAGCTGTTCAGAAAGGTATTTGTGCCTATACGTGCACCTTGATAGCGGAGCCTCGCAGCAAATGTTGATCTCTTCTGCCTTTCAGAAAAAGATGCAAGGTGCAAAGTACAGGGTGCACGGATGCAAAGAAGCCCTTTTTATAAGCCCAAGCCTCACTCATCTCGTTCTGATGTTGCGGAAGGGCAAGGGCACATATGCGTGAGTGTATAAAAAGCAGCACAAGTAGCCGGAAGCAGGTCAGTGTAACACTGTAAGGTCATGGGTGTGGTGGACACAGGGTAAAGTACAACCCGAGACATAGAGAAAAAGAAGAAAGATTGATCAATGCACATTCCCTGGTCCCGTCACTTAAGTAATCTAGGCAGATGCATTTATTTACAAATACAGGGTTTTTTTTGTTACAAAATTATGATCATAAAATTGATAAGCCACCATACCACATCAAGGTAAAACATGGCGGTCCCTAACTATTTAGCCATGGAGTGCTCCCACAACCTTTCCTTTTTGCATTTTGTATTGTAACAGATTTATCCTGTTTTGAAGTGTAGCATCTATGCTGCAGGCCAGGCTTCCATGTAGTTGTAGCACCCCCACTCCCATCCCTTTAAATGGTGGCCCCATGCCTTTGGAAATTGGTGTTGGTCTGGGTAGTCACTCTCTCTTAAAAGCCACAAGCGGGGGAGGATCTCACAGAACCAATGCTGTGGTCTAGGTTATCTCTCTCCCTTGAAAGCTAATGGCGAGGGAGGACTAAGCCCTATGATTAAAACCAATACCCAGGTCAGGAGACCTTTATTTCAGGTAATACATTTATGCTGGGAGGCTTTAGCATTTGAGTATTATGAACAAAGGTAAATAGTTAGGGACCACAATATGGATTTTACCTTGACGTGGTAAGATGGCTTATCAGTTTTATGATCATAATTTTGTAACTAAAAAAGCCCTCTCTTTGAATAAATGCATCTTCATACATAAATTATGTGACAGGGGACCAGGGAATGTGAATTGATCAATCTCTCTTCTTTTTCTCTATGTCTGTAGTTAATATGGCCAGATCAGTAGCACTTCCATTGTATTTTAGTATTAAGCCATGGAGTGCTCCCAACCTTTCCTTTTTGCATAAAGTACAACCCGAACCTGCCTGTGGCCCTAGAACATTGTGTAGAAGTCGTCTCAAACCTGCCTGACCCGTGGGCTTCAGGCTGTACCAAACATCACAAGAGCCTTGCAATGAAAGCCTGCCATAAGGAAGTGCGGGCATCCAATAGGCCTGTGATTCACTGATGAACATTCAATGCCGGATGTCACCAGTCATGTATTTGGTTGTTTAAAGCACCAGTATAATGCATGAATAAAAAGGGTAAGTCACACTAACAATCAAAACATTTAATTACTTCTACATTTAAATAACTGTGAAATAACTAGTGCTACTAGGTGTAGCTTCAATGGAAAATGCAGTGCCTATGCTGGTCATTTCATGTAGGAATTGCTCAAGAACACTCACTCAAAGCTTAAAGGAATTGTTCAGTGTAAAAATAAAAACTTTGTAAGTAGATAGGCTGTACAAAATAAAAAATGTTTCTAATATAGTTAGTTAGCCAAAAATGTAATGTATAAAGGCTGGAGACGAGACTGGATGTCTAACATACTGTAATTAACAGAATACTACTTCCTGCAGAGACAGAGACAAACCTTTTCCATTTAAACATGAATGTGTTTGAAAAAAAAAGTTGTGCATAACATTTTACAGCAGATATTTGAATCAAGAACTGAACTGCAAAATTCATGTACAATTAACATTTGATCAACATTTTAATGAAACAAAAATGCACAGGTGCATGCAAATTTTATTAGCAGTGTAGTTAATGTCCCTGATTTCAAAAGTAAAGGCATAATAAAAGCTCTGTTAGTTTTAGCAGTACTAATAACATGGTATAGACAGTGCGTGAACTGAGGTGAAAAAGTGGAGGAATGATAGAGTTGTTGTGTATGGCAAACGCAGCTCGGCATGCTGAATAAACATGCCCCTCCCACAAACATAAGCCTCACCTACTTCTAAGAAAATCCAATTTGGTATTTCCATCTGATGCAAAGTTTTATTCCCAGTATGTACAGATATGCAGGGACCACAAAATGACTTTTCTTGGCTGCCAATTTATATTTAAGAAAAAAATTGTGAATTGTGTGTCTTAATACAGCACAACCCAGCATATTGTTTATTACCCAACATTATATCATATACATAATTCTATTTACATTCCTTAAGTCGCTGTTATTTAATTCCTTCATTTGCTCTTTTTTTTTACCCCCTATTCTTTCTTCTGTCCTTTTTCTATAACACTCTCTGATGCCTCTAACTCCTTCATGTATAGTATGCAACACTTCCTTTTCTCTATTTCTTTCCTAGCGAACTTTTCTATCCGTTCTTCTATATATTTTACTCTGCTATATTTTGTCTCTCCATTTTATTTGCATGCAGAAGTGGGGAGGTGCAAAGAAAGCTCCGGTATTACAATGGAAAAAGTTACGGGATTCATAATGGGATGAAAATTCACAGAAATAAACACCCAGCACTGGTTCTAGATATGTCATACCTTGTAATCCAGCAGAAGAACACTCTATTAGAATTTTCTGTAATACTTGCAAGATTCTGCTACAGAACACTGCAGAGAAAGGAACACTGCCATTTCCGTTTAAGAAAGTTGTTAATATGATAAGCACTTTATTGGCCAGTTCTTCTGCGCCGCTGATAATTATATCCTGGTAAGAAGAAGGCAATACTGTACTGAGCTTTGAGTAGAAACCCCTGGTTTAAATTATATGCATCTTAATGGCATACTAAACAAAAACTCCTACTTAAAAAAACAAAAAAACATTCTATGCTGTACTGAAATTCCATGCAAATTCCATTTGCTCTGTCACATCTGTTTTTATATATATTAATTTCCATGGTCAGAACATTTCCACTGAATCTGAAATTATTTTGAGGTGTTCATAATACAGAACTCATTGGGGCAAGATGATATATTTTGAATGTATATAGGAATGGCAACCAATTACCCTGCAAAGTGCCATTTCTAGGATTAAGGATTGATTTAACTACATTGCACTAATTTCCCTTTTCTACTTTTTCCCTCCAACCAACCCTCAAGGTTCATCTAATACAGCAGACCACCCCAAGGCAAAAAGGCCCAGATTAGCATGCATTAAAGACACATAATAAAAAAAAATCAGATCTACTAGAGCTTGTAAGTAATACATACCAGTAATATGAGCAGTGCTTTCGGATTGCTTTCGAGAATATTCACTAGTGGTGACAAACTACATAAATTACAGGCCTTGGTGCTTGTGTGATTGCAAACTCGATGGTATTTGTCCAGCTCGCTGATCTGACTGCACTCTAGCATAGAAATATAGAGTTCTGCTATTCTTTGGCCAAGCATATCCATTAGTTGAGGGTAGCAGAAGAAAAACTTGAAAAACAGAGGATGGTGAAAGTAGATGAGTTGGAGGTTACCAACACTCTCAACCATTCGACAGATGCCATTTACTGCTGACTGTAAAGGAAATAAACTCGTTAGATTGGGATATTTTTACAACATTAACCTATATAAATAAATGTGGTTTAAAAATTTTTGCTACTGAGCTTTTTACTACCCTTTAGACTGACTCTTGTTTTTTTTTTTTGCATTCAATAATACAACTTCTTTTTTTCCTGTAGGAAGTAACAACCATACTTTAACATGGCTTTTATTGTTAAATATGGATTTATAATTTTGTTGGTAATGCAATACCCTGTGTAGTTGAATATGTTTACCTCACTCATAGTTTGGTTCTTATCTTGACAAACTGCCAGAAGGTAAATAGCAGCTTTCATAACACATGGAGTAAGTATGTCCCCTAGGCTCTGCGTGGAATTCAGAAATCCTAAAACTGCCAAGAATAAATCAGTTTCTGGTACCAGCCTGTTAAAAATACAAATAACTATTTTACAATATTGGTAAATACAAGGGCATAACTACAGAGGAAGCAGACCCTGTGGCTGCAGGGGGGGGGGGGTTCAGGAAGTATAGGGGCCCCATGAAGCCATAATTCATATAGACATTAATTAAATATTTAAACCTCTAGATATTTTGGGGCCTGAAAAATAATTTGCTGTGGGGCCCATTCATTTCTAGTTACACCACTGGGTAAATATGAAGGCATCCTAGATGTGTCATCTAATAAATAGAACTTGACTATTGACTTTTGTACACCAGCAGCTTATTGACCTGTATATGGAGCAGTCAGTATGTGTCTGCAGTATATAGCTCTTACATTTTCCCATTGGGGCCACATTGGCATGTTGGTGTTTCTGTGTCTCTATGACTTGTCTGTCTTTAGGAGCTATATACTGTTCACAATTATATGCACAACCCCAGGTAGTATCCAATGCTGTGGCATTCTAAAGATGGGCAAACGTGCTGATAAAAGCTCCTATCTCAATCTGGAAGGCAGCTTCTTTGCCTGTGTATAGGTATGAACAATATATATAGTAATACTGCTATACTATATATAAATATTTCCTTAAGGTCATTCCAAAAGTGGGTGGTGGAGTGGCATACAGTATTCTAACAACAGAATACAACATGACCAGAGCAAAGATTGTTCAAGCCTGTGTGCTTGATAAATGCAATGTTTAGTAATGTATTCACTAATAAAAGGTAGTCTACAAATCTGATACCAGGAGGCTTCATTTGATTTTATGCAATTGTATCGAATAGAATCTATAACAGTGGGAAGGAATGGCTAAATATTCCTTATCTGATTACAATGTTACTGTTGCAGTTTTTTGATCCCTTGGGTTTTAGTTTGCTACTTAAAATAGTTACTATTTTTATATGTGTGTGAAAATTATGTTTTCTCCTGACAGTCCTCAGACTGCATGAATCTCTTCCGGGATATTTTCAAAGGACTTTCTATATGGACACAATTGAATTTACAGTTTATCGGATTGATCATTACCTTGCTTCTTCTGTTAATTTGCATAATTGGAGGGGTGGTTGTCCGTATTATTCAGATTTAAGGATGGTGGTGGGTGGTTTTTGAGCACCTGACGAAGGGTTGTCATTGTTGGAGAGACAATAAACACGGGAGCAATCCCTTAAGCATGTTATGTGTGCTGGATTTACTTTTTGTCTAAAGTCCATGCACCGTAACTAATTTATTGGAGTGGCCAGGTGTGCCTGTGCAGCTTTGCCTAATTTGATTTTATGCAGCACATAATTTTAATAAACTAAACTTAGTGCAAGCTTTGTGAATGTTATTGCTTTATCCCGGAGGAAGATGGATGGTTTTCTTTAAAGATGTCATACCCAATAATGAATCCAATATATTAAAGAAAGCCAATACCTTGTTTATCCAGCAAACGAGGTGATCCCAAATTTATTCCATTGTGCTATAAACACTTTACATTGATCAAACATTTCGGGACCGCATGGCCCTTCCTCGGTGATACCCAACCAAGGAGGTTGTGCAGCATTATAGACAAACAGCGACCCCCAGTAATGGTCTTCACAAAAAGTTCTCCAATAAATCTTGAAGCCATGTCCATTTTTTCAGTTAAAGTCCATTTTCATATTTTTCACACAACATTTTACTCCAAGACAAACATTTTTTTGAATTGCAATTGCATAATAAGAGAACATCATTTTAGAAAAGGGAACACATTTTTGTTTGTTTTTGTGAACCAATATATGCCCTTCCTGTGAGAAACCTTAGTATAATGATGTGTATCATGTCCATTATAATACAAATGTACAAACAATATCATAATCCAAATAATTACTAGTAGTTACTCACTGACTAGGATATGCTTAGAAGGAGGATGTATCTATCGCACTTGTACATTGAAGAATTCTATCTTTTTCTATCTATGGCTGCAAGAAAAACATGCGCATGTAAATTATTTAGGAATCAAGTTACAGAAATGGATGACATATTTTTTGTGTGGAAAGGCTCACAAGAAAAACTGTTACAGTTCTCAGATTATGTCAGTAGGACACATAATATAATCAAATTTGTCTTGCATTTTGATAAAATTCAAATAGAATTCCTGGACATTCAAGTTAGGAGGGAGATGGATAAACTGTCAAAGAATTTGTACAGAAAGTCTGTTGCTAAAAATAGTATGTTACGTTTTGACAGTTTTTCACCCTCTCAACACAAAGTCAGGACTTCCTAAAAGCCAGTTATTGTGATGTGAGCTCACTTCTAACAATGATAATTATTTGAATAGTAAGGATAAGATGTTAGGCATGTTTAGAAAGAAAGGCTATCATATGTCTATCTTACAGAAAGCTGAGGAGGAAGTAGATAAAACAAAAAGAGCAGATGCCAGAAAAATGTATATGCACTACCCAAGTCAAAAGTACAATAAATTATGTTAACAAGCAAAAGTCATTTGTATAGGAGGGATATACTCAAAGTTCACCCAAGTCCATAGGTGCAAATACAGAAAAACACTGTAGTGTTTTGAGGAAGTAGATAGACTACCGAGGGAAACATTGTTGATTAAAGGGCTGGTTCAACTTCAAGTTAACTTTTAGTATATTGTAGAAGGGCCAATTCTAAAAAACTTTTCAATTGGTCTTCATTATTTATTTTTCATAGTTTTTTTTAATGATTTGCAGTTTTCTTCTGTTTCTTTGCAGCTTTCAAATGGGGGTCACTGACACCATCTATAAAACAAATGCTCTGTAAGGCTACAAATGTATTGTTATTGCCACTTTTTATTACTTATCATTCTATTCAGTCCCTCTCCTATTCATATTCCAGTCTCTTATTCAAATAAATGCAGGGTTGCTAGGGTAATTTGTACCCTAGAAACCAAATTGCTGACTCTGCAAACTAGAGAGCTGCTGAATAAAAAGCTAAATAACTAAAACCACAAACAATAAAAAATTAAAACCAATTGCAAATTGTCTCAGAATATCACTCTCTACATTATACTAAAAGTTAACTCAAAGGTGAACAACCCCTTTAATAAGAAAAAGGAAGAAACAAGTCAAAGCATACCTTTTGTTACCACCTTTGATACTCATCTGAAAAGGGTAAGAAATGTGGTCAGAAAGTAATGGCGAATATTAATGAACAATTCCACTACTTCTAGGGTGTTCAAGGATTTTCTCCTTTTTGCATATAAGAGAGGCAGAAAAGTAGGCAACTATCTAGTCCACACAGACTCACATCCCCCGAAAACAGTAAAACACAGATTTTTGGGGAAACCGGTAATAGGTAATGATAAACATTTCCCTGTTTATCATGCCAAAACTGTAATAGTATCATAAAGTAGTATCATAAAGGGTGACACAGTATTACATCCAACACATGGAACCCAAATTAAACTACAGGGGTACCGTACATGTATGTCAAAGAATGTTATATATTACCTTAAATGTCTGTGTAGTAAGGGCTATGTAGGTAAAACCAACAGAATGATAAGAGTGCGACTGAATGAACATAGCAGCTCCATCTGCACACTCCAAAATTACCACTGTAGGTCAACATTGGACAGAGTGTAAGCATAATGTAGCACAATTGCATTGGCAAGTGCTGGAAGATGTAAAATCGGATTATGTAAATATTGATAAAAAACTGCAACGTGAGTGTTTTTGGATCTGGAAGCTTGGCGCTTTAGCCCCTAAGGAATTGAATGAAAGTTGGGGTTTAAACTGCTTCCTATAATTTCACATCTAACTGTTTTCTATAACTTGATTCCTAAATAATTTACATGCATGTTTTTCTTGCAGCCATAGAAAGAGAAAGATAGAAGTATTCACCTTGCCCCATGGCCGGGGCGGCCCTGGACATGATACACATAATTAAAATAAGGTTTCTCACAGGATGGGCATATATTGGTTCACAAAAACAAACAAAAAATGTGTTCCCTTTTTTAAAAAAAAAATGTTCTCTTATTATGCAATTCAAAAAATGTTTGTCTTAGAGTAAAATGTGGTGTGAAAATATGAACACTGAAAAATGGACATTGCTTCAAGATTTATTGGAGAACCCCACTGCTGTTTAATTGTCTATAAAGATGCAAAGTCTCTTTGGTTGGTATCACTGAGGAAGGGCCATGCAGTCCCAAAATGTTTGATCAATGTAAAGTATCAATGTATACCAATATCAAAGTGTGTATAGCACCATGGAATAAATTTGGGATCACTCCGTTTGCTGCATAAACAAGGTATTGACTTTTTTCATATATTGGATTTATTACTGGTGTGTGGCTAGGCCAGTGCCAAATACCTGCATCCCCTGCATTGACTTTGTGTGAATACAAAATTATCAACAAACAAAATTTTCACTTAATTAGGACTGGCAAAAGGGCACTGTCTTTACGAGGCCTCCGTTTATTAGGGATGCACTGAATCCAGGATTCGGTTCGGAATTCGGACATTTTCAGCAGGATTCGGACGAATCCTTGTGCCTGGCCAAACCGAATCCTTAAAATCATGTGACTTTTCAGCACAAAACAAGGACGTAAAAATTTTTGCACGGCTCTCTTTTAACCTCCCCCTCGCTAATTTGCATATGCAAATTAGGGTTTGGATTTGGTTTGGTATTCGGCTAAATCTTTTGCAATGGATTCAGGGGTTCGTCTGAATCCAAAATAGTGGATTCGGTGCATCCCTACCGTTTACAAATGCTTTTGTAACCAAATGTTTTTTTTACTAAATCCAGCAATTTTCCCATTCCCCATAGGTTTCCCTACTTTTACATTCAATTGATGTGTTCTTCTCAATCCACTGAAGCATAGGTGGTCTCTTCAAACTCATACAAAAAGGCATTTTACCCAGTTGTTTCTATCATTGGTTTTGCTGAGCTGAAACTCTGTGCTAAGGAAATGTGTATGACAAGTTCTATTACAACAACAGACACAGTAGCAGCTGAAAACGACACCTCTGGTAAAATAAGGCCTAAGCACAAACTTCTAAAATTACCTGTCTTCCCAAATATACGCAATGAAAATAATAATGATCAGCGTATACTGGTGACTCCTTAATGATCTGTTTGCAGTACAGCAATTTGGTGACTCCAGCAGAACATAAAGATTTTCAGATATAGTGCCATTTAGTTGGATCAAATGCCTTTGCAAAAGGACTGCTACCTCTGTTAAATATAAATACATAATGCATAAATCTACTGTGAATTTCCTTTTTTCATGATGAGATATTGACACATAACTATACAACATCAAAGTAATATAAAATAAAATTTGCAATTTCTCTCTTGGCTGACATCTTCATAAAACATAGAGCTGCATATGATTTCTCATAGGTGATTTACTTTAATGCCAGTGAGAAAGCATTTTGGGGATATTAGTTGACTGTGGTAGCTCAAATTTAAATATGGGCAACAAATCTCCCTGTGTGCTTGTACACATAGGGGCACATTTACTAATAACCCTGAGGAAGTGTCGTTTACCTAGACACGAAACGCGTAGGTTTGCACAGCACACCCACTGAGAATGTAACTCCACATTGTGTGAAAGAATAAAGCCGGATTGATATTAAACAGCGTTGTTTTCTTCCGTTGAATGGCCGGCGCTGCAAGCGAACAATCTATAGTACTAAGTTGCTGTTTCTTGGGATTGACACCCGAAGTCTCGCGATAGCTGCGACCAGGAAGAGCACGCTGAATGCCGAGGTGAGCTCCACAATAATCGCTTCTCCTTTCTTCAATATTCAAGAGCACATTTACTAATGGTCGCATTCCGAAGTGCAAAAACTTCGAAATTCGACCACTGATTTTTTTTTTTAAGGCTATATTCAATAAAAAAAGGACCTATTGCGATTTAATAGGTCAGTTTACAATTGAATTCAAATCGTTGGAATCGCTCGAATGCATTGTTCGATTCAAATGATTTTTTTTGAAAAACTTTGATTTTCCAGTAAAGTTTCCAGGAGGTCCCCCATAGGGTACAATAGCAATTCGGCAGCTTTAAGGTGGGGAATGTCGAATTCAAAGGATTTTAAAGAGATTTTTGCAATTTTCAAATTTTTTCAATTTGAATCAAATTTTGGGCTGTTCAATAGTTGAAGTAGCCCAAAATTACTTAGAAATTTTAATTTTTATATATATATAGCTATGATATATATATTGCTCCACATTGATTGCTAATAACCCTCTTATATGTTACTTCCAAATCCCATGTGAGGAATAATAATTTGGACAACTGTTTTCCACATAGGAATACATTGTAAAATGTTAAATAATAAAATGTTAAAGGAACAGTTCAGTGTAAAAATAATCAGTGGAAACCAAGAGAACTGAAAAGCAGGAAGTAGTATCTACATCTATTTTTATACTGAATAATTCTGTTTCTTCCAGTACATAATGGTACCACTTGTAAAGAAGACTAAAAATTGTGTAGCAGTAAATTGGCCCCTTCACATTTTTCTGTCCTGCTGACCACTTCATTTCTTGTAAAAAAAAAACAAAGTGTACCTGTATTTAGATGTGTTGCATACATTTCCTCAAAATCTTACCATTTAGAGAATTATCACTCCCAACTTTCAGTTTCCACAATGTGCAGCACAAATTACACAGGAAGTCTGAACAAGCTTGGTTCAAATTAGGATACCTTAAGTAAAACAACATTTGTTATTAAAAAAAAAAGTGTAACAGAAGAATACTAAAGTGAGGTGTCAGCAGTTTTGGTACGTATGAATAAATGCCTCTCCTGTGGGTCTAATTTTTGTGTTTCCAGTTGTGTTAAATTTCTGCTGGAAAGTCATTTTTGGGAGATTTCTCAATGGGCCTTTGTCACTAAAGCTGTGCTTTGCTGGACAATAAAAGTTTAATCTCAGCGGAGCTGAGATGGGAAAATTTTGGCTCAAGTCAGCACAGTGCACTAAATGACCTGGAAATTCACTACTAATTAGTGAAAAAAAGAGTTGTATCAAGGGAATGTATATATATATATATATACACACACACACACACACACACACACACACACAGGTATTGGACCTGTTATCCAGAAATGCTCGAGACCTGGAGTTTGCCGGATAATGGATCTTTCTGTAATTTGGATCTTCATACCTTAAGTCTACTAGAAAATCATGTAAACACTAGACTGGTTTTGCTTCCAGTAAGGATTAATTATATATATTAGTTTGGATCAAGTTCATGGTACTGTTTTATGTTTACAGAAAAAAGGGAAATTGATTTTAAAAAATTGTATTAGTTGTATAAAATGGAGTCTATGGGAGACGGCTTCCCATAACTCAGAACTTTCTGGATAATGGATTTCCAGATAATGGATCCCATACCCGTAGTAATAAAACAGTGTGATATTTGGTTGCTTACATCGCAAACAGTTAAAATGTTAGTCCTTTAAGTTATTCCTTGCCGATCACCTTACAGTCTCTCAGCTGAAGATGAAGTCTCAGATAGTTATATGTATCTCTCCAGGGAAATATACATAAAAAATAGGGATCAGCGCATGTGGCAACAGAATGGTATGCATAGAAAAGGAAATCATGAATGGTTGCCACAGCAACGAATTGGAACATGATTTTAAAAGATTTATGCCTCTGATGAAGCTGTTATAGACAGCGAAACGCGTTAGGAGAACTGAAACTGAGCACAAGGAACCAGGAGCCAGTGAAATTACCCCCTGGAACTTTGCAGCAAACACAAACGGACTGAATGTGATTTTTATCTCAAAAAAATGTGAGTGCATTTATTATTTGATTTTAAGTATGTTTTAGAATAAAAATGGTATTATACTATCTCTGGCTTCCACCCTTCCATTTGGAGTGTCTGCAGAAGCTGCAAGACCAGACAAGGATCGAGGAGGATTTTTATACATGTGCAGCACCACAGGTGGTTTGTAAGTAGGCAATCCACTCAAAGGTGAAGGTTTTTCACACTGGGAATACGCAACTAATTGCTGCAGAGGAGGAAAAACCCACACCCCACTCCGCAGTGCTTTTCATGGTGTAACTTGGAGTTTAACAAAGAAACAAAAAACATATTACGCTATGTTGGTATTTTGATTTCTGTTGCCACAGGCGCTGATCCCTATTTTTTATGCATATTTCCCTGGAGAGAGACATATAACTATCGGAGTAATAAAACAGTGCCTTGCACATGATTTCAGCTAAGATATTATGAATCCTTACTGAAGGCAACACAATCCTGTTGGGATTATCTAGAGGGTTATTTATCAAAATTCTGAATTTATCTCATTATTTCCTGAAATATACTTAGACCAAATCCACGTAGGATATTTCCTCTTATTTGTCAATAACTTTTCCTGAACAATTCCCCCAAAACTCCAAAATATCGTAAAAATCGTACAGAAAGTCAAATCGTATGAATTTGTCTGATTTTCTGCCCAAAAAATCAGATTCTTTTGGGTTTTTGCCCAAAAACCGCAAAATTGTTGCATTATTGCACAAAACCCAGTGCAGATCAGGATATCTTTGGGACTTCTTCCATTGACTTATATACAAACTTGGCAGGTCTGAGATGCTGGATTATCGGATTTGGACTTGAATTTGGAATTGTTTTGAGTTTTTGGCATGCAGATATAAATAAATAAATAACTCCATTAGTGTTTAAATTATTTTTAGTAGACTTAAGGTATCAGGATCTAAATTACAGAAAAAACCCTTGTATGGAAAACCCCTGGTCTTGAGAATTCTGCATAACAGGTCCCATACCTGTAGTTGTAACTGACAAAGGGAACCAGATGCTAATGTGGTTATAAATCTTACCCTCTTCTTGTGAGTGATTCGTAAAACACAATGCTGCTTTTACATTAAACTTCTGTGAGTAAATATCGCAACATGGCCTTTTGCCTCTGAAATTTGAAATTTTCATTGTGCACCACTTAAACAAACGAGGCTTTGGGTCCAAATATGAGATACGAAATGCCATGCATGCAGTACTTTATTTAGCCTGTGTTAACACATTTCTCCTTCATAGAAAAATTATATTTTCAATAATAATAGAAACCACTCACCTCTGCCCCAACTGATAAGTTGCCTTAATTTCAAGAGCTAGTCTAATAAATGAAACAGAAGCTGTAAAAGACAGATGGGATGTTATTTCTTTTTATTTCTGCATTACAAAACTTTCTTAGTTAAAAAGAAACAAAGACATTTTCCGCAAAGGAGGGACATTCCAGTTATGTTTCATTTCAGGCTTCTTTTTTAATCAAGATAGTAGGTTGCTAAGCTTTAAAGGGGTGGTTTACCTTTAAAGTGGACCCGTCACCCAGACA
>CM044437.1:109178266-109188772 GCA_024363595.1 Xenopus borealis
AGAAACCCTTTACAATCCTTTTATACTAATATTATAATCTAATATCTAAACACAGAAGGTGACAACCTGTAGAGAAGTCATGTGAATGTTGAATTAATACAATAACAGATTATGTATAGTATACATTTATATGTCAGACTTTATGTAAATCAATTTTCATTTCTGTATCCAAACTAAAAACACCATGATGGACACACATTTGTATGCAAAAGATTATGAATAAACATTTACTATATATATATATATATATATACACTGTATATTCCAGATCATTAAATATATTCGCTTCATTAATTGCCCTTTTCTTATCTAGCCAGGACCTGAATAAACAATATATTAATTGGATCAACTAGCGGTCTTCGACCCCACAACCAAAAAAAATATTCACAGGGGCCTGGTGCTCACTGCTTGTGTGTGTGTGCCTACCTGTGGTACGCACACAAATTTTCTTTTAGAGTGAGTGACTGGGGAGGTCAGATTTTAGAGTTCAGATCTCGAAGTCAGGTCCTCCCTATAAGACAGCTGGGTCTGCCTCCTCTATACTTTTGTTATTATTTCCATTATACCATTCTAGCTCTCTATATAATTTTGAGTAGCATACCATTTATAGCATCTTGGAGCTACAAGTCTACCTCCTACATAACAATTACATCTGAACAGGAGTGGCTCACATATCAATCAGACAGGAAGAGGAATTAGAAAAAGACTCCTTGGTCTGCACTGACTGATTCACTGATTTGATGTAATTTTGGGTGCAAGTTGTCCTGTTTTATACCCACAATTCCCACATAATGGCAGCTGCAAGATGGTGATGCACCTGGCACAATTGTGTCCGTTGCAGTAAACCTTGTACGACTATATGTCCACTTCAGCATGAATGGGATGCAATTGTGCTGGGACTTTGTTGTCATTGTAGCACTTGATGTCATAATCCCTGCACCTGATATTTCACATGAAAGAATGATGACCATTGAGGTGACAGTAGCTCCAGGGATCCCAAGCAAATGTAAGGTGCAGTTTTAGATGCGTTAATGCAGTGATCCCCAACCAGTAGCTTGCGAGCAACATGCTTGCGTTGATCTCCAACTCTTTTTTAAATTTAAATGTGGCTCACGAGCAAAAAAGGTTGGGGACCCCTGCGTTAATGAAATGACTGCAGCAAAAGTTATGCAACTTTTGCCCTAATAAATAGAGTCCTCTAATGTTCAGATCACCCCAAATTGGCTCACCACCTGACTTCTCAAATATGGTAAATATCTGACATATTTGCTAAAAAATAATCAAAAACTGGTTCATACATTGGTAAACTTAATTTAGTTATAACTAAAATTTAAGGGGTTATCAAAGGTCGAGTTTATGTTTTCATAAAAAAGCAAAAAAACTTGAATTTAATGTGAATTTTTTTTTTTTTTTTTAGTGTCAGTATCACTTTAAAGGAACAGTTCAGGGTAAAATTAAAAACTGGGTTAAAATGTCTAATATAATAGCCAGAATCCAACATCCTGCTTTTCAGCTCTCTAAATCTGAGTTAGTCAGCGACTTGAGGGGGGGCCACATGGGACATAACTGTTCAGTGAGTTTGCAATTGAGCCTCAGCATTCAGCTCAGATTCAAAAGCAACAGTTATGACCCATGTGGCCCTCCCTCAATTCACTGATTGGTTACTACCTGGTAACCAGGGTAACCACTCAGTGTAAACCAATAGAGCTGAAAAGCAAGAAATAGTGTTCTGTTCTGTTAGGTTAGAATTCCCTTGAAAAAGGCATTTGAGCCGAAACTTCGGGGTAATTCTCTCTTGCAGGCAGGAGTATCCGCTTTCCATTCTGTATAACCAATATTTATCTTGTTGTGGTGGTATGTATATAACACATGTGATTCATGTATAGATGATATTGCTGATGTATTTTTTTAAACAGTGCAATGAAGTAAAATGTTTTTTTGAGTAAATACCACTTCGTTCTGTATTTAATTGAGTGCATACCCATTCAATACAAAGTACTATTTACAATTTTTTGCCCTTAATGGAGGCAAAATATTTCTGGGTTAACTGCACCAAATGCTTTTTTGAATGAGAAAAGTGTATTTGACTATTAGAGTGCCATCCGAATCTTTAAAATTTATAGACTTACAGTCACGCCAGCTGTTATAAATTTTTGCCGAACTAACTATATTGAAAACATTTTTTATTTTGCACAGCCTATCTATTTACCCAGTTTTAATTTTTACACTAAACAATTCCTTTAAGCATTTGAACATGCTTGTATCCTTCATGAGGTTCAAGGTTTTTTTGGTGGGTTTTGCGTAGAACTCGATTAATTGGAGCATTTTGAGTTATTTTTTTAGCCAAAAACACAATTAACTTGAGTTTTCAGGGATCTTCATCCTAAATTCACCAATTTGAGTAAATTAGGAAACATTGAAGTTGTGAGTTCATTTGAGGTATAAAAAAAACCTCACAAACCTCTAAAACTCAACCTTAGATAAATAACCCCCCAAATGTTCTTCCTTTTTTAACAATGGAGAATTACCTGGGATATCAGCATAAATAAATGCTGGTGCATAATTTGCTGGTGAATGCACAAGGATAGCAGCAATACATTGTGCACTAGCTATCTGTAATAATTCTTCTCTAGACAACAGAACCTGGAAAATGAATCATGTTTGTAGATTTGTGAAATTCTGAAAATTGTACGTTAGATTCAGTTAACTATGTACTTTGCATAATTACTTTTTTCAGAACTACAGGAAGTGGGTTTTGAGCTTCCAGCGTTGGTGTGCTTTCTGAATCACCAGGACTTTCTGATTCATTCATAATCATTGAAACAAAATGGTCATATTTTAACAACTGCTTGAGTAGTCCTGCAAATAAAACACCACAATTCATTTAATCCTAGTTATTTATTGGATTACACAAATTTCTAAATATTTGAACATATTAATCTGACAAAAATTTACAAAAAGTGGAGAAGTAATGCATGAAAGTGAAAACAAAAAGATGCATTTTCAACTGTGGGAAAATTAAAGGGGCAGTTCACCGTCATAACATTGTACACAACAAACAAGGGGTTTAAGTTGTATTTACTATTTTTTATAATTTATCTAAAATATTTTTATTTCTTCCAAACAGAGGGTCAGATTAGTTAAAATTCCAGCAAAGCAAGCCCGAATCTGGTTGTTCAAAATTATTACAATTTATAACAATTTCTAATTGTTTTAAAGGATAAGTACATTTAATGTAGCACATTTAATATAGACATTTTGTAAATCAGCCGTTTTGTATATCTACCTCATGTAGCAGCTCAGTAAGCCAGGTTGATGTTAAAATCTTATACATTCATATATATGGGTTGACCTGAAACCAGCAGGACACCCAAGATGGATGGGTCGGGGGAACAATTGCCCCCTGGGAGAGGTAGCCTCATGGGAGGGGGGGGCAGACCACATTCACCATCAACCCAGCTGCTCCCCCTCCTTCCCTACACTGTCCCAACCAAATCTGGTTATTTAAATACTTGAGTATATACAATGGTGGGGCTGTAGGGTTAGGCTTAGGATGGGTTAGGGTGGGTAGGAAAATATATCTTCAAACTGTTCTTCACTAATTAATTAACTTATTCGGCAACAACAGCAGCTATAGAATATTCTAAGCCTATTACCTGAGCTTTACTAAAGTCTGTCATGAACATGTAAGTAATGTTATAATACTCTCATACTGCTGAGAAATGTATCAGGTGTGGGGAACAAAATCATTTGATCTGTGATGTATCTAATGAATTCAATCAATACTTTGCTGTGTGAAAGGAGCACTCTTACTTAATTAATTCTATGTAACAAGTGGCTATAAATACAATACATATATATAATACAAGTATAAAGTGGCTTACCCATACAGTTTATTTGCAGTTCCTTTGTCTGTGCATTTTCTAAAGTGGCCAGAAAAAGGCCACAGAGTTTGTCAGTGAAGTGAGTAGAAAGTTTTTCTGCAGCACTGGGTACTGAATAAAGTTTCCCATACAGGTAGCAGATGGCAGCCTTCACAACTTCATTAGGATATAGCATTCCCTGTGCCAAGTATTCCACAAGTTCATCTTGCAACAGATAATAAAGGGATAATGAAGACTTTATATGAATTGGATTTAATAAATGTTATGTGAGCTAGGTTTTTCCCTAAAAATAGCTCATTCGAAAACGGACTTGTAATCATCTAGAAGCTTATAAATGTGAAGGGACCCGTAGACCTTCTCAGATGTGAGTTTTAAAATGGACCCAAACAACCAAAATGCTTGTTTATCGATGCAAGTGCAATAATGAATACAAAACTGTGCGAGAGAGTAAACTGTGAGTCTAATCTGTCTAAATATATGTCCTTTTTACATGCTTGGGAATGGCAAAATTGCCAGCTCTGGCTTCCAAAGATTGCATTGTTTCTAAAGTTAATGAATGTTTACTTGAATTTACCAGGCAATAACTTTTGTCTTCGGTTTTTGAAACAACTATTCAAATCAAAAACTCAGACTACGAATTTCATGACATTTATTAAAAGATCTAAATAAAAAAAAAAGCACAAATGGAAAACCATGCCTATATGCGTCACAAAAAATGATGAATACCTAAAAAATTTCAAATTTTTTCGGGACAGTTCCTAGGAAATCAAAAACCCCAAAGTCTGTATTGATTTCAAGGTGATGTAAAGTCAAAACATTTAATTCTTTTAATGGGTCCACTGTCTAAAAATAAACCTATATTCACTATACTTCCATTAAAAATTCTGGACCTTTTTCATAAAAATCAAGATTTTCTGTGTTCCAGCTCCGGCCCGTGGCTGCTTTAATTCAAGATAAGAGATACTTCGGGTTCATTTATCTTTTCGTTCCTAAAGCTGACCTCCATAATAATGCTTTCCCTGACACTATGGAACTTGGAGGAGGGGAGATTGTTTTGAAGTAAAGCAGCCACGGGCCGGCCCGCTGTGTTTAGGAATTCATGTAGGCTGGAGTTTGTGCGCATAGAGAGAAGGGGGAGCTGGAGCGCGGAAAATCTTTTTAGGAAAAAGGTCCAGAATTTTTCATGGAAGTATATTGAATATAGGTTTATTTTTAGACAGTGGACCCAATAAAAGAATTAAATTTTTTTACTTTACATCCCCTTTAAATCAATACAGACTTTGGGGTTTTTGATTTGCTAGGAATTGTCCAGAAAAAAATACAAATTTTCGAGGTTTTTGAGGTATTTCATTTTTTACTTTAGATCCCCTTTGAAATGGTCCAATAAGATCAGCGCAGTTCCTACTGACTTCTATAGGACCTTGACAACTTTTACCAGGAAAAGGTTTGTATTAGTGTTTTTCATGTTTTTTTTTTTTCTTTTTTTTTTGGAGCTTTTTAAAAAAAATTGAAAACCATGAATTTTTAGAGATTAATGGAAAAAAAATTGATTGTTAGGAAATGGGCTCTGTAAATATTTTGGGAGACAGACCATTAGCTAACAAATAAGTTTCAAACCTATCGTGCCTTTTAATTTCGGAGTTCATAACATTTACTTAAAAAAAATGTTGAAGGACTCAGCTCTATCATATGTCAAAATGAGTAAATGTTCAGAATTCTAATTAACAAATAATTATAAAGTGTTAACCTTTATGTTTTTGGATAATGTTTTTATCATCTTCCCCTGGTGACCAAGTGCCTCTTCTGCGGGGCAGCAATCTTCCTGAACTGCCTTCCGTCTGCTTGAATGAAGAATTACACTGCTTCAATTTCCGAAGTTTCCATGTGAGACAACTTCGGAAATCGAATTGCCAAGAGTGCATTACCGCAGGCGATTCTTCATTCAAGCAGACAGAAAACCGGAAAAAGACTGTTCGAGGAGATTGTCACACTGCAGAAGAGGTGATTAGTCGCCAGGCGACAAATCTCCCCAAATCTTATAGCAAACTATTCAAAAGCAATGTAGCAAAAGTTGACAAATATTATAACATACTGAATGCCCAGTCTGTTAGGGAGAAACTCACAATGAATTGCTGCAAATAAGTCAGCAAGATCTGGAATGGCATCTAGTAACTTTCCGATGAAGCTCAATAGTGGCAAGCTCAAGGTCATATTGGTAACGTCACATAACTAGAGAGAGGAAAAGAAACTCTAAAGGAAATATTTGTCAGGGATATATTATATAAGATACAAATTAAAGGGGTTTTCATAAGTATGCTTTTCATAAGTAACCAACATTTATATTACATATGTAGTAATTTGTGTTTTGAACTGTACCTGGAGGCACATCATATTCCACAAAATATGTAAAATTTCTGTGTGGGGATCCCAGCAAACTAGCAATTCTATGGCAAATTAAGTCCTAATTCAATTGCCTACATACAGGGAACATAAAGGTCATCTACTGCAGTCCATGTTAAGTTTGTTTGTGAATTACTTCATGTAAAATGCATCTACTCAATTTAATTAGTATTTTTATAATGTACCCTCATTGTAAAATATAAGCGTATTAAAATCACAAAGGAGTTCCAAAATATTAAAAAGGCATACAGGTTATGGAACTCTGAGGTCAATTAATATCCTCACCAAGATGGACGACAGACCTGCTGTTTCACCAGAGGTCCAGCTGACATTGATATTTATTTACAGTTAATTGGAACCAGGAGTGCTATAACAGTGCAGCAGGTGATGCAATCTCATTGGAAAATAAGGAGAAGGCATGAATCCACTACTTATTGCTTAGCTGGAGACCTGTCATGTAGGGTCTACATTTTCAGATTTGTTTTTGATGTCTGTTTTTCAATAGCAATACGCAATACAAGAAATGTCTAAAAAAAAAATTACCCGTCTCTCACACTCATCCAGCACACAGTGTAAAACCCGTTCTAAGTGAAGTTCAGTTATTAGCTGGACCAAACCTGAATGGAAAAAAAATGCATGTATGCATAATAATGACCATGTTATTACATATTTATAACAAATATTGTAACACTGAAATTATTGTTTCTGTGGGCTTATACTGCTATGAAGGGCAAAGTGGCTTATTTATGTAGGTGAGCATTTACACAAAAATATTGCATAGAAATATTGCATAGAGCCACATTTATCAAAGGTCGAATTTCAAATTCATGTGATTTTTTAAAAATTCCCATAAATTCGACCAATCAATATTTATTAAAAAGATCAAAATTTTTAAACTCGGATGAATGCAATCGACCTGAAAACTCAATTTTTTATTCCGGAAAAAAATATCAGAATATCAAAAAGGCTGCTCTTATAAGCAGTGAAATGTCTTCATTAAAATATCTCAGCAAGTCCAGTTGCTTTGAGTTACTTTTGATATATATAATTTTTAATGTAAGATTTAAGTGCTCCTCTCTCTCTCAGGATAGAATCTTCCCTCAAAAAAAGACTTCCAGCAGTACCTATCCTCCTATTAGCATTTATATGGCAGGTGCCTCCTTCCTCTTGTCTCTAACACTTAGTTAAACTAGAATGAATATGTACACTTGCAATTGTAATCATCATAACTTTTTGTGACACTGTTGCATTTGTTTCAGTCTCTGAAACCTTTTCATTATATTTCATTTTGAAATGTGACATATTGTCCGTTTCCCAGCTGACCAAACTCATGTGACTTATGCACTGATAAACTTCAATCACTCTTTACTGCTGTACTGCAAGTTGGAGTGATATCACCCCCCCCCCAGAAGCCTAACAACAGAACAATGGAAAGGTAACCAGATAACGGCTCCCCAACACACAAGATAACAGCTGCCTGGTAGATCTAAGAACAGCACTCAATAGTAAAAACCCATGTCCCCATGTCCATTCAGTTACACCGAGAAGAAAAAACAACAGCCTGCCAGAGAGCAGTTCCTTCCTAAAGTGCTGGCACAAGTCACATGACCAGGGGCAGCTGGGAAATCAACAAAATATCTAGCCCCATGCCAGATTTCAAAACTGAATTAAAAATAAAATCTGTTTGAGAATTGGATGTAAGTGCAGAAGTGTACTGGAGCAGTACTATTAACTGATGCGTTTTGGAAAAAAAACATGTTTTCCCATGACAGTATCCCTTTAAAAGTCACCAAACCAAATGCAAGGGAATCTCTCTACCAAAAATTTAAAATTTTCACAGGTGAAAAATTTCTGGGGCAAGTGGAAATGCTATTTAGAATTATGTCAGAGGATATAAATTAAGATGAAATAATCAGTTATTTCTGATTGTGTCCGCATAGCCTACAGATCAGTTTATATACTGTCAATAATTATTACTGTTAACAATGCCATTCTAGGTCAGTTTATTATTTGGTGCTCTGTGCTGTTTGTCATGCAACTAGTTTAAAGTTTCAAATAGATGCAAAAAACTATTGCTGTATAAAGTGCTTCCATGAAGAATATTTTCCTTTAAGACCTGTTTATATGTAATCCAAATAAAATTCACTTTAGACTTAAAACTTTATCTTACTTTTAGTAACCAGGTCTAAAACGGCAGCATCTTCAACATTCTGTAGCATACCTTAAAAAATAAATAGAATTCAATAAAGAAGTTTAGACAAATAAAAAAGTGAAAATCATACCATCAGGTTACTTAAAATTTGAGAAAAGCTAAATCTTCAGGGACCCTTTTAGACAACAAATTAAACTTTTTCTCCTCATAGGTGTTTGCTTTCTAAGAATGGAACAACTTTTTTTCCAAACAGGTAGGAGACAAAGATCTACATGGTTGCCTGAAGTTGGGGCAGGGATAGGATGAACCAACTGCACTTTATTATTATTTGTATGTAACTATAAATCACCAACATAGGGGGTCGGCGCCAGGGGTTGAATTCCCTTTTAAAGTCACTGACTAGAAAAGCAGGAAGTAGTGTTTTGGCTATTATGCTATGTCACTCCAGCCTTTATACATTACATTTTTGCCTAACTAACTATTTTGGAATTTGTTTTAAATTTTGCACAGCCTAGTTACCCGTTTTTTATTTTTACACTGAACTGGTCCTTTAAGTGTCCTATTGAAGAATCTTCACAAACTGGAAAATAGAGATCAGTAAATATTTCCCTTTCACGTCTTTTCCATTGTATCCCATCAGAGATCACTTGCACTAGTGCAGTTACCCATAGCAACCAATTTATGCTTTCATATTTTCTAACATGTAGTAGACTGTACAGGATTTCCACTATATTTAGAACAGAAATAAACTGAAAATAGGTTTTATTTCTGGTGTCCAGAACTAAAGATAAAAAGGTATTTGGAAGGCCAACAACCCTTATTATAATATAACTGTTAACAAATATCAAGCTTCACCTACCTTAAAGTGATACTAACACAAAAAATTTTTGCCGAGAGGTTTGTTTTTGTTTATAATTGTTAGCTGAAGTTCCTAAGCCTGACTCTCTGACTTTGCCAACCTGGCTGTCCAATCTGAGCTTGTTAGTTACAGTTTCTAATGCTAACAGACTCCTGCTGCACAAATATGGCAGCCCCCTCATACAGGAACATGGGGGATCAGACAGGTAATGTAAAAGCATCATGCAAATACTTTATGGCAAAGTTAGAAGCAGCTTTCAAAGCCAATATTATAATAGATGTAAAAAAAGAGTTTAATTTCAGGTGTCAGTATCTCTTTAAGGCTGCCAGATTGTATGGTTTGTTCCTCTACAAGAAACATCAGAGACTTATCCGATTTTCACAGGTAAAAGGAAGGCTCCCAAACAGAACAATGAAAGTAGGGGGCCATCCATATACTGGTGTTTCTGTCCAGTATCTGACTTATTAGCCCATGGGCCATACAGGCAGATACGGCACACTCTACAGCTCTTGTTCACACCCCATCTGTTCATGCACTGGACGACACTGCATCAACAAATAACATGATATAACCTGCCCAATCAATAAGCCAATTGCCATGGTGCATAGATATCAGTCAGGATTAACTTTATTGGTATGCAACAGGGTAGATCAAGGGACTTTTTTTAACTTGAAAATTATTACAGCAACCCTGTAACAAAAACCTATATTATCCTGGGAATTTAATGGAACTATTAAACTAACTTCAACACACAGTGAACTAGTCTGATGAAACATCAAGAGATGTATATTATTAGATATTCAGTCTCAAACAAGTAACAGATTATTTACCCAGAAATGTTCCTATAAACTGAGTACAAACTCTGTCATCGCTGGACAGTAGCTCTGTGACGCTCGATGCATAATTGCGCAGAACTCTCTGAAAACTGGACAGCACGTGCTTCTTACGAATACTCTTAATAGGAAGCAAAAACAGGTGTAAATATTTCCCTAGTAATTTTTATTTTTCTGAGTGCAGTTGTAGCGAGTATCAATTATCATCCACTAAAATAAATAGGTAAACCTGGGAGAATTTAGGAAGAGGTGCAGGTAAAGTGAACCAGTGCAACCACATTCACAATCCTATGAATAAATCCAGTGAAGGAGAACCTCAAACCTCAGGCGCTTTTGTTCCAAACGTATTTTGTGTTTTTATAATAATAATACAGTAAT
>CM044437.1:109227329-109237888 GCA_024363595.1 Xenopus borealis
CATAGGGCAGGCAGAGTATGGCACAAAGAGGGAGCATAGGGCAGGCAGATTACGACACACACAGGGAGCATAGGGCAGGCAGAGTAATGGCGCACACACAGAGAGCAGAGGGAAGGCAGAACAGGGCAAGAGATAGGGAAACCTATCAGGACCACTCTAAGATGAATAGTTGCTGTGCAACATACAGTGACACAATGCTGGTGGCCCTCCAGCATTTTTTTTTTGAGTTGTAAATAGGTGAACATTGTAGGCAGTTTCAGTCTGAGTCTGTGATGTGAACAGTACAGGGCTTCACAGGTGTAAACAATACAGGGCTACTTAATCTCAGTACTGATGCCATTTAAAGCTTACACAAGGTAAGCAGAAACAAGCAGGCAGACTTTCATGTGGGGTGCCACACTAGGGGAGTTGCGAGCCAGATACAGCTTGTGAGCCACCAGTTGGACAGCACTGCTCTAGATGAACACGGAATTACTTGTAATATTCATGAAGAAAGACCTGGGCTTATACTTGGTTTAACTGCATGTTTCTGAACACTGTATATACTTTCTTTCAGTAAAACCTTTATAGAAACCATATTTAGATTACATAGGTGGCGATGCATGTGGGTTTCACTCCTTTTATGATGAGTTTTTTTACTTTCAGGGAGGAACAATGTTGGGTGAACCTGACTCTGTGGTGGAGCTTGGCAATACTGAAGTAACAGAAGAGATTTTTCTGGAATATCTATCCTCCCTGGGGGAGTCTGGGTTCAGGTAAGCATGAATTGACTATTTAGGGGTTGAGTTTACTTATTCATCTATTGCTGTTCATTACCTGTAATGCTCTTTGTTGCCACAGTGGGGAGTCATACCACCTGTTTGATCACAACTGCAACACTTTCAGCAATGAAGTGGCACAGTTCTTGACTGGAAAAAAAATTCCTTCATACATAACAGAGCTGCCATCTGAGGTTTTGTCCACGTAAGTATATTCTCTGATTGTTTTGTAGAACAACAAACTAAAAATGCAGGATATTATTTTACCTCTTTCATTCTGCATCTGTTCACCTATAGAGTCCTTCAAACAGAATACAGTGAAACTTATTCATGATGTAAGATCTGGTTATTGATGCAACAGCAGCACTGCCGTTGAATAACAGTTTGTTGTTTTTGTGCCAACTCAGCACGGTTTTTCTTAGAATTTAATTTGTATTTTAAATACAGAGGCCCAAACAGCCCCAATAAAGAGTGACTGTCTATGGTAAGTTACAACAGTCCCTCTGGCCTCTACCAGAATCTACAGATTACCTGTCCAGGGCTGATGGCAATTATTTCCATGTGAGCACCCCTAAATAATAAATAATTGTCTGTTAAACAGGAGGGGCACAATTGTACACTAACATATTGTAAGTATGTAATTTGTGTCTCTTGAGTAAGCCTTCCTACAGTTAATAAGATACTTTTATTTACACTACACTGCTTTTCCTTACCACCAACTTGTATGAGTTGTTTGAACCCTATTGAATCGTTATAAAGGAAACCTAAAATCACTGGGGGGGGTGGCAAGTTGTTAGCCTAGTCACTTTCCTGCTTCCCTGGGCTGACCCATTCGGGGTACTGTTTCCTGAACAATCATTCTCCTAGTTGTCCCCTGCATTCACCATTTCTAGGAAGGCACATGCGCAGTATAGACAACTTGGAAATAGTTATTTTGTGCTCATGCCTTCACCCAAGCCTGACCATGAATCTCTCAAAGACCAGGAAAAGATTGGCATTCAGCAAGCAATACCCGAGGCTAGTGCCTTATTTGAAGAAGTAGAGTTGGTATGCAGCTGAAACTGTGGGGTTGGTGTCTTAACAACTTGGTACTGTTGAGTGATTTTTTTATCTTTCCTTCTCCTTTAAATTTTATAAATAGATCATTAAATCATTGCATGCAGGAAAGGTTAATTCTAAAACTTGTGCAGGGCTGCTAAGAATGGTTACATGAGGCCTGGAGTGTGATTTTTCTTTTCCGGTACTGCAATATATAAATGCTGATTTTATTCTCTCTTTTTTAATGCTAATGTCTCATTTCCTTCCAGACCCTTTGGGCAAGCTCTCCGGCCTTTACTGGACTCTGTTCAAATCCAGCCTTCTGGTGGAAACAGCTTTAACAGGCACAGCGGACCAAGTTAATTACTGCAGCGCCATGTGCCAGTGGGGGCAGTGCCCTCGCTTTTTAACTTAACAGCATTTTCTAGTATCTGTGACAATAAGTGTTTCTTTTGTTCCATTTCCTAAAAATCAGGACATAGAGCCATATAGGCAACTCTTTTTATTACTTATATCCCATCATTTTAAATAATCAGTTTATTGGTGTAATGTAACATTAATATATAGAAATCTAAATTATTTAAAAATGATAACCCATCTTATTAGGGTATTATTTTAATAAACATTGGTTAAATACAGTTTACTTATCATTATAATGGCACATAGCATTGCATTCTGTCCGTTATATCAAAGAAAGAGAAGGCCCAGCTGTTGTTGAAATTAAGACAGTTGTCCAATTGGTGGCTGCTGGGAGTTTTTTAGTATTTCACACATTTTTCTGGGCATACCCTTGTGCATACATTTCAGCTTGCATGCTTTGTGGATACAGCTCAAGGTTATAGGGTGGTCTAACCTGACTTGGACCCCATGGATTGCCACTGGGTCCCTGACTGTAGTACCCTCCAGGATGCCCATGCATTGGAGCCTGCTTTAAGACAAGTGATAGCTGGAGGGTTAAACTGGATTCTTAACTTGATTCTAAGGGCAGTGGCTGATGGTAAGATTTGTCACCTGCAATTATTTATGCACGACTGTGAGCGATAAATCTCCCTAAAATGCGTCTCCATTGGAAATAAGAAATTCCCGGCTGTAAAACCAACATATCGCAAAGTCCCCGAAGTTGCCATATGTTGGTTTTACCGCCAGCGATTCTCTGTCAGCCCCTGCCTTAATACATCTGTTAGCCAGTGGTAGTGCGGCAGCAGTGTACTATGAAGCACATAGATCATAAATAAGTCCTACTGTGTCTTAACTCTCCAGATCTTTTCTTTAATATGTACAGGGAATGTCTGAACTTTACCCCCTTCAGAGTCAAAACACAAGATATGTGACAACAACAACTCTTCAGAATGTTGTACCACAGGTCCCTGGGGGTACTGTTTCTTTGCAGGTTAAAGTTTTACCCATTTTATCAGTCTTTCAAGGACACCTGGTTAATGTGTTTGTGGCAAGAAACAATTGTATAGCCCGACTCTCTTTGGCCAAAGGGCCATTAAAACAAAAGAACCTTGGCATTGAAAAAGTAGTTACAGATATTTATGTAAAAGTTAGCTGTTTATCTCTCTCAAATTTCTGCTTAACTGCCTTTACACATGGCATGACAAGCTGGCCTGTGGCCCGATGTGTGCACCATGGGAGATTTTGGCCATTCATAGTATGGTTAGATTGCACTGACCCATGACTTGCAAGGGAGGCAGGAGAGAGGAGCAGCCCATGGCGCTTACTGGAAGCTTTGGCAGGACACCCATTTAGTCAGAATAGGCCGGCTATAAGCCAGTGCCTTACGAAGGGCCCCTATAGAGACCAAACAGTTAGGACATTTGCTGAAATGGCTGAACTGCCTGTACTCATCACTTTGTATATGAGCAATTTTGTTTTCAAGAAGCTTGATATGAAGTGGGAAAAAAAAAACTATATAAAAGTCACCAGTTCTAATGAACATCTGATACCTCTGTTTGTGTAATTGTTAATGTTTGCGGAAGATTTATAAAGGTTTAAATAGTAAATTCTAATTTGAATTTTCCAATTTTTTATTTTGTCAAAACTCACAAATGTGAATTTAAAAGCACCAACTCTAATGTAATTTCTAATGTGAGATTTATCACATCTCAACCCTGGAAACTAATTTTTTTTTTCGAAGAGGAAAACTGGATTCTAATTCGATTCAAATTTCTGGGTTGTTCGTATTCGATCGAATATTAGACGTTCAAGTTTTTTCATAGATAGCCTACCATTCCAGTCATAAGTAAATTAAAATGTATTAGAGATAAAAAAATAAAATCATATAACTTAAAAATTCGACCTTTGAAATAGTAAGACAATGGCAGAGGTCCATTGAACTGTTTGAATATGTTCTTCCTGACATTCAAGTTTTTTTCTAAGGGAATATTGGATTACAGTGCTGGCACAAGTCACAAGACTTGGGGCAGCTGGGAAATTGACAATATGTCTAGCCCCATGTCAGATTTCAAAATGAAATATAAAAAAATCTGTTTGCTCTTTTGAGAAATGGATTTCACTGCAGAACTATTAACTGATGCATTTTGGGGGAAAATGTTTTTTTTTTTCAATTACAGTATCTCAGTAAAGCAAGGAGACTGAATCTGTATATTACATATTTACTTATAAAATGTAGCATTTATTTCCATATATTTCAGTTTCTCCGTCCTGTGTCCCTCCAGTTTCAACACTCCGTACCCCAAATATGTCTTAATTGGAAGATATACCGCCTGGTTTTTTGGCTATATTTATTTATTTTTATACAGGAATAATTCCTGTTGTTGAAAGGAAACCTGGGGATTGTATGCATGCCACTGATTTGCTTGAACTATTGTGCCTGCTCTGGCATCGTTTTAATGACCTTTGCCTCTGCCCCAGTGTTATTTGTTGTGGTAGTGAGAGCTGCCTCATACAATGTAAGTAGCTCTGGAAATCCTTGTCCCACCCAGATTATTTCTTAATGGTTATAATGCAGCCTGGGACTCCTGTTCTTCTTCACAAAGATTTGCACATCAAATGTAAAGTGGGGGAAAGCCCTATTGTGGCCAAAAAATGTCAGTTTGCTTGTGTTTCTTGCAGTTTTAATCATACCCTTATAAGGGCAGAGACACGTAGCTAGATTCCGGGAGATTAGTCGCCTGATGACAAATCTCCTCTTCGTCGGATCGACTAATATCCCTGAACTGCCTTCCCGCTGGCTAAAATGAAAATCACCAGTGGAATGGCACTCGGAGTGCTTTGTTTTCCGAAGTTGCCTCACAAAGAAACTGGTTGACTACAGAAAACGAAGCGCTCTGAGTGCCATCCCACTGGCGATTTACATTCTTGCCGGCAGTAAGGCGATTCGGGGACATTAGTCACCCCCGAAGAAGAGAAGTTGTCGCCTGGCGACTAATCTCCCCGAATCTGCCAGTGTGTCTCTGGCCTAAATGTATGACAGTCTGCAAATGTTTCAGTGATAATTTCAGGAAATATATCACCCCTGCCCCAGATTCCATTGCAGGTATAAACTGTATTTCAGCTGTGTGTGTAAAGAAGCACACTGATGCCCAAACTGTCGCTATCCATTCTGTCCTCACTCTTGGTTTGTCAGTTTAATGCCGTATAAGCCCCTTTATTATACACTAGCCGTATAACATCAGGTTAATTACATCCTCATAATGCATGGTCTCGTATCTGTTTTATACATTCTCGGAAATGTGATGATTTTTTATTTATGGGTAATAGCCTCTTGTGTCATCATATTTACCATGATGTATCATGTATAATAAAAATGGTAATATATATTTGGATATTGGGGTTTTTATTCCATAATTGCCCTGTGTTTAATATTTTTAAGCTGTAATGAATAATTTAATGTTACCAGGCAATTATGGTTGCACAATTCATTTATGACATAGAAAATAGATGTAGTGTTACTGAAACGACATGGCCTTTTAAATGAAAAAGGACTGAGAATTAAAGGGAATTATGCCCCACTTTTGACATGAGCTCATTCAGTTGGACTTAAACATAAGTGCATAAACATTATCTGAATTTCCTAAAAAAATTTAGGCTCACAGTGTAATGCAACCCTCCCTTAGCTTATTGGCCCTATATGGGGCCCTCCAACAGGCTTCCCCCATCGATATCTGGCAGAAAGTTGGCCAGATGACGATCTGAAGGGACTAAAAATACTAATGGACGGCGGCTGCATCTGTGCATTGATGTGGTCCGACCACCTGTTTACCCTCCGCCCACAATCGGATCAGCCTATCGCCCACCTCAAGGTGGGCATATGTGGGAGAGATCCGCTTGTTTGGCCAAATGAGTGGATCTCTCTGTGTATGGCCTCCTTTAGTCAGAGTATCATGGATTCTTTGCAATATTAACAATGTGTATTGATATTTTAGATAGTATTTATGCACCCAACTGAGGGGTAAATTTATCAAAAGAGTGAAGTTCCGCCACTAGAGGGAAATTCCGCAGCTCTCCATTCATTTGTATGGGATTTTTGAAGGCGTATTTATCAAAGGATGAAATTTCACTTTCAACCATTGATACATACGCCTTTCAAAATCCCATAGAAATGAATGGAGAGCTGCGGAATTTCCCTCTAGTGGCGGAACTTCACTCTTCACTTCACTCTTTGATAAATTTACCCCTGAATGTCCTCGCATGTACGAAAGAACCTTACTTTCTTCCCTGAAGCAGAACTGCATTTAATTTTATAAACTGTTGTATATTTAATGGAGACATATAGGATAAGTAAAAAAAAATATCCTTATATTGTAGGTAATAATGAGTTTTACTCTGGGCTAAAAATTATCATATTCTTCAGGAATGCCCCCTTTATTGGAGTTCTGTCTATTTAAAATTAAGGGTGGTTGGGTCCTAACAATCCCTGCCCTAAACACAGTCGGAGAGGGACAGCCAAACACAGCCCAGCAACCACACAAGCAAAGATAGACTTAAGTTCCCTATCAGGTCAGCCTAGTTGCTAATTGGTTCCAATCCTATGGCACTGTATGCTAAGTGATGCTGACTCCCCTGCACAGCTTGGTAAAGGAGGCAGCAGGAAATGGAACGGATCTGCGGGACTAGTAGGGTTTTTGCAAAAATTTTCAATAAATCGGAAACACTACTTTTTGAGCACTTTCCTTCTATATTTAAAAGAGTATAATTCAATGACAGTCTTTTTTTCCACTAAGCACTTTACTACTAGGCACATGGTTAGGGCTGCTGAGTTTTAACATTTACAGAAGGCCAACCCGATTGATCAGTATGTAGTGGTTAAGGAGCAGTAAAGAGTTTAGTAGAGCTTAAATCTAGGACCATGCATGCATGTATTCAATATGTTTTTGGCATACTGTATAGTCAGTTCCCTAGTGATATTCACTATGGACACACAAAAAAAATTGGGGGCGTATTACCACTTTGCTCACATGGATTGTAATGTCTGTCATCAATTCCCATAAATATATATATATATATATATGTATGTATACAGTTTTATAGCACTCTTTGAGGGAAAAGTACTGTACAGCACAATAAATTAGCAAAAGAAACAGGTGCTAATTACAATAATAAGTACAAATAAAAATACAATACACATAAATATAAAGTATAGTTACAATACATATTAAGTGTTTATTGTCAAGGAGAGAAAAGGATGGGAGGGTAACATACAGACTCAAATTGGAGGGATATTAAGTGCTGGAGGTTACAATGGGTAACTGCGGTGCCATATAAGTGCCAGATCCCAGTTTAGGTGTTATACAAGTGCTCCTTAAGGTAGCCTTTGAGTTTAGATCTGAATGATTTCCTAATGCAGACATTATTATTATTAACATGTATTTCTATAGCGCCAACTTATTTCGAAGCGCTGAACATTACATTGATAGCCAGAACTTCACTAGCAGCTTTGTGGGAAGCCTAGCAGGACAACAACTAGTTAGGTTGCCATGTGTGCAGTTGTGGTGAACACAGCAGGAGAAACAATCAAGTGTCATGGGAAGATGTGTTTGATGGAGCACTTTTCAGCCAGTGCCCAAAATAGCTCCCTTCTGCCTCTTGCTGACGTGAATATGAAAAGCCTGAAAGCCTAAAAGCAACTGAATGAAAGTTCAGCAAACAGACAGCACATACTTTGCCCTATACACATGCTGTTTGGAACAAAATGTCCTTTTCCAGCTCCATAATATTCACATTAGTTCAGCAGACCTTATCTCTGTTTTGCTGCTGTCATTTCTCCCTCCTAGCCCAGCACAAACAGATGTACCTGCATAGTTTACATAGTTTGTCCTCTGCTCAAACTAGAATTACAGTATGGCAGACTTGATGCCCGGGGTATTGAGGCAGTCTTTACTGTGAATACAGATGATATAATAAATAAATCACTTGTAACACAACAGGGAAGCTATCAGTGTTATGTGTATTCAGTTAAAGTAAACAGAGTGTCAGATAATAGTGACTAGACAGCCTCAGTTGTTTGTTTCTCCGCTATTTACAGTCTTTTATAATTTGTATAACATACTACACTGAATTACTTTGTATTATTTACAAGCCTCTGCCATAACCACGAGAGTGGGGGTTTTGTTGCAGAAGCTTACTGAGCTATTCACCAATACCCAGCAGCCTTTCTGAAGCATAAGATAGTAGAACATAAATAATAAAGATGCCAATGTGGGTGGCATACTTAAAGTACCTCCAAAGTGCACTTATCCACTGAGGAAGGGAGCGCGAGGCTCCTGAAAGGTTTGGTTATATTCCGCACATTAAAACTCTGGAGGTACTTTAAGTACACCACCTGCATTGGCATCGCGTCTTCATTATTTTTGTTCTACTATTGAATGCATCTTGTTGAGTCACGTTATTAGGAGACACGCAGAGCCTGCAGCATACAAGTTATACAAGTATCGTGAGTGTATTGGCACTATTTACTTATTTTCTCAAGCATAAGGGTAGAACTACACGGACAATTTCCATGCGTTTCTGCGGCATCCGACGCTGAGCGACACAACGCCCGCATCAAGTCGGATGTGACAGGAAACAAGGCAAATAATGTAAAGTCAGATGGTGTTGCAGCATTGATCCAACGCGACACGACTGTTGGATGCAGACGCAGCTTGCAGTTTTGTCGGATGCAAATGTTTGGCAGTATTTTGTCGGCCAGTGTTGGATGCAGTAGAAACACATGGAAATCGTCTGTGTAGTTCTACCCTATGGTGTAACCCTATATTAACCATATATTAACCATATGAATCCCCCTGCCCTTTGATTATATCACCAATCAGTGCCCTCACGGTTAAATATCACAAGTGAATGCTACATACAGTGAACAACCATGCATGGATGAATGAACAACAAGCTCAAACTTCGGCAAAACTATTGAAGGATGCCTTCATCTACAAATTGTTGTTTTCCGTAATAAAAGTAAATGGAACTCTAAAGGTGGCCATAGATGCACAGATAATATCGTACAAATCATCAGAAGATTAAGATATCGGTCGGCCAGTTGATCAGGCTGGACGGAAAATTTTGATCTGATGCCTTTGTAAAGGTGGCCATACACGGGCCGATAAAAGCTGCCGGCAGACCAAGTCGGCAGCTTATTGGGCTGTGTATGGGGCCCTCCGACGGGCTTCACTGATCTATATCTGGCCGAAAGTCGGGCAGATTCCGATCAGGTGGGACTAAAAATCTAGTCGGATCGCGGCTGCATTTGTTCGTTGATGCAGTCCCGCGATCCGACCGCTCGTATGGCCTCAATTATTCTATGATCGTTGGGCCCTAGGGCCCACGATCGGATCATCCCGATATCGCCCACCTCAAGGTGGATATATCGGGGAGAGATACGCTCGTTTGGCGAGCGGATCTCTGCATGTATGGCCACCTTAATTAACATCGGCCATTGTTAGTGCTGAATCATCAGATAAAGGTAGAATTCTATTGTTTCTATCTGTATACCTGACGATTCAGCTCTACATGTGTGTGTTGAAACAATCAAGAAAGATCTTTTCAGAGAAAGATCGTAATTGTTACTTCTATGGCCAGCTTTAGCAACTTTCTATTGTGTATGAATTACAAATCTCCATTGATTCTGAGGTTATGTCGTTGTTGAAAATAGTGTCTGTCTGGCTTTTGATTCTTATAACTACTTAGTTGTGACTCCTGAAACAATGTAGGAAAACAGCCAGCAGATTATATAACCTGCAGAAGAACTGACTTCTGCTGCATTGAAGCAGGGAATAGGAAAGGAATCTCAGGCACAGCAAACCATTGCCTGATGTAACTCTAGCAGTTTTTTTTACTAATCACATGAATGCTCATCTCATGGGATTCTGTCTCCAGTGTGTGTATAAGATCGGGGCTGTATCACTGGCGCATTCCAGTCTGACCTGTTTCCTGCTGCGAGCTGCTGCTTTATTTCTTGTCAAGTGAGAGAGGGCAAATGTCAGAGCCGTGCAGCGACCTTCAACCCACTTGGCCCCAGCGCTGTTGTAACATGCGGCAGGAAGAAGCTTGTGCTACGTGCTGTGTGCCTTGTTTACCATGACCAGCTGACCCGCCAGGAGCACAGTGATTGGCCAATGCTTCCTCCACACCTCCCTTCCTCTTTCACCAGCCCTTCACTCTCCCTATTCCATTCATTGCACAGGCCAGGGTCTCTGCACATCAGATGGGAAAGCAATGGCAAACACAAGGCTCCCAAAACACAGGGACATTCTGTGTCTTTTTGATGTGGATGGGACCTTAACCCCTGCCAGAGAGGTAAGTAACCAC
>CM044437.1:109244116-109255575 GCA_024363595.1 Xenopus borealis
GGGTGTAGAATAAAATTTAAAGCAAAGCACTTACAGGACTTAAAATATGGTGAAAACTTTTGTTTGGAATAACAAATAGACACTATCTCTTTTTCACCATATTTTAAGTCCTGTGAGTGCCTTGCTTTACACGATTATATGTATATATAAATAGACATAGATATATATATATATATTTTTTTTTTTATTTAAGTATTGTTTATTAATATAGAGCTGACACATTTACACTGTACTGTTTATCTGTCTGTTCATCAGTCTCTGTACAGTCCATAGCACACGCACTGGTGTCAGTTTTATCAGCAGCCAGATAACTTGCCTGTCTGTTTTTGAGGATACCGGGCTCAGACATACAAATTCCCTGCAGATAATGATATGGTCGCAATCAAACCCAAAAACCCAGCACTACAGGGCACCAATGAGGTAGAGACAGAGCTGTAGTTTTTGACTGCCTCTATCCCAGGCTGACTCTCTCTTGTCAGAATCAGTGTAGTGTAGAATGTAAAGGGAAATCAAGAATGAATAATGACAGTGTTGTGTTTACATTGTTAGCATTCATTCTATGTATGAACTATTCAGTATACCCCTAAACTTGTGCGTAGAATGGGAGCTTTTCATTTTCTTATGAGTGACACTGCAATACAATATGTAAATATGGGGTGTAGTGTAGTTTGTTGCATGTGTAATGTAATGGGATGATCCTTGTGTAAAATTCTTCCTCTTTGGACAAAAACCAACTGGCAAAGCTCAGTCTGACATTTTTTTATACTGAATAGATCCTGACATATACCCACAGCAATACAGTTATTCATGGCAATTGAACCAGTACATTAATTAACAAAATGATTCAGTAAAAAGCATGGATGTAATGCTAGTGGCAGCTCACCAAGGGCTAAAGAACGAGAAAGGAAAAGTATTGAAATGGAGGTCAACAGCCAGCTTTGTCCACACATCAAACAAGTGACATAAGGGGCCTCTGGCTTTGGAATGCATTTGTAGTCCATTTTATTCCTTGGAGGGATATTCGGATGGGCACAATATGCGATCAAGCTGTTAGCAGTTATTAATTGATTTGGTCATAGGTTTGAGTCCATTTTCTGATCAGCAATCAAGACAGGAGAAGCCAGTAAGAATCTGCCCATGAACAGCCACCTATAGACTGTGAAGCCCAATTGCTGATTGGATTACTGGACTAGTGGATTTTGAAATGTTAGTGGATGAGCCCCTGTGGGTATTTAGTACTTCATCTGGGCCTTTGTGCCATGAATGAACTGTATTTTAAGGGGCATAATATGTCAACACCATATGTCATAATTATAACAATGCTTTTCTTATCTATGGGCCAATTTGAAGTTATATGGTGAGAGCATGTTCATACAGTTGGTCAGTTTTAAATTTCAGGCTCTTATTGTATGACCAGGCAGTTTATACCTATATATACAGCTGTAAGCCTTACAACTTATAAAATGTTGAAGGACTAAAATAAAAAGGAATCTGGGTTTCACAATTTTTAAAAAATAATTTTTAATGGGATAAAAAGCTAACTGTAGCTTCTATTTCATAATTCCCAAATGGCAGAAAGCAGACTGCATCCTTCACACTGAATAGATTCCCAAAATCTTTCATTGCTAGAGGTGGACCCAAGATCTTTGGCTCCCAAGTCCAGTCACACAAATGACCACACTGCTATTGATGTGCAGAGTAAAGGTGGCAATAGATGGTACAATTAAAATCTTTCCTGTAAAAGATCTTTCCAGGAAAGATTGATTGTTTCAATACACATGTGTAGAGCTGAATTGTCAGATATCCATGTAGAAACAATGGAATTCTACCTGTATCTGACAATTCAGCACTAAAAATGGCTGATGTTCTGCAGCCTGATCAAAATTTGAATAAAAAATAATGGGATCCATTATCCGGAAACCGGTTATCCAGAAAGCTCCGAATTACGAAATGTCTGCCATGGACTCCATTTTATACTAATAATCCACATTTTAAAAAAATATTTCCCTTTTCTCTGTATTAATAAAACAGTAGCTTGTACTTGATTCCAGCTAAGATATAATTCATCCTTATTGGAAGCAAAACCAGCCTGTTGGGGTTATTTAATGTTTAAATGATTTTCTAGTAGACTTAAGGTATGAAGATCAAAATTACAGAAAGATCTGTTATCAGGAAGACCCCAGGTCCCAAGCATTCTGGATAACAGGTCCCATACCTGTACAATATTATTGGTGCGTCAATGGCCACAAGTCTCTTAACACAGGGGTCACCAACCACTGGGCTGTGGACATACTTGAACTGGGCCGGCAAGCTGACTCTGCATTTGACACGGATGCACCGAGTTTGACACTGGAGCGTCCGAATATTACATTGGGGGCCCAAAATTTGATGCTGGCATGCCCAAATTTGACATGGTACATGCAGTTAACCCCCCTGTCCTTGCAAAAAAAAATTCTGCTTTATATCGGTCCCTGGGGCAAAAATGGTTGGGGACCACTGTTGTAACAGACTAGCTTACAGAGGGAAGAAAGAGAAGAGACTCAGATAATTGTACAGGTATGGGTTCCATTATCCAGAAACCCATTATTCAAAAAGTTCTGAATTACAGAAAGGTTGTGTCTCACTTTTCTCTGCAATAATAACAAAGCACCTTGCACTTGATCCAAACTAAGATATTGTTAATCGATGTAAGAAAGCAAAACAGCCCATTGGTTTATTTAATGTTTATATGATTTTCTAGTAGACTTAGGGTAGAACTACACGGACGATTCTGGTCTGTTTTCAGCAGATCTGACGCTGGGCGACAAGACGGATGCGACAGGAACAAGGTAAGTAATAGGAAGCCAGATGGTATTGCAGGGTTGATTCAACGCAACACAACTGTTGGATGCAAATGTTGCAAGCTGCGTCTGCATCCGACAGTCGCGTCGCATGACTCCATCTGACTTCCTATTACTTACCTTGTTCCTGTCGCATCCGTCTTGTCGTCCAGCGTCAGATCTGCAGAAAACGGACCTGAATCGTCGTGTAGTTCTACCTTCAAGGTGGGAAGATCCAAATTACAGAAATCCGTTATCCAGAAAACCCCAGGTCCCACACAATCTGGTCAACAGGACAGGTCCCATACTTGTATTTGTCAGTAAAACAACAATAAAATGCAGACTACTTTTCCTAAAAATTTCCCAAAATGGTTGTGCCATTGGCAGGTACCTCTGCTGCCCTAGTTGTGCCCCAGTTGAGTGCAGAGAGTGGATTGCGACAGGATTTACAGGGCACACCCAGTGATACATAGAGGAAAATCTGGTTGATCTTGCTGATACAACTGGGCTTGTTTACAACTATAGGGAAAGGAGCAAAGTCTATGTTTTTACCTTTTGGCACCTTGCCCTTTTGTCTTAACACCTTTTGCAAAAAGGAGGTGCTGCAGCTAGGGTGCACCTGGCATTTTAATACACCGAGACCCAAACTGCCTCCCACAGGCCCAATAAATAGTGACTGTCTATGGCCCTACTAGCATTTGTAAGAATCTACAGATGCCATTGTGGGTGCTGGCTTTCACCCCTATATATTTCAAAAGCATATTTTCCATAAATGATAAGCCACATATGAAGATTCAGATATTGACTGTGGGCTGTTATGGTTACTGCTGATTCTAATATATGATTCTGTTCTAACCCAGCCCATAATTATTTACACTAGTCACTCCTTTCTGTTATGAAGGAGGCCAAGTGTCATATGTACAGTTTTGTTTGCACTGAATTAGCTACTGTTTTTATTTCTCACTTTCCAAAGACTTTTTTAAGTTCAGTTATTTTCAGATTGTTCCCCAGAAATAAAGACTTTTTTTTAATTACTTTCCTTTTTTATTTTTTTTTACTGTTTTTCCAAAATCTAAGTTTAAAGTTGAATTTTGGTGTCTCTGGTGTTTGAGTCTGGCAGCTCAGTAATTCAGGTGCAGACTCTAAACTGTTACAATTTTGCAACATTTAGTTGATACATTTCTCAACAACATTTCTGGAGTCTTAGCAACTATTGTATCAAGTCTAACAGCTGCTTATAATGAAACTCAAGGATTCTCAAACTCAAGCTGGGACAAAGGTAAAAAAAAAATATCCATTAAATGTATCAATTTAGAACAGTTTTGGGGGTCAGCGACTTCCCCTCCCAGAGCAGCTTTAGAAGGTGAAAAATGACAGTTTACACTTCAATATTAGAAAAACAGTCACAAATAGAAAGTAATTGGGAAAAGTAATTTCTGCTATATATCTGAAACCAACTTGTTTGAAGGGGGACAACCCCTTTAAAGCAAGATTAAACTGCTGTATATTTGTCAGAAGAAAACTGCTGTATATTTACATTTTACATGGCAGCTAACAGTGCTTTCAAAAAATTGTACTAGGGCCGCATATTCCAGGTTTCCTTTTGTTCTATAATGGGAGCCATGTTGTGTTGTGTTGGCACACAAAGGGCTGGTGCAGACAGGGAGATTCAGGGAGTTTCTGTCGCCTGCCGATTCTGAGAGGCGACAATCTCCCTGAACTGCCTTCTCCCTGTCCGCCGCCTGTTTAAATAAAAAAGCGCCAGAGCCAATGCACACGCGGCGCAGCGATTTCCGGAATCACACAAAGTTGTTTCATGAGGAAACTTCGGGTGATTCCGGAAATCGCAGTGCCACGTGTGCATTGGCTCTGGCGCTTTTTTATTTAAACAGGCGGCGGACAGGGAGAAGGCAGTTCGGGGAGATTGTCGCCTCGCAGAAGAGGCGATTAATGGCCAGGCGACAGAATCTCCCTGAATCTCCCTGTCTGCACCAGCCCAAAGAGTAGAATATTCAGCCACTTTGATCCACATTATCTTGTACCTTATCTGACTGTCCCTTGCATGTCTCCATGTAGATGACAGAGACGGCAATTCCTTTTTGTTGGTCATTTGATCTCTGGGCTTCATTATATTCAGCTTGAAAAAGGAAATAAAATATTCTAAAAGCTTGCTATGATTATCTAATTTAGCCAACAAAGGTATCGCCTTTAGGGCAGAGGCACACTTCTTTGGGGCGACTAATCTCCCCGAACTGCCTCCCCATCAGCTAGAATGTAAATTACTAGCTGGATGGCAGTCAGAACGCTTCGTTTTCCAAAGTCGCCCAAAGTTTCCTTGTTAGGCAATTTCAGGTGACTTCGGAAAATGAAGCACTCAGAGTGCCATCAAGCCGGCAATTTAGATTCTAGCTGTTGGGCAGGCAGTTTGGGGAGATTAGTTGCCTATGTGTTTGTGCCCTTATACCACCTTTTTGTTCTTTTTTTTTGCCCTATGACTGATTAACACAGCATACCAACTTTACTTGGACACACAAAGAGTAGAATGCCCTCCCTATGAAGCTGAGCTGCATTAGTCAACAGAATTCCCCCAGTTGTTATTTCATTAAATCTCAAAAGTAAAAACAGATGTTTTACAAAAAAAGCAAGTTTGCCTGAAATCACAGAATTCTCAGTTGTTTGACCCTTTATAGGGTCAGATTACCTTATCTACCTCCTTACAGTGACCTTCTACTTCATGGTCATAACAGTAAGCTGTACCATTAGCCGCATTTATAAATTAAGCTTCTTTCTCCTTGTAAAAAATTAATTTATATAAATATATTAGATGACATTATATAGATTAATGACACTAAATACTACTATTTGCTCACAGTGGTTTACTCAGCAGATTTGCCATGTGTATACTGTAAATACATGGGAATTTCAAAAGGTCTGCAATCTGATATGTTTAAACAGACTTTGTTCTACTAAAGAAAAGCTGCATGTTCTGAACTGGAATGCCCGCAGTGCTATGCATCTTCTGAATGCTGATGTGCGTTTCACCTCATTCCTCATTGTATAAAAATAAGTCAGGGTTAACAAAGAACATTAAAGGGCACATGTTCGATCACTGTGTGCGAGCCTTGGTGCAGAATTACATGCCATACACAACACACGAGTATCATGAGGTCCCATTAAGAAACGAAGATCCACCAAATGAGCAGATCTCTCCCCAATATGCCCACCTTTAAGTTGGTGATATTGGACTGATCCTGTTGTGGGTCCTAGGGCCCAATGATCAGATCACAACAAGGACAATGAACTGAGACAGTCCTCGATCCAAATAGGATTTTTAAAACCACCCGATCAACATATGGCCAACTTTCAGCCAGATATTGATGGGGAAGCCTGTCTGAGGGTCCCATAAACTGCCCAATAGGTGGCCATACACTGTAAGCCTCCCTCCAAGAGGACCACTATGGGTGGGGGATATAGCGGTAATGTGATTGTTTGGCCTTAGGAGATACGAAAAGTGAGAGAGAGGACCAATGAATTCCTTGAACTGACAAAAAAATCAAGCCTCCCCTATTGTGATCTGGCCGATTGTTGGTCAGATATTGATGGGGGGAGGCCTATTGGAGGGCCCCATACACGTGCAGATAAGCTGCCGAATTGGTCTAAAGGACCCAAATCTGCATCTTAAATCTGCCCATGTATGGCCGTTGGCAGCTTGTATTTGCTTGTGCATGGGGCCCTTAAGGATTAACATAGAAAGGACACATCATAGAATCAATCCCTTGGGGGGTGGGTAGGGTTGCCACCTGGCTGGTATTTTACCGGCCTGGCCGGTATTTTTGATGGTTGCTCCCAATGTTATTAATAGGGAAAAATCTTAAATATATAGGAAGGCCGGTATTTTTTTCTAGATAAGGTGGCAACCCTAGGGGTGGGACAACACAGAGCAAAGGGCAAAACACATTATTAAACATTTCTTCTGTTAATATGTTAAAGATGTTCAACCTGCTGCCCTTCAATTGCTGTTGAACTTCAACTACCAGCATTTCACCAACTAAGTTGCTGTGGGTTTCATTTAAACAGCAACTGAAAGCATTTTAAACTTCAATGCCATGAGCAGTTCCATTCTTCCTATATGGTACACTAGAGACAGGAGAACTAAACATAAAATACATTGGCCAGCAATTGCATTGTTTGAATTATTGTGGCTATGAGTAACAGGGGAATGGGTGATGTACGGCAACCAGAGGAGTGAGCCAGCCCAGGGTTTTTTATGGTCACATTCTGACCTTAAGGGATTCTATTTCGGTTACAATTTCACATACACAACTGCATGTTCAGATAGCACATGAGACTGAAACATTACAGAGGCAATTAAAGGACCAGTAACATCAAAAAATTAAATTGTTTTAAAGTAATGAAAATATAATACAGTGTTGCCCTGCACTAGTAAAACTACTGTATTTGCCTCAGAAACACTACTATTGTTTATATAAATAAGCTGCTGTGTAGCAATGGGGGCAGCCATTCAAAGGAGAAAAGACTCAAGTTACACAGCAGATAGCAGATATACTCTGTAGAACATAATGTTATCTGTTATCCAATATTTACCCTGTGCCATTTAGCCTTTTTTCAATGTCCGCCATTGCTGCTCAGCAGCTTGTTTATATGAGCTATAGTAGAGTTTCTGAAGCAAACAGAACAGTTTTACCAGTGCAGGGTAACATTATATCATATTTTCATTACTTTAATACACTTTCATTTTTTGGTGCTACTTTTCCTTTAAAAAGGAATGAACCCCACTGAACAATGAAAATGGAGTGTGTTTTAAAGGGCCACACTACCTTACAAACTGCGGTTAGTGCAAACACATGCTGGCATTATTATATTCCCCTGTAAATGGTGTTACAGAGCAAGTGAAGAGCTTTTTTAGGTTATTGTAGTCAACCGGCCTGAGGCAATGGTAGGTGAGCAATTCTAAAGCTGGCTAAAAATGTACCAATAAATGTGCTATAAGTCTTAAAATAAAAAACAATACAGGTCCTGATTCTTTGTATTATATAAATTACACCAGAGACTACAGAACTCTTAGGGACGGATCAGTCTATAGAAAAATATTATTGGTGAACAGACAAATTACATATTATTTCAACAGCCCTCCAGCTATTGCTGAACTGCAGCTCTTAGCATTCAAGGGGATCCCAGGATTTATCATTTAAACCAAGAATATCACAGATTAGAAAATCAGAGATTGGACCCCAACTATTCTATATTGATCAGATCCATCTCTTCTCTGACCAGTCCTACATGCTGCAATCTGGTTTTTATTTAAATTATTTGCTTTTTGCCAGTTTTCCTTATGCCCACATGCTTTTCTTTTATTACAGAAGATAGACCCGGCAGTGGATCGATTTCTGCAGGAGCTCCGCCAACGAGTGAAGATTGGGGTGGTCGGAGGATCTGATTATTCTAAGATTGCAGAGCAGCTCGGAGAAGGAGATCAGGGTAAGGTGCAACAAATGCCTAGTTAAAGGAATAAATACATAGAAGTGGTGGGTTTTTTAGGGGGTTATTGCATGAATAGTTTTTGTTTCATGGTCTCCAGTTTAGTATTTAAGCTAGCCAGTTGCTAGGTCACTGACCATAGCAACTGGGCAGTGGTCTGATTTGCATCACTGAGTGCCCTTGTACTTCTGTCTGGGAATATAAGTAAACAATTCCTATAGACATTCTTCTGTGGCATCACTCTGTACCATTGTTTGTGGCATCACTCTGTACCATTGTTTGTTGAAGTCCTACAGCTGCTTTACCTATTCTATTCATATTTAGCTCATTTTTCTGGCCACTCTTCTAGTGGAGGTATGCCCTTGATGCAGTGGCTTTGTTAAGAGTTTAGAAAAGTAGGAAAAAGGACAAAAACAATGATGTTTTTAGGCAATTATGAGAGCAGTTGGTAAACAGAACACATTAATGATACACCTTTGTACTTTGTAGTAAACCAAAATACTTTCATTTATTGGACCAAATTAAACCTCAAATTACTCTCAGATGACCCTAGAAGAGATGTAGATAGGTGGGATTTGCCTGGAGCACGAAGGTAGGGTGAGATACAGAATGACTGCGTAAGATCTTGAATACCCTCTTGAATACATTGGAAATGTTGCAACAATTGATTCGTTGCTTCTGGAAAAGAGAATAAGCCTTTGGTTTATCGTGTTACCTATTTCGCCATGTGATATCCTATTTATTGACTTAAACACAGTGAACTGTATCATAACACAATAATATCTGTAGCCTAACAATAACAATCCCATGTGGAGTCCAAAGGTTGCTGGTTACTAGGCTATCATAGGTAGGTTGCAAGTCACAGCACAAAAACAGATCAAAGGAACAGTGGACTGATGTGGTTGCAAGTGTCACCTCCCATTAATAAAAACAGATTATTTCTTTATTCGGCATGAGCATTTTCTAAAGGGAGCTTTAAAGCTGCAACCTTTGGCATTCTAATCCAACAGCCAAAACTTGCCTTTAACAGGGGGCTTGCCAGACAAATGTCAGAAAATATGGAGAAATATCTCCCATCCACAATATTTTCCCTGTTAAGTTACACTAAAAAAATAGATGTCCACCCAAAAGCTAATGGAAAATGTAATTCTACCTTTCCAGTAAACAATTAGTAACAATTTTCAATTCTGTATTTTTAAATCTAATTGTTATTGAAAGCAGTTTCTATCTGGCTATATTCTCTGCTCTGCTGGTTCTGACTCCTGAAACAATGTACCAGAAGCCATCAAATAAAGAGATCTGAAGTAGAATTGCTTTTATTCAAGATGCAGAACAAGAATTTAGTTAAAAGAATATATTGTAGGGCTGCAGAGTCTGCTAATTATAGAGCCCTAGTAACGGTAGCGGGGGATTTTAATACAATTTCTGATAAGTTCCTAGATAGAACCCCCTATTAAGAACAGGGGATTTCCATCCAAACAGATCGAGATTTGGGAATTTTATGGAGCTTAATAACTTAATAGAAATGTGGAGAATAATGAACCCCACTATGAGAGACTGCACATTCTGTTCTCACCCTCATAAGCCTTACAACTAAACTCTACCTCTGGGAGCACTTAGATAACACTTGAACTGGGAACTGGCACTTACATGACAGTGTAACAAACTGTAACCTACAGGACTTAATACCCCTCCGGATTGTGTCTGTATGTTACCCTCCCATTTAGACTGTAAGCCCTTCGGGTTAGAGTCCCCCAGCATTTTGTCTCCTTGACACTGAACACTTATAATCTGTATTGTAATGATATTTTATATTTATGTGAATTGTATTTCTAATAATGCACTTATTGTTACCTATTAGTGCAGTGACACTTTCTTTGTTATTTCTAATTTATTGTTTTGTTTTGTACAAGGAGCGCTATACTAATAAAAATATACATACATACATACATAAGCGGATAGACTATATATTAATCAGTCAGCCTCATGTTGACAAAATAGTTAAGTCTGCTACAGGGGAAATATCATGGTCAGACCACGCAACAGTCACCCCATCATTGGAAAGTCTGCTTACAGATCCTCCAAACTACTCTTACCCCCATATGTAATATAAGGCACTAAATTTGCCCAGGAGCAGTAACCCATGGCAACCAATAAGATGGTTGCATCTAAACATGGACTAGTAAATTCTAACCACTGATTGGTTGTTATTGTTTACTGCTCCCGGGCAAACTTAGTGCATTTTATTACATAACCCCATTAGAGGTTAAATTAACTTTTACTTCTCCTCCCAGAAGTAGTATCGGGTATAGTTAAAGATATAAAGTCTTACTTTTCTGAAACTAATACAGTAGAAATCCCTATACTACAGCGTGGCCGTTTACACACATTGGTTAAGGGGCTTTATAAAGGAGGGATGGAAATGATATTAGTTATGAACTGGAGTGCAAAGAAAGGGTGCGACTCAGGGGCTCTGTTTCTTGAATATAACTTGAATATAACATCTGATTCATGAAGTGAATAGCACGTTCCCCAAATTCCATTCTAAATGGGAAGAAACTTTGAAGAGCATTGGAGGAGAAAATATATGAAAATATCTCAAAGATCGCAACTAATACCTCGTTGAAGGAAAAAGGATATACAACACTTGTTAGGTGGTATATGGCACCCCAAAAACTCAGCAGAATGCAGAGTGATGTTCCCTGCATATGTTTTAGAGGTTATGGAGTGGTAGGCACATACATCTGTGTGTGAGGGGAGTGCCCCCAAGTAAAGAAAAGTATGGGAGCTTGTCTTCCAGGAATTTAGTATAATATGTGCCTTAACGATACCTCCATGCACTAAAATTGCCTTCCGTAATGTATTACCTAATGGAGTGGGCCTAGAGCAAGCATACTCCACGACTGATACAGGAGAACTAAACCATAGAAATGAATATGACTTAAAATGCCATACTTCAAACTTGTCACCATCTTGGAAAGTGTCGACAACACTCACATGCTCAGTGGGCTCTGAGCAGCTGCTGAGAAGCTAAGGTTGTTCTGTAAATGCTGATGTAGTTGCACTGGTTTCTGTGCTGCCATGTAGTAATTATCTGTACAGGTATAGGATCCATTATCCAGAAAGCTCAGAATTAAGGAA
>CM044437.1:109258753-109269288 GCA_024363595.1 Xenopus borealis
CTGTATGGACAATGGAGACCAAAACGCCACTGCAAAATCAAGTTGTTATTGTGTACTCACAAGCTGATATAACTGTAAGTTCAGTGTATGGCGTCAGGTTACAACCAGATATAAAAATGATCATTCTAGCAACATGGCACTCCAAAGGCTGGTAATGATCTTTGTATTAATATCTATATATAAAACTAAAGAGAGAATCTTCCTTGTTCCTGTACAGGTCCAATTGTTTTTTTGTTTTTTTTTATGTATTTTTATTATTTTCTGAAAAACATAATAGGTGGGGGTACAGAAAGAAACGAGGAAGGGGGGAAATAGCCTTATTATATTCATAATAAATTCCAGCATGATACATCTAGGTCCAATTGTGTTTATGTTTGTACAATATCTTGTATGGCGCCACCGTGTAATTAGGACATACTGTATATTAACAGACAAAGATGATAGGGCTGTTAAAGTGATACTGACACTAAAAAATAAATTTTATCATATGAATGTACATTACATGTTACCTATAGGTCATGTTGATTATTTTTTGCTGAGAGGTTTGTTTTTGTATATAATTGTTAGTTGAGGTTCCTAAGCCTGACTCTCTGACACTCTGATTCTCTGATTTTGCCAACCTGTCTGTCCCATCTCAGCCTGTTGGTTACAGTTTCTAATGATAACTGACTCCTGCTGCACAAATATGGCAGCCCCCTCATACAGTAACATGGGGGATCAGACAGTTAATGTAAAAGCATCATGCAAATACTTTATGGCAAAGTTAGAAGCAGCTTTCAAAGCCAATATTATAATAGATGTAAAAATGTCAGGTGTCAGTATCTCTTTAATCAAGTAAGGCTATTACAGTGTAAGTTCCAGGTATGCAGAGAGCCAATGGAAAATAGATTTCAGCCCAAAGTGCTAACTGTCAACGTGGCTAGTGGGTTTCCGTTTCTAACATTTTGGCCTGTATTTTGCAGCGGAACATTTATTGAATTTCGCAATGGGATGCTGAACATTTCACCCATCGGGCGAAGCTGCACTCGAGAAGAAAGGATTGAATTCTCTGAGCTAGATAAGGTACACTGGCAATTCAATTAGTAAGAGCCTGGAAAATAAATTTAGGTATTCGGTATCAGCCAACAGATCTTTGAAGTACATGTAAACTCTACATTCTCATAACATGTATAACCTGGGCACATCTCCTTCAACTGATCTCCAATTTGTATATACCTGTTATCCAGACTGCTCAGGACCTAGGGCTTTCCGGATAACTGATCTTTCCATAATTTAGATCTTTATACCTGAAGTCTATTAGAAAATCATATAAACATTAAATAAACCCAATAGGCTGGTTTTGCTTCCAATAAGTATTAATTATACCAAGTACCTGTATAGGATCTGTTATCCGGAAACCCATTATGCAGAAAACTCTGAATTATGGAAAGGCCATCTCCCATAGACTACATTTTATCCAAATCAAAAATTTTAAACATTATTTCTTTTTTCTCTGTAGTAATTGTACCTTGTACTTGATCTCAACTAAGATATAATGAATCCTTATTGGAAGCAAAACCAGCCTATTGGGTTTATTAAATGTTCACATGATTTTCTAGTAGACTTTAAGGCATGAACATCCAAATTACGGAAAGAAATTATTTTCCTGGAAAGCCCCAGGTCCCTACCTGGATAACAGGTCCTATACCTGTACAAGGTACTGTTTTATTATTACAGAGAAAAAGGAAATAATTTTTTTAAAATTTGGAAAAAATTGAGTCTATGGGAGGTGGTCTTTCTGTAATTTGGAGCTTTCTGGATAATGGGTTTCCAGATAACAGATCCCATACCTGTACATTGTTCACGCAGCTGCCATTTTCCCTCTGACACATCATCAATGACATTTACATCTGCAAACAGCACACGTGTGCTGTAAAGTTCATGCAATGAAGAATTCATGCTTAAAACTTACTTTGATTAAAAGGCCTGCTTGGATTGAGCACTGTCATTTCATTTACATGTCAACAAGGAAAGTCGCTGCTTGGAGTCTGCCCTGCATGGTATAGGTGTTAGTGCTAGATGTTAATTCTTTATGAATTATTGAATTTATCAGCTACACCGCTGTTTCTCCACAGAAAGAGAAAATCCGAGAGAAGTTTGTAGCTGCACTACAAAGAGAATTTGCAGGAAAAGGGCTGAGATTTACAAGAGGTGAGACAATTTGTTTTTTTCAAGGCTGGTGTTTTCCTCCTTTCTTCTATTAGTTTTCTCTGACTTGTTTGTTGTTAATGGAGTGCTCATTGGGCATTTATACCTTCTAAAAAATAGCTCTATAATTGTTACCAAATTATATTCACCCCTTGCAAACCACAAGGGATCTCAATACAAGAGACAAAAACAAGAGGTCCTCTGCACTCAACCCATTATCAATATATTTAAGACATTGAGACATTCTGTGCATACAGCTACTAAAAAATGCCTTACCCTTTAAACAACAGGGATTGTTTGTCCATATATTGCAATATATTTAAGCTCTCACTACAAGAGACCAGATGGCAGAACAACGCTTAAGATAATAGTACCATGTGCTGGCGTATGTTTCTGTGCAGTGGAGCTCCAGCCTTTGCGAGTTTTCCTTTAAAAGTAACCTGAAGCCAGTTAAAAATGTGCACATGCCTGGAACAACTTGTAACTAATCGAAGCAGTAGTGCTTATATGATAAAAACATAACAGGACAAACTGCACTTGTATATAAATAAAATGCATTCACTTAATCAGTAATCTGTTGCTGGCAGGGGCACTGCATCAGTGTGCCTCAGGCTAGAGTCCTGCATCGGTTCAGGTATACGCGCAAAGTCGTCAGGTTTCAGTGAAAAAGTCTCTGATTCCTTGGCCATGCAGGCAGTTTTTGGTAACCCAGCTGTGTACCCAACAAAGGTGCAACCTTGATCCCTTTCACCCACCCTTGTGGTTCTTCTAATTATTTTGGGAAAATTTGTCACTGTAGTGTGTCCCCCGGGTCGGAAGGTTACTTGGACGATTGTGAGTTGGGTAGCGGGAACATGCAGTTCTCATTGCGGGTACTGGTTTAAAAAAAACGGACCCTGGCAGGATTCTACCTCAGGCCACAGCACTGAACATGTTGCTAGGGGTGGAAAAGAGCTGCTCCTGGTACTTTTAATGCAGAAATACATTCTGCTATTCGGGGAGATTAGTAGCCCTGAAGAAGAGGGGGTTTGTCGCTGGGCGACTAATCTCCCTCAATCACAGAATGTGTTTTTCAGGAAATTGGGGAGATTAGTCACCTGGCGACAAATCCCCTCTTCTACAGGGCTACTAATCTCCCGATCTGCCTCCCCTGGCCTTCCGCTGGCTAGAATGAAAATCACCGGTGGGATGGCACTCGGAGTGCTTGGTTTTCCAAAGTTGCCTCACAAGGACAATTTTGGCGACTTGGAAAATGAAGTGCTCCGAGTGCCATCCCGCTGGCGATTTTCATTCTAGCTGGCAGGAGGCCAGGGGAAGCAGTTCTGGGAATTGCAGGGCGCGTCTCTGCCTTTAAGAGTTACCCGAAATTTGGTTTTTCTAGTGTGAGAGCAATGCTCTCTAGCAATGCTGCCCCCGCACAGGAGATATAAGAGGGCAAGGGGGGACAGCATTGCAGGAGTCAGCTCAGGTGCCTCTGGTTGCTAGTTCCATCCATACAATTATTACCATTAGTTTTTCCTGTGTCCCATCTTCTCTATCATACCTCCATTCCTGCATGCTGCATTTATTAGGTAATTAGCTTCTCCTTTTTTTTCCCCTTGTAGGCGGGATGATCAGTTTTGACATCTTCCCTGAAGGTTGGGATAAACGCTGCTGCTTAGATGTTCTAACTGCGGAAACATTCAGCAGCATTCATTTCTTTGGCAATGAGACAACACCAGTAAGATATTTGCTTTCATAGCTTTTCATAACGTTATATTTGACTGGAAAAAGGTAATTACAAGACCGTGTAGTATATAAACTAATATAGCAGTGTATAAGCTAAGTGTAGCCCCGTTAATAATTCCATTAATAATCACAACTATTCAAATTTTGAAATTATGTAATTTATGCACATGTTCAAAAATGTACTCTTATTGTTTCCTTATATATATCATCACAGTATGCAGCCTCTGCTCGTACCCATACAAATATCTCAACAAGTGTTGAGAGTCTGGTGTTGAATGTATTAGTAGCGATATGAGAAATCAGCGAAACCTATTTAGAAAAGTGCTGAGTAGTGGCACTGAAGCAACTGCACCAATGCAACTGCCCCACTGAAGTCTGGGAGTAAGTACTAAGCTACATTGGAGATTTTGATGGGTCAGATTTTATCTTTGATCTTGGCACATAACGCAACAGCACAAGATTTTGTTGGAGCCTAGAAAATCTGATGTAAAGTCAGATCAGATAAAGTCAGATGGATGTATGGCTGGACTGGGGGAACTGGCCCCACCGGGACTGCTGCCCAGGGCTCCACCCCATACTGTGATGCGCACAAACAGCATTGCGCTGAAATCTTTTGTAGAATCCCCCTGGGCCAGTCCAACTGTGACCACAGTGATGGTACCACCAGTCCAAAATACTCTCCATGGGCCATGGCTTCACCATAGCTTCAGAATCAGCTACCTAATAGAATGTGCTGTGCATGCAGAGACATTGGCTTTGCTGCTTCCTGCCTGCTGGCTGCCTCCCTGCCTATAATGTAGGATTTACTTTACGTGCAGACGCATAGAAGGGTCACGTCGTAGGCCCCGGTAACAGCCCAGAAGGTAGTGGGCCCACCACCTTCTGCTCCAACCAGAGAGTTACTGGCAGCAGGCAGCAACTATGGGCGGAAGCCTGCAGTGTTCACCTGGACCGTGCGGTTATAAATTATTTTACTAACCCATAGCAAGTTTAATAAAGCAAGGGCCCCACTGGGTTTTTTCCAGTAACGGAACTAGGTGGGGGTGGGCCCTAGTGCGGGCCGTGTGGCCAGGCCCCCCCCCAGTCCGTGTGATTGACGCGCCACTGCAGCCGATTCCAGCCGGCTGCAGCGGCGCGAGACTGCCGGGGGGGGGGCCCTGCGGTAGTTACGCCCCTGGTTTTTTTGCAGCAGGCCAGTCTGACCCTGGATGGATGTAGTTTACACATTATATTATTGTATCCAGTGCCGGCCAACCTGACCAGGCGCACTAGGCAGCGTGGGCAGTAGTAACACCCAACCCGCACGCACGAAAAGACATGAGCGTGAAAAAGACACAAGCGCACATGTGGAAAAAAGAGTGAAAGAGACTTGCACACGTGCAAAAGAGACACGCACGCGCAACAAGTGAAGGAAAGTCAGCAAGAGCAGAGACCAGGGTCTGGACAAGGGTAGGAAAGGCAGAGAAGGTACATACCTGGCACCCCCCTGCTTTTACACCCTAGGCATGTGCCTACTATGTCTGATTGTCAGAACCATTGTTTTGCTTCATGTGACTACATCCGACTAACATCTGACACCATCCTACAAAATCTTCTCTGTAGTTTAGTCTAATAGCTGTATGTTTTGAATGAACCTGATCAGTAATGCTACAGCACATACAGTTCTACAGCGTAGGCTGCAACTAGTATGTAGTATGTGAAAACCTGCAGAGTGAAGAAACAACCAGTAAAACAACATTTATTATTTGGTTAATGATGAATGACAAATACTAATCCATATCTTCACATTTTATGACCACAGGGTGGGAATGACTATGAGATCTACACTGACCCACGTACTATAGGACATACTGTGGTTTCCCCTGAGGACACTGTACAGAGGTGCCGGGAGCTTTTCTTCTCAGAAAGAGACAATGAAGTATGAAATGACTACTAGGGCGGTGTTACATGAGGTCGTGGCTAGATGTGTACAGGTCACAAAAACCGTCTTTTTGTTGTACCTGGACCAAAACGTTGCTGTGATAGGGAAGAGATGGACTGTTCTCACCATGACCCATAACCACAAGCAGAACCAAAAGCCATCACTTTACCTTTGTTCATCTACTTGAAAATATATATGGCCGTGATCTAAAGATTGTCTGCAGTACTACGAAAACTCTAGAGGGATCGACATATATTGGAGAATTGTGTCACCAGAGTTTCCACCTGGCCACCATTTTGATAGATCAGCTGGTAAAAAAAAAGTTTATTGATGACAATTATACTAATACAGAAGAAAGGCTTCAGGAAAAGGTTGCAAGTGTAGCTGACTTTAAAGGCCTTTCTTCTGATTGCTGGGGATTCCACATTTGCTATAGAGCAATGATCACATTGTATGAAGTTGTTGTTCTTCAATAACATAATGGCAGAGGAGAACATCGGATCTCTCTGTCATTACAAGACACACTCCCATGATGATGATGTGAAGTTTAGGGAAGTAACTCCTGCATGAAATTGACAAATTGATCCTGTGATGATAAATGATATAATAGTGGGAAATGAAGTACATTCAGGAAGTGTGATGAGCCTAAAACCGTAGCCATCTCCATGCCTGCCCACTGGCAGTTTGAAAGGTTTCAGGATATTATGAGCGGTCTACATAATAAACTGGCCTGGTATTTATTGATAATCTCATCTCATTGCATCATGTGATCAGTGGTGCTTAATTATGACCTTCAGTAATCACAGTTTGTAAGAGGATAAGTCAAGTCACGTTATATTGCTGCCAGTTACTTGTAGTTTATTCCATTCAGTGTGAAGCAAATGAAATGGGAATATGGTGGGAATATGTTTGCTGCATGACTGGTAAAGTTGATCTTTGTTGGCAATGTTATCGATAGGGAAGAATATGAACAGCATTGGGAAGGCCAGTATTTTTTGCATAAATGTAGCAACCCTATACCACACCCCTACTCCAAAATAGGCAACGTTTGAAATCAAAGTAGCCGTCCACATCTGTGCAAACCAAGTTTCCTGGCTCATGGCTGATAAATAAGCCCCAGTATATCCAAATTGTAAGTAAAAATGTTCTGCAAAACATACTGGCACTGAGGATTCTGCCCAGGCAGGTTCATTTATCTGCACATTTTAGTTTATTTATGATTGGTAGTTGCCATACTGGTTTTACTTAAATGTCAGTCTATCCCCAGGAAAAGAGTGGCCTCTAGGGGCTTAGTATTTAAAGGGATACTGCCATGGGAAAACAAGTCTTTTTCAAAACACATCAGTTAATAGTGCTGCTCCAGTAGACTTCTGCACTGAAATCCATTTCTCAAAAGAGCAAACAGATTTTTTAATATTCAATTTTGAAATCTGACATGGGGCTAGCCATTTTGTCAGTTTCATTTATGTGACTTGTGCCTGCTGTACAGGCTGTTATTTCTCCTACTTCATGTAACTGAAGGAGTCTCAGTGGGACATGGGTTTTACTATTGAGTGCTGTTTTTAGATCTACCAGGCAGCTGTTATCTTGTGTTAGAGAGCTGTTATCTGGTTACCTTCCCATTGTTCTGTTGTTAGGCTGCTGGGGCGGGGGGGTGGAGGAGGGAGTGATATCATTCCAGCTTGCAGTACAGCAGTAAAGAGTGATTGAAGTTTGTCAGAGCACAAGTCACATGACTGGGGGCTGCTGGGAAACTGACAAAATGGCTAGATTTCAAAATTGAATATAAAAAAAAATCTGTTTGCTCTTTTGAGAAATGGATTCAGTGCAGAATTCTGCTGGAGCATCACTATTAACTGATGAATTCCGCGACAGTATCCATTTAATATTCAGAGCAGCACTAATAACTGATGCATTTTAAAGAAAACCTGTTTTCCCATTCCCTTTTAATGTAAGATGGCTGCTTGCTTAGTTTTTTCACGCAGTGTTTTATTAGTTTCACCACTCGGTGTCATTTTAACACAGTTGTTTTGCTGGGTGTCATACACTCTTATTAATATAGTTGTACAGTGTTCCAACCAATGGCTGCGCACGCTTCAATCTACATGTGAATGTTTTTCTCACACAAATTCTGCTAATCTGATGATCAGCTTCTGTACAGCCAGTATTACCTTATTAAAAATAGGCAGGATGATCAAATTCTTTTGCCCCTCTCCTGTGATCAGTGGCTAATGAGAGACACTATTACTGGATGTGCACTGACCTATACAGTGTCTCCATAGAGCAGCCAGGAAATCTGTAGCAGTGATACTCGGATAAGCACAACGTCTGCTCTTCAGCTTTGTCTTTGAGGAATAACAGACGTAGCTAAAAATGATACAAGATATACAATTCCATTAGTGGGGGTGAGATGTTGTGAGTACAGGTATGGGATCCGTTATCTGGAAACCTGTCATCCAGAAGCTTCTGAATTACGGAAATCCATTATAATGAAATAATCCAAATTTTTAAAAATGATTTCCTTTTTTTCTGTAATTATAAAACAGTAGCTTGTCCTCGATCCAAACTAAGATATAATGAATCCTTATTGGGTTTATTTAATGTTTACATGATTTTCTAGTAGACTTAGGGGCAAATTCACTAAAGCGCGAAAATGCGCTAACGTTGCTTTCGCCGACGTTCGCCACACTTTGCCAGGCGAATTGTCGCCACCTCTACGCAAAATCACTAAGATGTGAATTTCCGCTCAGGGCGGCGAACGGTAGCGCTACTTCTCCAGGCAAAGCGCAGTTACGTTAGCGATGCCTAATTTGCATACGGCACGAATGTAAGCGTATAATAGAAGTATATGTTACAGCCACTACATTCCACTACACAAGCCCAGGAAACCTTTAATAAATAAAATAAAGTTGTCCTATTGCCCTACATGTGCCCCCTGTATAGTTGAGTTGCCATATGTTAGGAAATGTAGAGGGGTAAGGAGGGTAACCCTAAAAAAAAGTTCGCTGTTTTTCAGACTATCACCCAACAAAAGGTAAAAGACGCCAGCGTTTTGTGGAACTTAAAAAAAAATGTACGTTTTTTTTTTTTTTTCAAACCCCTATCTATTGTATTGAACTTTGCCAGGTCTGACCTGACGAAGTAACGTCTAGCGTAAGGGGTAACGTTCAGAAAAATGTTCATCTTAGTGAATTAGCGTAGTTCCATCCTTTCGTCAGTGCGCAACTTCGCCTGGAGTAAGGGTGCGAAGTTGCGCTAGTCTATCTCCTTCGCTAGCGAATTTTCACCACGGACACTGTTAGTGAATCGGCGAAGTTGCGAATTGACGTCAAATTAACGCTAGCGTTAGACACTTCGCACTTTAGTGAATTTGCCCCTTTAGGTGTAAAGATCCAAATTACAGAAAGCCCCAAGTCCCAAGCATTCTGGATAATAGGTCCCACACCTGTACAAGTGCTGCTAATATATTTCTACATGTTCATTCCATTCACGTCGCTGCAGCAACAGCTCGGACACTTTTTAGGTTCAAATCAATTTATAAAATACGAGCCAACATGGAGAACAGATAAAGGATTGTCCTGAACAGTTATTCAATTTTTTAAAGGTATTATTAATCAATGAAAACTGCTTTTATGCTTAAAAAAAAACCATATAACAGAAGGAGGAAAATACAGTTGGTTTGGGGGAAATAAAATCTGCATTGTGTTAAATAAAACATTGATTGTTGTAACTGCATCCTTTTTTTTTATTTTGCTTGTGTGGGAAATAAAATCTTTTCTTTTAAATTCTGTTTCTGCAGATGTATTTTTGATTTCTTGAAATATAAACAAGTATAATACAGCAAAACGTCCAATGCAACATGCCATTCGTCTGCATATTACCAGTTTCATAACAGAGCTGGGTTATTTGTGGCTGTGAGAATGTCATATCCTGAGAATAAGGAAAAGAAGTGAAGAAGAAAGTGGCGATGTCTCTATCATTCAACTGCATGTCATAGTTGGGCCTGTAGTAAATGCTTAAAGGAACAGTAACACCAATACATGAAAGTGTTTTAAAGTAATGAAAATATCCTGTAGTGTTACCCTGCACTGGTAAAACTGATGTGTTTGCTTCAGAAACGCTACTGTAGTTCATATAAACAAATTTCTTTGTAGCAATTGAAATATGGCACAGGTTAAATAGTGGATAACAGATAACGCCATTGTGTTCTACAGAGCTTATCTGTTGTGTGACCTGAGCCTTTCTCCTATGAATGGCTGCCCCCATTGCTGTACAGCAGTTTATTTATATAAACAATAGTAGTGTTTCTGAAGCAAACACACCAGTTTTACCAGTGCAGGGCAACACTGCATTATATTTTTATTACTTTAAAACACTTTCATTTTTTGATGTTACTGGTCCTTTAAAGTAATGAAAATATCATGTAGTGTTGCCCTGCACTGGTAAAACTGATCTGTTTGCTTCAGAAACACTACTATAGTTCAAATAAACAAGCTGCTGTGTAGCAATGGCAGAAATTGAAAAAAGGCTAAATCGCACAGGATCAGTAATGGATAACAGATAATAATTTAATTTTGATCTTTCTGGGGAAAGAGCAGCTAGTTAAGCCCTGAAAAATATGTTAACCAAGAAAGAGCAGAATTTGCTAATATTTACCAAATACATGTACAGGTACGGGACCTGTTATCCAGAATGCTGG
>CM044437.1:109285823-109296534 GCA_024363595.1 Xenopus borealis
TGCAAAAGAATAAGAAATCAGGAAGGGGGCAAATAGTTTTTCACACCACTGTATTTGCTCCTCATATAACAGCAAGTCTCATTTGTATGTGCCATGGATATGTTCTACTAGTGGAACCAAAGGAATTTTGTTTTCAAAGTGAACCTCCATACTACATCAACAAGAAGGGACACATAGCTGCCCCAGTCCCTAGCCTTAGAAAAAGGACATATAATTAAATGGAATCATAAATGACACGTTTATAAACAGGATGCACAGCCTGTGAACCTCAAGCTGTTGTTGTAATACTCCCAGTATCCATCTGCAATACCAGCTGCAGGAGAGGGCCCACAGGTTGGACAGGCCTGATAAACATTGTTTTAGGGAGTCTGGGTTTTTCTGTACTGCAATGGGTCCTGTTCCGTCCAAGTGAATCAGAGCCATTATAATTGTAAAGTAGGAGTTCAGGTGTTTGCTAAATATCATGCATATAAAGTGGGATAATAACCCTGGAAATCACCACATGGAAAATAAAATGTGGATTTATTTAGCAGCTCTGTGCAAGGTGAAAACACATCCAGTAGCAACGGTTTCTCTAAATCTCACACATAGGAGGAATCAAACATCTCTATGATAAGGTGAGAGAAAGAGGGAAAAGAAATAGAAGAACGAGTTATATAAATAAAGGACGGAAAGGAAAAAAAGGCCCCATAACAATGGGGGGGGAATCAAACTAGGGATGCACTGAATCCACTATTTGGGATTTGTCGAATCCCTGAATCATTAGTGAAAAATTCAGCCAAATACCGAATCCAATCCTAATTTGCATATGCAAATTAGGGGCAGGCAAGGAAAAAGTGGAAAAAATTCTTCATCCTGCTGTAAAAGGCCAAATCTTTGCCCAAACCTAATCCTGGATTCGATGCATCCCTAAATCAAACACATGTAAGGAAAGAAAGAAGATTAAGTATGAAACAGTAAAAATAAAGTGAAAATGAAAAATAAGGTTGAAAAAAGTCAGAGGAATTCATTAGTGGAAGACATTTGACAAGGTAAAAGCAAAAGAGCAAGAAACAAAGGCAATACCTTTATGGTTACTAGGGCACGGTCTCTAGCAACTACAAGTACGGATTTGCTTTTTTCCACTGTGAGAAAGCAGGCCAGAGAAATCAGACTTACTCAGAAATGTGCACAAATATATCTTCTGTTCCATTTTCTGGAGTGATAAAGCCATGGCCTTGAGAACGTGAAAACTGTTTGCAGACACCTTTGTAAATGGGTCCAGCAGAGGCACGTGCAGTACTGAAATGGACCAAAGACAAGTAAAAATGTTACTGATGTAATGGTAACGCCTCTGTCCTGTCCTGCACGGGTGAAGATTGACAATGTGCAGTCAGTGGTGCGAATATATGTAACTGGGCCCCACAGCAAATTCAATTTAAAGCACCAAAATACTGGTAAGTTCATTCATTCATTAGGGCCTCTCTGGGCCTCCCTGCACACTCGGGCCCTCCTGCCACTGCAGGGTCTGCTTCCTCTGCGGTCACACCCCTGCCTGCCGTATACTTGTATAAGTGAGCTGGATGCACACTAGAAGTCTGTATGTGCAAAAGACACCTCTGGGATCATGCAGTAAAATGCTGAAATGGGCAAAGTAGAAAAACAGGTGCAAATTGCATTTATTGACAACAACGCACCACATTTTCACAGCATGCGCTTGTAATTGCATTCACTGGGTTCAGCATAAACCTTTGCATTTTCCCTCTCTAAATAGAAGAGTTATTCTCATGCACATTGCCTGTCATTCTCAATTTGTAAACAAGGATGTCTGTGTATGCAAGGTGCACCCCGAGTCCTACCCACTGTACTCTGTAATTGATGCACCTACAGATTTTCAGGGTAGTGTTGTAGTGATTGTTAAAAAATTGTAAAAGAGATCTCTCATGTGGTGTGCAAATGACTGTACCAGCCCAAACACAGTGACAGCACACTGCATGTAAGTGGCATATTTACGCTGAATATGTCCGCGTCCTCTTGGTTGGGAGGGGGCTAGGAAGGTCCCCCAAAAAAAGGTGACTTCTTTCCCACAGTCTGCTGCCTTCCCTGTGGAACGGATATGATGTGGCGACAGGAGATTTAGGAGAGTGGAGAGGCTGAGTGGGAGTGGTGGGATCTGATGACATTGTGACACGGCCTGGCGTCCCACTAGCTCCAATCACTTTAATCACCTAAACAGAAAAACAATTGGAAACTTAAGTTTAATTTAAAATCACTTAATTATGTATTTATAAACATATTTTGCAGTGATATGCAATAGAAAACTCTATACATCAGACACACAGAAACTCTTCCATACAGCAGTGATTTTCAACCTTGTGCCTCCAGCTGTTAAGAAACTAGAAGTCCCACAATGCATTTGCCTGACTGTGGCTGTCAGACTCCTTCATTGCATTGTGGGACTTGTAGTTCCTTAACAGCTGGAGGCACAAGGTTGAAAATCACTGCCATACAGGATGTAAAGAGGGCCCTGCCCTATAGAGCTAACAATCAAGGAGGAGGCTGGAGTATGTAGAATTATGCAATTTATACACGCACATCCGCCTAAACTCATCCAGGCTAGGGCCACGTTGGCTGGGAAACCTAGGCAACCCCCATCCTTGGTGCATGAATAAGGGTCCGGACCAGGGGTAGGTGACAGAAGAGGTACGTGTTTGGCAGCCCTGTTTCCATGTGCCCTATGCATGTGCTTCTTCTGCCTGCTCCTAGTTACGTCCCTGAACTCATCCCGTGGCAGCAAGTCTTGGTATAATAACCATACACACGTCAATCGTACAAAGGATACAGATTAGCACGTATCTTTCTGTCTATTCTCTGCATTCACTGCTGGTTCTCCTTCAGGCAACATTCCAATTCCCACAATGCATTGCATACTTCCTCATTAACAAACAGCATGGCTGAATGTTTTGCACAGACATCATGTTCACATAAATGGAATTGGGAAAGTATGCATTTTCACATCAATATCTGCTCTTTGTAGCTGCACACAGGCCTACGCTGTGTCTATCAGTGTAGCTACACAAAGGATCAGTTGGGAGTGTATCCACTTGTCTCCATCTGTATACAAACTGCAGATGCAGAGAAGCTCGTGACCTGCTCAGCCTGCCCTTAGCCTAAGGCAGACGTCACTTGTAACCTGTTTTGTGCCCCCTGTTATTCACATGAAAGGAAACCTCCTAAAACCATCCCTGATGCACAAGTGTGTTTTGTTTTCAGCCTGAAAACCAACAATCATTTCATAACCAATGGTAAATGGGTATTGAGCAATACATGCTATTACACTAAAGGTTACTATTATCATAGATGTATGTTTATTTTTGTATCTCCTCTGCTTTTCTTAAATATAAGAACTGTGATTTTTATTGAGACTGGGAGAGGGCATAGTGGCCCATACCTGCAAGCATGGTGCCAATACAAGCAAAGATTTGCTTGTTTGGCAGCCACATCAAGTGGGCAAATTATGGCCACCTTGACCAGAAAAAAGCTAAGCAAGAAGGGCCATACACATTTTAATTGTTTTATAAACCCATAACAAGTTAGTATACTGTACAGAGTGGGATTTATACATAGGGTGCCCCTAGGACATGACTATTCGTCACCCTCCTTCCTGCCCCCCCTTTCATATGCACGCATGGGACAGTCTTATCTTGTCTGGTCCTGACCAAGGGTAGGGTTGCCATCTGTCTGGACAGGCCAATTTTCAGGAGGGCTTTCTGGGTCAAAACCATCTGCCCAGTTTTCCGATTTTGTAAATCCAGGCAGGATTTCTCTGAGATTGATGCGTCGATCAGCCAATCGCCAAGTCATAGCTCCACCCTCACAAAAACACTATCATGCCCCAGTGACCCCACCCCGAGATACCGTAGCAGAAAGTGGCCAACTATAGCCATATGGGACTGGTGTGCGTGAGGATTTCAAATGCTAGTTCTAGGCCCAAGCCTTTCTACAAATTTGAACCTGATACTGTATGTCATTAAGGCTAATGTCTCAAGGGGGCAACCAAATAAAGCCCAAAGGATAACCTTTATGTACCTCCTCACTTGGGAAATTCAGGACAATGTACAGCCATAAAAAACCATGAATATTGTTATTAATATCATAGTGTACAAACAATCACATCTCACTGAACAAATTGGTAGCAATGCTTCTGGGCATTTTTCATTCAAGTTAATAGGAGCCACGGGATTCTATCCTGCGCACGTGTTACCAGTCTGAAATAAACACCCCCATGAGACATTAGCTGCACAGTCTCAGGCTCCCACAGTATAGATTTCTATTAGAAGTAAGTGTGAGTTGCTGCATTACCCAGTGTCAGGTTGCTGACATTAGACATGAGATATACCCCATGCTTATCTTTAAAATGAAAGTGTCACATATATTAATGTGCCACATTGCCTTGGCACTTAAACCTGCAAAGATTTTTTTATTCCCTCCACCATTTTGTTTTCCTTGCTTCAGTAAAATGATTTCTTTTCAGGTTATGCAGAGTCTGAAACTCAGGAAAAATGCAGCATGTTGCATCTTAACCTGTGTTCGGCGCCTACATGTGCGTACAGCCCCATTGAAAAAAACTGAATGCGTCTACTCCTGCTTCAGATGCTCCTGTGTAAGAGTGTGCAAGATTTCTAGAAATGGATCCAGCAATTTTAGTTCAGTTTGCTGATCTTTCACCTTGATTTTCCTTCTTTGTTAACCATAATTGCTTGCCTTGGCAGTCTATAATGACAATGCAGAAAAAAACATATATGCCTAAGGGAAAACATTTCCACACTGTTTCTTCATTCTTTATTTTCAGTCTGTTCTTTACAACGCCGCGCTTGTTGCCAGTAAGAATGAGGTTAACAATTATAATTGGTTCTCTGAACCTAGAGCTGTGCAAAATGAAACAGGTTGTTACATGTGTTCTGACTGCAAAATTGACTTGCTTTTTAAACATTCCTGGCACCCTGAGAATGCAGTGAGAAGTTGTTGTTTTTTAATGCCTTGTTTTTCCCCTTTCCTATTTTTATAATAATAATAAAAGCTACTATTTACCATTAATTGGGCTTATTAACTACTCAAAGTCTATACTTGGGCATACCTTATCCTTTAGATGTCACATTTCTAAAGGCATTTGTGCCATAATCTAGTTACAGTGGCAGCCAGGGCAGGCATATAACAAATCATGTTACATTTAATTCTCATGGTCAGGCTATACTTTCCCAGTTGTTGTGAATTTCCTTCCTGAGCAGAAATAAGAAGATGAAGAATGGCAACTGCACCACCTATGAGCAACAGTATCCAAAGTAATTTTTCTGGGCCTTGACAGCACCGTATAAAAACTGTCCCACAAGAGATAGAGATATATACTTTGTAGAAAACAGTACTATAATTAAAAAAAAGGAGATCCTGTGTATTTTGAACTTATTACCAAAATAAATAGAGATGTTGGTAACCCATTGTACAGAATAGTCCAAATTATGCTTAAAAATCTCCCATAGATTCCATTTTAAGCAAACAATGACTTCCTTTATCACTGTAAGGGCTCTTTAAGACGAGCGTCTGAAGCTACGCTACAGGGGAGTTCAGAAAAAAAATGCATCATGTTGCATGTCAACCTGTGTTGGGCCCCTACATGCACCTGTGTGAGTACAGCCCCACTAAAAAGTTGTCCACTGCTGTGCTCCCCTGCAGCCAAACGCATAAAACCGGAACGCAGGGGAGCACAGCTTCAGACGCTGGTCTGGAAGAGCCCTAAAAATGAAACCATATCTTGTACTTGATGGTAATTAATCTGCATGAAGCCATATTTGAGGCAAAACAATCTTATGGAGTTTATTTCAAGTTTAAATGATTGTTAGCAGACTTAAGGCACAGAGGTCCAAATTAAAGATCAGTTAGAATGCTAGATAAAAGATCATGCACCTGTTTATATAACCGAAAAGAAAATTACCAGTACTCGCAGTATTTTTAAAACTATTTTGAACTTGCAAGTGAAATCAAATTGCTGATTGGTTGCTATGGGCAACATCACTGGTGACATGTCTCCAATGTTTATAAATATGTGCCTTAAAGTCTCATTCTTCCCAACATTTGTAAAATGTAGAGATCTGCCGCACATAGTCTGGTTTTAGCCATGCCTATTTTGTGGCCACACCTCCTAAATACCACTCCCCTTTTAGAAAATCTAGCAGGTTATGGAAAGTTTGAAGACGTTTCTGGGAGTTATAGGGTCTTTATGACAGGTTCCCACACAGTAAGCTTCAGGACAGCAAACGTCTCCTGTCATGATTTTTATGATGCACTTTTTATTTCTAAATTACAATTGCAAATAATTCACTCTAAAATATAAAATTTGATTCCTGAACCAGCAAGTTGTAATATGTAGTAGTTGTAATATTGGAGCGTAGGCAGCCATCTCAGGTCATTTTTCCTGGTCATGTGCTTTCAGAAAGAGCCAGCACTTTAGGATGGAACTGCTTTCTGGCAGGCTGTTATCTTGTGTTAGGGAGAAGTTATCTGGTTAGCTTCTCATTGTTCTTTTGTTAGGCTGCTGGGGGAGGGGGTAATATCACTCCAACTTGCAGTACAGCAGTAAAGAGTGACTGACGTTTATCAGAGCACAAGTCACATGACTTGGGGCAGCTGGGAAACTGAGAAAATGTCTAGCCCCATGTCAGATTTCAAAATTAAATATAAAAAAAGCTATTTGGTCTTTTGAGAAACTGTGCAGAATTCTGCTGGAGCAGCACTATTAACTGATGCATTTTGAGAGAAAAAAATTTCCCATGACAGTATTCCTTTAAAGAAAATGGCTTTTATTTCAGCAGGCAGCAACAGGTACAAAATTAAGACAGTTTTCTTTCCAAAAACAACAGAAATGGCTGTCAGCAGTATAATTCAATAATAACAAAAGGGCATTCAAATTACAAACTTTCCATGCAGTGCCTGTGTGTGCACAGGCACATAGAATCATTTATGTCAAGATCCTAGACACTCCGTGTCTCACCCAACTAGTTCTCTTTAGAGACTAACAAGCCTAGGTTTTAAGGACTGCTGATTAGCCACCTAAGGCTAATCAGACCCAGCTGGTTAGTCAGTAGCGAGTCACTCTGCTACAGTCTTGTTTTATGTTATTACAGTTTTGCTAATGAAGGTGAAATTGCCATTTAAGATGTTTCCCTATGAGACCTGCTTATCTTTTAAGTTACAATTGTAACTGCAGGTGCTGAGTATTATGGGCTTTCTGTCATAAGCTTTGTTATCTAAAGTTTGAGAATTTTTGTCTTTTTTTTGCAGGAGAGAAGTGTGGGACATTTAAATAAGAATTCAATAAGTCCTGGTATTTCAATTACACAGATGCCCATACAGCCTCCCACCAGCCGAATAAACATTGACTGCCTATGGCAGGGATCCCCAACCTTTTGAACCCGTGAGCAACATTCAGAAGTAAAAGGAGTCAGGGAGCAACACAAGCATGAAAAATGTTCTTTAGGTGCCAAATAAGAACTGTGATTGCCAATTTGATAGCCCCTATGTGGATTGTCAACCTTGAGGCTCTATTTGGCAGTACAACTGTTTTTATACAACCAAAACTTGCCTCTAAGCCAGTAATTCAAAAATAAGCACCTGCTTTGAGGCCACTGGGAGCAACATCCAAGGGGTTGTAGAGCAACATGTTGCTCACAAGCTACTGGTTGGGGGATCACTGGTTGGGGATCACTGGCCTATGGCATCTTGTCTTACAGCCCCTCTGGCATTTGCCAGAATACACAGATTGCCAGTCTGAGCCTGCATAAAACTTTTTGGAGGAAGTGTTTATATATATATATATATATATATATATATTACACAAAAGGCATGATTATCTTAAAAATTATATCCTTATGAACAGTGACTAGTGATGTCATCAGCAATGTCATTTTTGTCACATGACTCACTAAAATTTGTGTATTATATAGTGAATAAAGTACCCCTTGTTGGAAAATATGAGGATATTAGAAGTAACCTTGGAGTTCCATGACCTGTATGAAAGCACTAGACCTTTGGCCTTCTGTTTTTATACATTCATGGAACTCCTAAGTGATTTATATCTTACAATAGAGGGTACTTTATTCACTATATTATACACAAAAGCCATGATTATCTTGTAAATGATATTGTTATAAAAGGTGACTAGTGATGTCATCAGTTATAAACTGTGAGTAGTGATGTCATTTTTGTCACATGACCTTAAGGCATGACTGTGAATCATTTGGCACTTTGAGAAAGGCCTTGGGGAGATCGAAACATCAGTTCTGTGTATTTATTTAAAATTATTAGACCTGTGAGTGCAAATCTTTCTACACTTGTTGGATATTTTTTGCTTCTGCACACAGGCAAATTAATTATTTTTTCAAGAGTGCTGGCAACCTTTAGAGCTACAGTTGTGCTCATAAGTATACATACCCTGGCAGAATTTATGATTTACTCCAGCTGGCTGCAGCGGCATACAAATTCGGCAAGGACGAGGTTGGGGTAAGAATCGCATCTTAAAGGGTAATTCACCTTCATTAGCAAAACTGTAATAACACAAAAACCACAGAAATGTGTTCAAATTTGTAATTTATAAAACGGACATGCCATATTTCTTGGCTTCAGTCAACCACTTATTACGAGTGAAAGAAATGTTTTTGTGTTATCATTCTCTGATAGGGATGTAGCGAACGTCGGAAAAAATGTTCGCGAACATGTTCGCGAACCCCATAGACTTCAATGGGAAGGCGAATTTTAAAAGCTAGAAAAGACATTTCTGGCCAGAAAAATGATTTTAAAGTTGTTTAAAGGGTGCAACGACCTGGACAGTGGCATGCCAGAGGGGGATCAAGGGCAAAAATGTTTCTAAAAAATACATTGTTGACACAGCGCTGCGTTTTGTGCTGTAAAGGGCAGAAATCACACTACGTCACTCAGGTGATGTTTCTGGACACGGAATGTGAAAAAGCTCACACAGCTACGTGGCACTTGGTTAAAGACTGGGCAAACAATGCCTACAAGGTCAACGTATACACTACTACAGCAGTGGATACGGATTACGGAAAATATTATTGCTGCTTGAAAAACGTCACTCAGGATGGTGTTTCTGGAGACGGTATCATTATTGATATTTAGACAGAATGTGAACAAGCTCACACAGCTAGATGGCAGTTGTTTGAAGAACAGTAGATTACTAGCCAGCAAACTTACTATCAACTGTCCCTCAAATCACTAACAGCTCTCTCCCTACACTAGCTCTTCCCAGCACACACAGGCAGAATGAAAAAACACTGCAGGGCTTCAGTTTATATATGGAAGGGGAGTGGTCCAGGGGGTGTGGTCCAGGAGGGAGAGCTTCCTGATTGGCTGCCATGTATCTGCTGGTCTGGGGGAGAAATGGCAAAAAAAAAAGCGCCAGCTAAGGCGAACCCAAATTGGCGAACATCGTGAGACGTTCGCGAACATTCGGCGAGCGCGAACAGCCGATGTTCGCGCGAACAAGTTCGCCGGCGAACAGTTCGCGACATCGCTATTCTCTGAAAAATGGTTAAGAAATAATAAATTCTGTCAGGGTATGTAAACTTATAAGCACATCTGTATGTATAAATCAGTAGGGATGCACCAAATCCACTATTTTGGATTCGGCTGAACCCCTGAATCCATTGCGAAAGATTTGAACGAATACCAAACCATATCCAAAATCTAATTTGCATATGCAAATTAGGGAGAGGAAGGGTAAAAGCCAGCCGCGAACAAAGTGTGCAGCAAAATTTTTTTTACTTCCTTGTATTCTGACGAAAAGTCACATGATTTTTAAGGATTCATTCCGGCCAGGCACAAGGATTCAGCAAAAACCGAATCTTGCTGAAATCCCTATAAATCAGTGATCCCCAACCAGTAGCTCGCGAGCAACATGTTGCTCTCCAACCCCTTGGATGTTGCTCCAACACCTTAGAAGCAAGTTTTGGTTGCATAAAAACCAGAAGTCCTGCCAAACATTCTCTCCTGTAGGCTGCCAGTCCATATAGGGGCTACCAAAAAGCCAATCAGAGCTCTTATTTGACATCCCCATGGACTTTTTCATGCTTGTGTTGCTCTCCAACTCTTTTTTAAATTTAAATGTGGCTCACGAGCAAAAAAGTTTGGGGACCCCTGCTATAAATCATACCTCCCAACATCCACGCTGTGAAAATATTTTGAGCATGCACCCTAATTACCATGTCCATTTATTTCCCCCAAGAGAACTCCTTATCTAAAACTGTTACAAAAGTATCTAACTAGCTATTCTGGACTCTCTGCCAGAAGCCAGCTAAGTTTGAAGTTATATTTCTTACAATACTGAGGTAGATTTTGTGTTTTATTTATTCTCTGGTAGCCCAAAGTGCCGATTCCCAGTATATTTTGATATGGTGGTCTAGTAGAGGAGCTATGAAAAGAATTGACAAGGAGAACATAAGAGTTGACTTAACTGTGTTTAATTTCAAATTCCCAAAACTCTTGATTTCACTGGACTCGGAGTGATCTATTACCTTTCATGGTGTCAGATCTCCTGAAACATAATACTGCGCCCTGCTCAGCCTTATTTCCAACCCCCTTTCAGTTTCCTCACTTGGTCATTGTGCAACACAAACAGTATTACAGGAAGGTTACAGTTTTGCTTGAGTTCTGCATAAAGTGACAT
>CM044437.1:109309276-109321010 GCA_024363595.1 Xenopus borealis
GGGTGGCAAAAGGAAGGCCGCCTCAAGTGGCAATGGCCAGGATCGCCCCCTGCCCACAGAAGCCCATCAGCAGAACAATGGGGAAGTAACAAGAAAGCAGCTCACTAACACAAGATAACAGCTACCTGTTAGATCTAATAATCATACTGCTAGGATTGGATAAAGGGATATCACACACCCCCCTACCCGGCCACATTTTAGTCACGTGGCTTTGAAAACACCTCCTCCCTTGGCACGACATAGCGACATTTAGCTTCCTGTGTGCAACCAAAACTACAACTCCCAGAAGGCATTGCGTGGCGCACGCGCAGATTGTTCGTATAGAATGGCTACGGTGCTGTCCAGGGCGCTGAAGCTGCCAGGTAAATATGTGTATATAACGGGGCTTGGCTGGGCTGTTTGGGTTGGCAGGGGAAGTTGCATGTGTTCATGTGCGTGTTGTAGGGAGGATCCCACAACAGTGCAGCGGCAGGGAAGGCCGTGGGCAGATTGGGCATTGCCATATGTAATGACCGACAAAGGAGAGCAGCCTCAATATCGTCATGTTGAGCCTTCAGTTTTATTTGGGGGGCAACAAACGCAGCTCCTGTGTTATTGTTAAAGGAGGCTGCTAGATGCAATGTCATGTTAGAGCAACTCTTACTGAATAGGTGCGGTTTTTATAAAAAAAATCTTTATCCATTCGCAGGAAAGAAGTCCCATGACCCACGGGAATATGACCCTCTCACACAGGCGGACAGCGATGAAAGCGAGGATGATCTGGTGATTAACCTCCAGCAGAATGGAGTTCAGAATGGGAAGAGCAGTAGGGGTTCATATCATGACCAAGACTCTGATGTTGAAAGAGCCTCCAAAAGAGTCCAGCAGCGTCCAGTTGATGCTAAAGAAGAGGGGCTATCCCCATCAGGAGGACTGGATCTTGAGCTGAAGGCAACATCACCAGTGGTGTCCTATATAAGGACCACAGTCTTCCTCCTAACAGTGGTTGTCTCCATGGTCATGGTTCTTTTTTGCGCATTTCTCATTCCTTGTCCTCACAGAGGGCATCACCAATTCTGGACCCTCCGCATTGGTCAGGAGACAGGTAATATATATATATCTCATGCAAGTCATTGGTTGGTGAATCATTGTGTAGAAGAGTGTGTTTTGTATAGTTTAAGCTGTTTATTTTATGATTACTTCAGTGCTTGCTTCAATGGATACGAACAAATGATAATTTAATAAGTTACCCAGGAGTGCCCATACTTTACTAATACAAGGTCATTTTTTAGCGATGTTCCATTATGATCTACACCTATAAAAGCATTGTTAGCATTCTGTTCCATGGAAAATATTACTTAAATATTGATTTATGAGAAAGTGTATATTGCTATATTTTACAAACAACTATTTCATATGTAACCTTAATTATCTGAATGAAAAGCATGAAACAGGAGGGTGATTTAGACAAGCTGTTTGTTGGCTTGAGATCTACAGACCAGCAGCTCAAGGTCTACTGGTAGATCCCGATCCACCTTTTAGGCAGTTGTGTTAGCACTCCCACTATACTTAAATATACTTTAACCTAGCCTTTAGAGTGCTCCCACAATCCCCCTGTGTTTTGATAGTTGTGTTACATTGTCTGGCACCTCAGATGTAAAAAATCCAGTATAATCACCTGTTATTCCTGTTTCAAAGCTGCTTTAAAATACATTTATTTTATTTTTATAAAAGGTACAGTGCAGTTTTTCATGCTCAGGCAAACAGAACAGGAAAAACAGGAAGATAGCTGGTAAGATCCTGGTTCAAGAACAAGAATTAACTGGGGTAGAGGATAAACATATTAAAGGTTATGGTAGCAACATGTTAGGTGTAAAAGGTGATTGGGTACAGAATGTAAGGTTAAGTGTGGGGATCAGCTGCATGAAAGAGCACTGGGGCATACCTGCAGGGCAGATAGAGCATAGAACAGTCCCCCCCTGAATGGGGGTTTGGGCTGATTTGACCAAACAATTGGAGAATTTTAGAGCTGTTCCCAATTGTGGTGCCCTTGGAAATTTGGAATGAGAATATTTGCAACAACTAAGCTGTAGTCGTATGTGTTAAGCAAAACACATCATTATAAAGTAAAATCCATTGCCTTGCCTTGTCATTGCCTTGATTTCAGTTTGCCTAGTTGTGGATTGTAGGCTTATCCAAAGCCTCCGTCCATCTATATTTCCTGGTTATTGTACCAGCCTAAAGTTTCAGCTTCTCAATAGCAGCAATGATCCAGGACTTCAAACTTGTCACCATCTTGGAAAGTGTATGCAACACTCGCATGCTCAGTGGGCTCTGAGCAGCTGTTGAGAAGCTAAGCTTAGGGGTTGTTGCAAATTATCCAGCAGAAAACGAGGTTTGTCTGTAATATAAGCTGATGCTACAGGGCTGATTATTATATTCTGATGCACTGGTTTCTGGGCTGCCATGTAGTAATTATCTGTATTAATGACTAATCAGCCTTCTATTGTGTATATCTATGTGTACTGTATATTGTGAGTGGGTCCCTAAGCTCAGTAAGTGACAGCAGCACAGAGCATGTGAATCAGTGAATCAGCAGAAAAGAAGATGGGGAGCTACTGGGGCATCTACTGGGGAGACACAGATCTTTACTGCTAAAGGGCTGTGGTTGCCCTGGCAAAGGCAAAGTCCAAACATAGAAACGTTCACTTGATAGCCCTTTTGTAATGCTAGAATACATCTGTGTTTACTTGTAGTAGCAAGCACTGTGAGCACTTTTAGACTTCTGTCTATAATTTACAGGTATACCTTCTCCCCTGGAACTGTTTGATGTGAATATGGATGGTGTTCCTGACATCCTAATTTCTTTCGCATCCGCTAAAAATGTGTCCCAAGGTAAACCTAAATCAATAGTTATTATTCTTTTTATTTGTCCACAGCTCTGATTAGTACTACATAAATGGCATACAGATACTAGCAGCTGAGGGAATTACAGCTTAATGGACTATTGGAAAGTACTTAGAAAGGATATGTTGATGGCGTTGCGTGTGCAATTTACAATTAGCCTGAAAAGACTCTCTGAAAAAGAAAACTGGAATTTTCAGGCACACAATCTAGTATCCCTGTGAGATCTCTGGATCATACTTGTGAATGTTAGAGCATGATGGAAGTAGCAGAACGTAGTGCCTCTATCCCCCACCCACAAGTTCATTTTCATGCTCTTATTTGGTTATATAGAAGATTTGACGCCATTTCAGAGTTGACACTACGTTACCAAAAATAGTTTTTTTATAACAGGTATTGTAGTAGGTTATAAGCAGTTGTATTGTTCTTCAATGCAGGATGTCACCAGTACAAAGGATTAGTGTCCTTTTTAATGTTTACTACTGATCAAGTCTAGTTTTCCTCTTATACCTTCATTTTGTCTAATTGAGTTCTATATTCAGAATATATCTGCCTTCTTTATGTGCATCTGTGTCTTGCTTTTTAGAATCGTACGTATTTTTATAAGCCGTTCATTTTTCTCTCTTGCATGAAGATGCTACGAGACATCACAACTCAGTCGCAGCCTTGTCTGGCATTAATAACAGCATCCTTTGGAGCAGTCGTGTGCAGGAGGAGATCCAAAGTATAAAGTGTGGACTGCTGGTTCCTGATTCCCCACAGAATAATACTTGCCTTCTAATTGGACGCTCCAGATTTCTGCAACTTGTCAACGCCACCTCAGGTACTTGCAGTGTCTACGCTCTGTCCTTCCTGATCACACAGAATTTCCAAAAACGGGATTGCTACACAATTTGTATCTTTGGTTAAAATAATAGGATGTGTTTTTTTGTATTTTAGGAAAACCAATTTGGACCAGTTCAGTCCACCTTTCCAGTGGGGCTCTGGCTACTTCTGCAGTTGTTCTGCCAGACCTAAATGGGGATTTTATTAGTGACTTACTGGTGCTTACTGTAGGAGAGCAACAGGTAACAGTCTTTAAATTATCAAAATCTGTATATTAACCTTTAAAAAAAAAAAAAAAAAAAAAAAAAAAAAAAAAACGGGACGAGTTAGTAACATAGTATGCAAATTAGGGTTCAGGTTCAGTATTTGGCCGAATCTTTCAGGAACGATTCCCAAAATAGTGTATTCGGTGCATCTCTAATGTAAGTTTTTTTTTAAACTCTAATAAATTCGATCAAACTTGAAATTCGATTGGGGGGGATATTTATATAAAAATCTTTTCACTGGACCTCTCCCATTGACTTATACATGAACTCGGCAAAGGTGGCAAATAGTTGAACTGAATTATTCTCAGGTTATAGGTTTGATGAATCTTGAAATTTGAATTAAAATTCTATTCGAGTTTGGACAATTCACAGTTTGAATTTGAGAGTTTTGACCAGCAACAGCTGCTACTTGAAAAAATGGATTACACTTTCCTGTGCTGAAGTTAGTCCTCTTTTTTTGATGTAACTGTTCTCTCCTCTTACTCGGCTGATTGGAACAAATATATAACATACTGTTATTCTTTCCTCTGCAGCCACATCTAGGATTCCAGTTGGTCTCTGGTCTGACTGGGCACCTGCTGGGAGAAGTTGCAAAATATGAAGCCACAGTTAAAGGCAAACTCCAAGGACCACAGGTCCATTACACCTCTCAGGGAGCCATATACATCTTATTTGGGTTTGGTAAGAAATAACACCTTTCTATTACAAATCTACAAGAAAAACCTATATCCGTGTGTTACGGATACATTTCTGGTCCCGTAGTTATACTTATGATAACTTATGATAACAGAAATACACAATTAATAAGATAATGACAAGTAAATTTGCAGGAGAGGGGTACAATCCAATTAACTTTTTATCCTGTATATTTTAGGGAATGTGCAGGCAGTTGCTCTCAAAGATATTTACACACAGGCTAAAACTGGAGAGAGTTTGCCCAGAGCTTTGCTGAAGAAAGATCCAGAGTGGGAGAAATGGAGACCAGTGAATGGGTCTCGGACCATCAATGTTTACAGGTAATAGGCACAAGGCAGTGTTCCGTCTAAGGAATCTTTAGCACACACATCCTAACACAGAGCGCACACAAGTGACTGCTGCAGGAATATATTGTGTTTTTCTATTTGGCAAAGGTGGCAGACCCAGGCTACAGTACAACTGTAGCAAAATAAAGTGTACCTTTTCCATTGTGAAACTTATGGGAGGGGTCTGCAGATAATATCTCCCTTTCTCATTTTTCCAAATATGCTTGTTTAGGGAATGAACAAAGTGAATTAATAGACCTATCCTGACTGACTATACTGTTGATAGTCAGACCACACAATATGGCCCTTAGATTGGATAACAAGCAATATTACGAATGTCACAGTAATTGTGTAATTGGAGTAACTGGATGCAGTTGAGCAAGCAAAGCATTATTGGGAAGTATGTTAATTTATCTGAGTTGTTCATAGAGGGGGTTTATTGTGTATTTATATAGAAGTGGAGCTTCTAGGACAATATCTCAGGCCCAAGATTAAGGTACAGTGATTTAGGGGTAGCAGTGCTTGAGGGGCTGCTCACAAGAGCTTAGACTTTTAAGGGGGTTAATGAGAAGCAGTCTTTGATTGACCGCTAATTAAATTATTCGCTCTAAGATTTAAGTTTTAGTTCACAACCAACCTGTTTAACAATATTGCTAGGATAGAGTATTTTTGACCTTTCTGAAACAGAATAGAGCCAATTCTTCAGTTCCTGTGGTAGTGACTGGTCTCATTAATTTCATAGAGCAGGAGTGGAGTTCCTACAAAGCATTCCGGTACCTGATAGTAACTGCAGTGACCTGCTGATCACAACGTCTGATGGCCTGACATTGCTACGGGGGAAAGACTTGGAGAAGAAATGGGCTGTTAGCATGAAGAACATCAAAAGGTTTCGGTGTTTTAATTATCCTGTTTTTTGTCACTATGTGAGGGCTATGAACAAACAACATATATGAGGGACCAAATGTCAAAAAGGAGATTCATTTGTCAGTCCGGCACTGTATGTGCAATATAATTTAGGTTTACCTCCACTTGGTACTAAAACATGCTATGAGGCTGTTGCTATGTGGTCATATGCAAATTGGAATGTAGTAGTGTTACTCCACTTTGTGTGCAGCTTTTATATGCCCAAGGGTAAAAAAACCCTTAAACCTTAAACATGAAGGTTTTTCTAGTACCAGTCTCTAACATTCTAACTAAGTCCTGGAGATACTTTGCAGTTGCATCCACCTATATTTGTCCAGTATTTATAGATCTAGAAGACTGCTTCTGGCATAAGCTCAAATATGTATTCAGGAATACTTTACAACCATTTTACTATGCTCTGCTGGTACATGATATAATTAAACACAATAATCTCCATTAAGGAAGGTATGAAGCCTTTGTACCTGTGTTTATTGTGAGGTAGTTCACACAGTGTTTCATATTGAAGCCCTTCCTTGGGTGTGGCAGTGAGATTACAATTAGATTTATGTACCACAGTGCCCTCCCCATGTGTTAACAAGTCACAGAGGATTTATATCAAAGTCCACATTTTAACTCAAGTATGAATAACGTTTGTAGTTCCAATGTAAAGGACTAGGAAAGACAAAGAAATTAAATCACATTTTTACTTTCTTTAACAAAAAATAAATCTATTGCCAATATACTTTAATTAAGAAACCTGACTGTATGCAGTGAAATTCTCCCTTCATTTAGTGCTGTGGATAGGAATTGTCAGACGGTCCCTAACTTCTGGCAGGGAAACAATCATACTTATGAACAGCAGGGGGAGCCCCCACCTTACTTCCCATCCATGCAGAACTCAAGCAGCTTTGTTTTTTGATCATTTATGACAATCCCTAAGAAGCCCAGACCACATTGAGCATGTGTATGTAGTCTAGTCTTGCAAAGATGTATAACAAAGTTACAAGATGACAGCCCCCTGTGGCCAACTTTGAAAGCATAAATCATTTGTTTGATTAGGCTTGTGGTGCAGTAAGTTTATGTTTATGTTTAGTATACAAAATACAGCATTTCTAGCCTTATTCTATTTTACACTTTCCTTGCCCTTTAAGTCCAAATATTCAGTTGTTATGCATAGTCAAAACTCAACAGTCCAATAAATAAATTGTTTTTATATTTTATATATATATATAAATATATATATATATATATATATATATATGGCTCATGAATGCTATCTCACTTTCTGTAGTCAGCCGCAGCCTGGAAATTTTAATCCTGATGACAGCCTAGACTTTTTGCTACAAATTCATAGCAACAATACTTCAAAGAGGGTATGTATTCTATTTCCAATATTGAGTCCGATTTTATTAACCATTGCTTGTTACCAGACAGGGAAATGTTAGAGACCTTTGTACGCAATGCTAACCATAGCTGGACATAAACGCAAAGATAAAGTTGCACAAAAAAAAATTTGTACGAATTACGTACCGTTTATGGATTGTCCAGACATGTTTCATACCATAGCAATTGTTCGTTTAGTCAGTCGGACTAGTTAGAAGATTTGTTTAGGCTAACGAAAATATCTCTGCATGTATTGCCTATCTGACAATTTCAATGGGTGACAAAGTATTTGTCTGACATAACTTTCAAACTATTGCTGCCTGTCAATTTTTGGCCAGAACATAGTCTGATTTGTTTTTTTACTACTGTAGTTAATCTGATTGTTTGGTTGCTGGTGAGAAGATTGTGCCGTACAAGATTGTATGGTATGAGGCTAGAATCTGCATTTCTTTAGCCAGCTTTACAGACGTAGGTTCTTAAAGGGGAAGGAAACCCCCAGGCGCTAAGTCAAGCCCCCCTCCCTCCTCCCCCAGGCCTACACCTCCCCCGGGCTATTGCCCCTAAGTCCCTACTTACCCCTTCAAGCAGGTCCCCTACAGAAATGTTCTAAGGGGCCATCTTCTCTTCTAACGGATTCTTCCTGGAACTGACGGCGATGGGCTGTGCATGCGCCGAAAGTTCACAGACTTCAATCGGCGGGGGGGTGGGGGGTTTGACTTAGCGCCGGGGGGGGTTTCATTCCCCTTTAATGGCACAAGTCCTGTTACCAGTAGCAACAAATCTGCTAGTTGCTTTCATTTTCTAATTTACAGCAGAGTGTTAAAAACTAGTTGATGATTGGTTGCAACAGCACAATTTAGCACATGTCTGGAAATCAGCACAAGAATTACCTCCTGGCAGTCATTTTGATTATTAAAGGGGAACTATCGCAAAAATGAAAATTTAATATAAGCCTTCTGATACTGAAATAAGATATTTTCTAAATTTCAATTAAAAATTCTGCATTTAAATAATCAAGTTTATATTCACTACTCCTCTCTCAGCATTTGTTTCTCTTCATTCTGTCTTCATGCAGCAGTTGGGTGTCAGATGAATGATCCAATATATCTTACAAGGGTCTTCCATTCCTAGCAGATGAATTAGAGGTCACTCAAAAAACTGATTCCAGTACAAACAAACTCTAACAAAATAACTGCATTTGGCACAAATTCTGCATGTAGAGAGACAGGATTTCTGCTGATTTTGAGCTCTAATACATCTTCTAGCCAAAAGGACCCTCCCCTATAAGATATATAGTGAATAAAGTACCCCCTGTTGTAAATTATAAGGATATTATAAGTTACCAAGGAGTTTCATGACCATATAACATACAGGTCATGGAACTCCGAGGTAACTTCTAATATCCTCATATTTTGCAACTAGGGGTACTTTATTTATTATAATACACAAGTTTTAGTGACTCATGTGACAGAAATGACATCAGAACTCACCGTTTATAACTGATGACATCAGAACTGATTGTTTATAAGGATATAATTTACAAGATATTCAGAGCTTTTGTGTATTATATTGGATTATTTATCTAACACCCAACTCCTGAATAAAGACAATGAGGAGAAACAAATGCTGAGAGAGGAATAGTGAAGATAGAATTGATTATTTCAGACTGTACCAAATCTTTTATTGATTGTATTTGGAAAGTTTCTTATTTCAGTATGCTGAAGCCAATATGAAATTTTCATTAAATATATAGTATAATTGCCTACAAAATAGGGGGGTTTCATTTATCCTATATGCCTCCTTTAATAAAGTCTTTAATAATGTAAACTTCAGGGTTTATGGATACCAACTGCCACTACATTCTGTTTTTTTGCTGCTGCATTGTGATCAAAAGCTTCTATGCCATGTAGAGTTGGTGTTTTATCTCATCCATTACCCACATTAAAGGGGACGTTAATTGTTACTTAAACATTTAGTATTTCATAGGTGGGACCTATTTTTAGTATTTTTTCTATAGATCTTAGCTTTTAATGTTTGTGGTTTTCAAATGATCAATTTATGAATTGACAAAGGGCCAAATATATGGGGTCTGCATTGTTTTCAAAGAAAAGATGCATGTCGCACAGTAACACTGGCCAGATATGTACTGTGGTTGATCCTTGGCCTGTAGTTTGCGTTTTGTATAGTAGTGAATCTGAAATGATAATTTAAGGCGCAATATGTGATTAAATGTGAGTCGCCTAAACCTGTTGCCTGGTGGACCAACACTGGATCATTTGTTCATATAAAGAAGACATAGGCCTCTGCTAATGATTCTTTTGTTCAATAATTAGCTTGTGTTCTCCTTAAAGGGGAAATATATATATTTTAAACTTCCCATATCATGTAGGTAATTATACATGATATATGGTACCTGATTTCAAAGTGACACCATTATTAGAGTTCCCCATAAATCTTCTCTTAAAATTAATAATGGTGTGTGCCAAGGGTATTGCTCAAAAGCAACGTGAAATGTGGCTAGCCAATCACAGGTCTGCCTTCACTCTGGGAAAGATAAACTGCAGCTCCCTTTCAGATCTGCCTCTCTGTTGATTGGTTGTCATCATTCATTGAAAAGTGTTGACCCACAAGCTTTCACGTACAGCTTGGAAAAGCAGTCAGTAGGAAGCTGAACAGATGGGTGGGATTAATAGAATTTTTGGGGACATTTTTAGTTCTGTAACACAAAAGGAAACCTTTAAAAGCAAATGCTTTTAATTTATATTGTTAGATGTGTATAATGCAATAGAGCATGCCCCCCTCACCTCTGTCATCTTTTTCTCCCCTTGCCTTTCCAATCAAAATTTAAACATTAATTTCAATGCTTCAGGGGTTGAAAAAATAAATAAATAAATGATCACTATAGTTAAACACCTTCTGTGTCTGTTGCATCTTCACCTGCATTGAAAAGCATTAGGGCCCTTACACATGGGTGTAAGTTTCTCCGTCCTCATGCAGTTGATCCTTTGTGTCTTTCGCCACAGTGGAACACAGGAAAACCACAGCTTCTTGATTGTGCTGTGCTCATTGAGACACGTTCCTTCATGGAATGCATGAAAGACCAACCAAAATAAGATGCCCCATGTATAAGGGCCCTTAGAAGAGTTCTTCATTGCAGCATTGTATACAGAAAGCACTGTTTCATGTTTGTGAAGATTCTCATTCATCCAGGTCATGGTATATCTGTGGAAATAAGTCAAATCAACTGGACTTGCTGTGTTTTTTCTTGAAGGCGTTTCATTCATCATGAGTGGTGAAACGTCTTCAAGAAAAAAAAACTCAGCAAGTCCAGTTGATTTGACTTATTTCTACAGATAAAGCACTGTTTTGTATGGTTTATTGATTATATAAAAACTATAATTTTACATAACCGTGACTTGCTTTCTTTTTCAGGTCATCATTATTGATGGCACATCTGGTGTACCTCTTTGGGAATGGGAAGTTCCATGGCATGTGAAAGAAGCAGTGGCTGCTTCTGTCCCAACTTCAGATGGGAAGTCTGCCTTTATTTTCTGGGGTGAGGGTAGCCTTCCAACCAACAACACAGTGAGTAAGACTTCAATATGTGAAGGTGGTATGAGTGAGTGCTAGAAAGTCATGTTCGTGCTTGCCAATGTTATCAGAGCATAGTAAGTAGACATTGTTGCACATAGTACAGTGATACTGAACACAAGTGAAATTGCTTCTAGAATATAGAAAGTAGTCCTTGGCACTAATGGTAACAACAAGTAATCAGATAAAAACTATTACTTTGAAATGATAAAAAAATGTGTGGTAACATAAGAGTGAAGAAAAAAGTTAGTTTTACCATGTTTTGCATCAGTGTATGTATGTGTATTTCAAGTTGATCCAGGGACTGGTCTGATTGCCATCTTGGAATCAGGAAGGCATTTCCCCTCTGAGGCAAATTGGAGAGGCTTCAAATGGGTTTTCTTTTCCTTTCTCTGGATTAACTAACAGCTAGGCAGGTTATATATACAGACGTTAATGGTTGAACTTAATTGATATGTGTCTTTTTTTTCAACCTAACCTACTATGTTACTATGACAGTAAGGGGCTATTTCACATTTAAATTAAAGGGGATGTAAAAGCAAAAAAAAAATTAACCCCACTTTTACTTTCTTTTAATGAAAAATAAATCTATCTCCAATATACTTTAATTAAAAAGTGCATACCATTTTTATAATAAACATAACTGTATGCAGTGAAACTAGGAATCATAAGACAGCCCCTAACTGCTCTGCAGGGAAACAATCATACTTTCAAACAGCAGGTGGGAGCCCCTCCACCTTACTTCCCAGAACTCGAGCAACTCTGTTTGTTTCCCTGTAGAGCAGCTGGAGACTGTGTAGTGATTTGTATCTGCAGACCCAGTGCAGTCTGTATATTCTGATTATTAATCAGTCTTGCTGT
>CM044437.1:109332450-109362181 GCA_024363595.1 Xenopus borealis
ATGTAGTTTACATTCGTTCTTATATCCACAACGTAATTTCCCCTCTTTCAGCAACTCTCCATTCAGGGAGCCAACCCTCTCATCTCTATAATGCATACAGTATTTCTATATCCCTATTCCCTGCTTCTATACAGCGCTGCATTTTCTCATTCCTTTTTCTACACAGGTCGCATCCGCAACTATTTTGTGAGCGTTATCTATCGGTCTGTGACGTGGGTGTGACAGGGGCCGCAACATACTTCCTTATGTGACCACGCCTCCCGCCTACAGTCTTGGTCACATGGCCGTGACGTCTCCTCGCAGCCGCTTCACTCAAACGCCCAGTTGTTCTCCTTCCCGGAAGTGCGCTTTGACAGTGTCATCTTCTTCAGGATGGCGACAGATGGGGACTTCTTGCTGCGATACAGAGCTGTCTCTAACAAGCTTAAGAAGTGAGGCTAGAAAATTGCTTATAATCTATTGTTTCTATTATGGTATCTTATGCATTGACTTCTCTTTCTATTATGTCAGCCGGCTCACTGCCACCAGCCGAGTCTGGAAGAAATAGCCCTTTACGCTTAGTAGTTGTTATCCTGCTTGTTTAGGAATAGAATTGGCTTCATGTTATTGGATTACCTGCTGCCAGTGCGACCCACGATGTCTCAGTAACACCACCCTTCCAATTAATAAGGGGCCATTGTGGATTCCCTGCACCTAATGCAGACTTCGTGCAGCTCATGGGAAGAAGAATATCCAGCAACCTGGGAAATTAGCTTTGGTAGGGGTTTTATTGATGCGCAGAAACTAGATAACTGTATTGTGAGTACTCCCACTAGTAGGGGCAAACCCATTGATACTGTGGAGAAGCACAAGGGTGTAGGGAGTTTCACTTGTAAACTGCACAGGAGTTTGGAGACAGGGGGGTTTATTTATAAACACTAGGAAAATTTGCACCTGGGCAGTAACCCATAGCAACCAGTGAGTAGCTTTTTTTCAGCCAGCTGCAAGTTGATCAATGAAAGCAGACCTTGGATTGGTTGCCATGGGTTACTGCCCAGATGCAAATTTGCCCAGTGTGTTTATAAATAAAGTGTGGGGAAGTAGCCATTTGTTATATTGTTACTCAGTTTTACATTAACATACCATCCCAAGTGGTTAGCAATGCTTGTGCTTTCTCCTAGATGTTTTTCTTTGTATTATTCTCTTTTGGGCCATTGTCATGTTCTGGAAAGTATTTTATAAAGCATTCTAGGCGTTATTAGTCAGTCTGCATTATTCTAATTTGGTTTGAGTAGAATGTGGCCCTAAATGTATGAATCTAACATATAACTTTCACTGTAAATTTGGATAATTACATAAATTGTAACGGGGAATTGTTTATTGCAACGCTGCATACCATAGCTCCCAACATTTTGGAAGTAAAAAGACGGACAAAATTTTTTTTCGTGTGTAGCGTGGCAAATTGTTTTGACCACTGCCAATTTTTGTGGCCACACTCCCTAATTTACATGTTCATTTTACAAAATTTGGCAGGTTATGAAAGTTTGAAAATATTTCTCCTTATCTAAACTGTTACAATTACTTCTCAAAATTGTTACAAATTATCTTATTTGCATCTGTTAGCTGTTCTGCGCTCTCCGCCAAAAGCCAAATATGTTAGAAACATTGTTTCTTTTTCTGGCTTTTCAGTGCAGAGAAAAGAGGGACTTTCCAGTACAAATGAGAGACTGCTGGTTGAGCTGTCAAAAGAGGGGCTGTCCCTCCAAAAAAGGGACAGTTGGGAGGTATGACATACTACGTTTGTAGGGTGATTTGCAAATAAGCTTAAAATACAGTATAGACGCAAGATATTTTTAAACACGTGGAACATAATCTGAGTATACTAATTGGGGGAATGAGGGTCTGGCACTAGTGGGTGCTTGAAGTTGGCCACAGCATCAGAGGGGCCATACTGAGAAAACACAAAGGATCATTTATCAAGTGCAATGCTGGGTGCAAAGTAGAGACCTGCATGTTCCCCCAATGACTATAGCACTGCCTGTGATCAGCAGTGGCATATTCACGAGGGGCAGACAGGGGTGGCATATCCCATAATTTGCATGTAGAGTGCTGCTGGAAGCAGAACACATTTGTGTCCTGTACATAACTGCCCTGTAGCTGGTGGTAAGGACAGGACTACCTTCTGCCTGATGGCCCTGTGTTATGTACCTGGTGCTGTTTCAAAGGGTATTTGTGCTTTTGTATCTGAGGTCTTTGTTAATGACCCTTTGTTCAACTGAGTGTACAGATATTAGGGATGTGCAGGCTGCAGTTCTCCTGCTGGAACTTCATATTTTTTTCCCTGTGGAACAACCCTTTTGAAATGCAATCAGTATTTATAAAAGATATTAACTGGATTTAAAAAAATATTGCTGTGTTCAGTATTAAAGTGAATATTTTTTCTTCTCTAATTTTAGGCGATTTTTACGGAAGCCAAATGTTGCTGAGGCTAGTGAGCAGTTTGGTAAGATTTCTTTAATAAACTTTCCTAATGAGTATCTACTATAATTAACATTAGCATTCAAGAGCATTCAAGAGCAGATCCACCAACCCTAAGGTGATTGGTATAGTATTTTTGAACCGGTGAGCAACAGTCAGAAGTAAAAGGAGTTGGGGAGCAACACTAACATGAAAAATGTTCTTGGGGTGCCAGATAAGTGATGTGATTGGCCATTTGGTAGCCCCTTTGTGGATTGCCAACCTACACTGAGGCTTTGTTTGGCAGTACACCTGGCTTTAATGCAACCAAAACTTGCCTTCAAAAATAAGCACCTGCTTTGAGGCCAATGGGAGCAACATCCAAGGGGTTGGAGAGCAACATGTTGCTCACAAGCTACTGGTTGGGGATCACTGGTATAGACCCAATAATATATTTGTTTTGCATATTTATGATAAAATCTTGCATTACAGTTATTTATTTTATATGTGGAAGCTATGTAAAAAAATTTATTTCTCCTCCATGGACTGCATGTCACAGGCTCAATGGCGAGTGGACAAAAACTAATTACAGCTCTTCTTATTGTGGGTTTGATTTCTTTATTCCACAAATCCTCATTTTCTCTTAGCTGTTTAAAAGTTGTGCAGGCATACACAAGTTGTGGCCTGGGAGTAAATGGCCCAGCATCCCTTCCCTGTTTCCCTGCCTGCTTCCATCAAACCTTTTCACTCTGTAAAGAAGCTTGCTGCTCCAGATGACAACTGCTGCCTTTTGTCTACTCATCTGTAAACTTCAGTGTATACATATCTTTGTATAGACATGTTGGCTTCCCTCCTGTGTCCCACCTATACAAAGATGTTGATAATACTGTTGTAGTATAATTTAAGGACCCTATTTCCAAGTAATTGGAATAACTGCCCCCTAGGCTGCTTCCACCATTCACAATTGTGTTGTTGTTTAATGCCACTGAGGTATGGATTGTCCATGATATAAGACTAAACAATGCCATTTTCAGTCTTCAGACTCACATATACAGTATCATATTCTAACTTGTACATTTATGACTGGCTAAATGATCAATTAACCTGCCCTTAAAAATATTCATTGACACTATTCTCTCTTTGTAAAAACTTCACTTTGATGCCAAATTAGAGAAAACCATACTGGAGGAAAAATACCCTTCTTCAATAAAACACCCCAAGAAATCAAATCTGCAGCCAATTTTGCAACAGAATCTGAAGAGATTCCATAAGGTGGACACACAGAACAGACTGTTTTGTCTCTAAACAATATTTTTATGTACCATCTGCCATTTGGATCCAAGAAACCCAATATTTTTACAAATTGTGGAGAATTGTAGCCAATTAAACTAGCCAATTAAACTAGTCAATTAAACTAGCCAATTAAACTACACATGTACTAACTGCTGTTTATAAGTTGTTGCTTTGGGACATTTTGGAACTAAGAGCACTTTTCTGCTTTGGCTGCAAGGTGCCGATCCAGGGGGAATCAGTCCAGTAGGTCTTGGCATACATGGAAAGCGTAGATGTTTATGTCTTGTAAATCAGAGATATTTACCTGCACATCCCCTCCTCTCCTTTTCTTTTTTTTTTTTTTATTTTTACAAGATTTTTATTTTTCAATCACAAGCAAATAGAAAAACAGACTGTTATTATGAAAAATGTTAAATGAGACATATTTTGTAAAAAATAAGAATGTACTGGTGCATTTTACTCATTTAGATATAGAAGCATTGTGCTTTAAAAAGTAGTGTATCAGGCTGATTTATTGGATATTTCTGCAAAAACCCTAATAATCCCTCCCTTCCACTTCCAGCTCCCTGAATTCCCAGGCTGTGCAGCGGATCTGGTGGCACTCAGCTCACTGCACTGTAGGACAGGAACCAATTAGCAGCTAGCAGGACCTGACAGGGAACTGAAGCCTGTCTGTGCTTGTGTGACTGCAGGGCTGTGATTGGCTGTCCCCCTCCTACTGTGCTTCTGGCAGGGACCGTTAGGACATGCCCACCCCTCATTTGAAACACAGACAGGGACCAGAGAACATCTATAGGGAGCTCCAATAAAGGGACTATTTTTAAAGATAATATTAATTTTTAGCATCATGTAAAAGCAACAACATATATTACTTATAACTACTTTACACAATTAGGGTTTTTTCATTTATGCTATATGTCTCCTTTAACCTGAAAAGATGGCAAGTTGTGTTCAGTTTCATGGCAAATAAGACGGTGGGACTCGGCAGCCTTAGCTGGTCTCCTAGCTAACATCCTGGAACTATGAACTATTCAACATTCTGTTTTACTGATCAGAAATCCATAGGGATCACTTTTGGTACATGCCATTTGACATGAACTTTATGACATTGGGGTAAAAGTTGTAATGCAATAATAATTATAATGCTTTTAGTAGTGTTATTAATGGTGTGTTTCAGGTCAGTTGGCTAAAGAACTCAAGCAACAAGACTGCCTTCAGTATGCCGGTTTCTGTAACTTAGCTATGGCTAGGTGAGTAAATCAAGAAAATGCCCAGATCCTTACACTAAACTAGGCAGTATTTCTCTGGCATCATTTCTGTTGTGGAATCTAGTTGAGGTTTTTATAGCACACAAATACATGGGGCTAACAGTAGATGAGAGTGTCAGGACTGTTACAGACGGATGAAGGTTAGTGAGTGATCATAACTAGTCACATTTCTGTTGCCAGATGTGAGCAGACCCTCTTTAATGCTCCAGGAGAGGCCATGGCATTAACAGAAGCTGCACGTCTTTTTTTGCAAGAAGAAAAGGAAACTCAGCGATTGAAATGTCCAGGGTTTGAGGAACATCTGCAGGCTGCCATCAACTGCTACAGCTTTGCCATAAAAGTAAGTGGGATGCAATTATGATAAGATATTTCTCTGCAGTATGTAACCAAACATTTCCTTACCCCACTTTCCCTTTTTTGATTGGTCTCATTTACTGACCTTTTTAAGGTTTCCTTCCCCCTGTTTTATTCCATGGCTTGACATTTCTGCATGGTGATGAGGTATGCAGCGAAGGTTGTGTCCAGACGAGAAGCAACTTAAAGGAGAACTGTCATGAACTATAAAGCATGCCATTTTCCTCACTGATATATAAAATTAATTAGTACTATAAAATCTATATCCAACTGCATCTAATTTGTGTTATAAACATGCTTACTTATCACTCATTTCTAACAGGTCTCCAGATCAAGCATTTTCAGAATCTGAAAGTAGGAGTGTCCATTCAGTTCAGCAGCATTCACTTAGCCCCGCCCATGTTCCCTGAGTCATATTGCCCCTCCCTCACCCTCTAGTTACATCATTTCTGTGTGCAACACTTCTCTGTCTGCAGACAGGCAAGCAGTATTGAAGAGCTCATTTACGCCTCTGGTTTGGTGACAAAGAACTGGAAAATAACTTTTCAAACTGATTGTAGAGGATCATTTCGGTAGTTCTGCTACTTGTTAGAAGGGGGGTGTATTGTTCACACTTGTAATCTCCCCCAGTATTGTTCGTGTCTATAATCTCCTCCCAGTATTGTTTATGTCTGTAAAACCCTATACTTTTCACACCTCAGACCCAGAGTGTATTGTTCACCTGATCAAACCTCAGACAAGCTGCTGGAGTATGTATGAACATAATTTATATACACACACATATCTATATTTATCAGTTATGTACATAACATATTATGTTCCCTGCATGTCTGCCGTACTCTGCCTGTCCTACACTGCGTCTGTGCTATACTTTATGCTGTATGGCTGAGATTCTAGATAAGTTTATAACACATTATTTCACATTGGTACAGCTCCTCTCTGATACCCATTAAAAGAAGCATCCCTGCCCTCCTTTATGGCTGAGATTATAGCTATTATTGAATTTCCTCCCTGATCCCCATTATAACCAACTGTGGAGGGTTAAACATACTAATGGAATGAATGTCACATTTAAACTACAATCCCCATAATTCATTGCAAATGGCAGGCTTCTGATAGAATCATGTCTTTATGACATCAACTTGGTGGAGAGGGGGAATCAGCGTGATTGGCTCCTCCAGGGGGATGCAGATTTGAAATCATGTTGCGGGGTGGACTTTGTCAGGAAGGAGAAACATACTGGGAGCGATTTTTAATGACACTTTGTCCCAGACTGTGCTGCTTGGTGGAGGATGCAGAGGTCATATAATGCTATTGTTCCATTAAGTAATAGGTTTAACTCTGAAAAAACACTGTATTCTTTTTTACTGTTAACTTTACTGTGTATAACTAAAAAAAGATAGAGAACACTATATTTCATGACAGTTCTCATTTAAAGGGCACCTATCACAGCCAAAATAAAAAACATATTAACAATCTGACCAGTACAACCTAAACATGTTTAATCAAACTACATATATAGTTTTTTGAAAAAAACAGCTTTTAAAAAAAATCCCTTACTTTGTCAAATGGGCTATTTCACTGAGTGAGTCCATACTGTGACTACAACATGTAAATGAGTTCTTGAGCATACTCAGATTGTAGTATTGCCCTGAGTATTCTACCCAGAATGCATAGTTTTAGTGAACTGCTCCACTAGAAGTATCATGAGATTTCTTTATCTTGTCCCCTGGTCGTGATGTCATTATGCAAATGAAGGACACACACTAACTTCCAGAAGGTGGCAGCACTACTGAACAGCAGCTAAAGGTGGTCATACACGGGCCGATAAAAGCTGCCGACAGACCAAGTCGGCAGCTTACCGTCCCATGTATGGGGCCCTCCGACGGGCTTCACCGATTGATTCCTGGCCAAAAGTCGGCCAGATGTCGATCGGGCGAGACTAAAAAATCCTGTCAGATTGCGGACACATCTGTTCGTTGATGCAGCCCCGCGATCTGACCACCCATATGGCCTCCATTATGATTGCCCACGATCGGATCAACTTGATATCGCCCACCTCAAGATGGGCATATTGGGGAGAGATCCACTCGTTTGGCTACATCGCCAAACGGGCGGATCGCTACATGTATGGCCACCTTTACACAGAGGTGTGGCTGATTTGAAAATAGCTTAGAAGGGTTGCTAAGCAACCAAGGAGTTTCAGCTGAGCATATATGCGATTTCAGAGCTGCAGTTGTGAAGATATAGGCAAGAGGAGTCAGTGAAATCCAAGATGCCTGCCTCAGCTGCCCCTGGAGATAGGGGAGATTTTGCAGAAGGTATAGTGAGCTGATGATTTACATTATACAAACAATTCTAACTGTTTTAAAAATCGGATTTCTTGAACTTCACATACTGTCTTTACCTAGTCAATGATTTTAGTTCTGATTGGTGCCCTTTAAGTAAATTTCAAACAGCAAACTAAAGCATTGTACGCTTTTTTACAATTATAAAAACACAAAGGGAAAACTGAAAGGCACAACAGACCATGTGCTAGAAATAATAAACGAAGATGAGATCAAAAGTAGTTCTACTCCCAAGTATTTTTTTTTCCTAAGATCCACTTTGTGCTTTCCCTTCTCTATTTTAACTTTCATTATATTTTATGTTTCCCAGGTTTACATTGAACTCAACCAGCCAGTGATGGCAGCTAGCCTTTGTTTGGAACTAGGAAATGCTCTGAAGGTTTGTGACCAATAAGCCTGTTGTATAACATAAATAGATTAACAGTTTAATCACACTGAAAAATCTAAACAACAAATACTTCTTAAATCTATCTGCATATGGCCGATCTGTAATTGGAACTAATGAAAACGAAATCTCTTGCGTAATGGCTTAGAGATTTCCTGAACTCAGTGGTTCATATGCATATTCTTCTAATCACGATGCTTTCAAAGTAACACAGGGGAGAAATTAGTATGCTAATATAAATGTAGTATCTTTTGTCACTTAAAAATAAAAAATCAGTGTGTAAAACTCTATTACGTTCTTGAGGAAAATTAGAAAAGCAACATTTAAAACTGCAGGCCCGCCTCTCCGCCTCAATGTATCAGGCAGCGATAACTCTGATTCCTAAACCAGGCAAAGACCAAACACTGCCAGAATCCTATTGTCCGATATCGCTTCTTACAGCCGACGTAAAAATGCTCGCCAAAGTTCTGGCCAATCAGCTGAAGCCAGTGATTTCCTATCTGGTAACTGAAGACCAACTGGGCTTTATGCCAGGGAAAACAACTGCGCTGAATATTAGGAGATTGCTATACAACCTCACTGCAGAATACTCTAATGTAGGAGATAGAGCCACAGCAGCATTAGACATAGCCAAGGCCTTTGACATGGTGGAATGGCTGTACCTAAATTCATAGCCCTGATCCAGCTCCTCTACAAGGCCCCCATGGCATCCCTCAGGATTGGTAATAGCGATACACCCCTCTTCCCACTCACCAGAGGAACGAGGCAGGGGTGCCCCTTGTCTCCCATGCTCATCGCCCTTGCTATTGAGCCCTTTGCCACAGTGGTAACATACAGGGTTGGGTAAAAGAAGGCCATGTGGACAAATTGCAATTGTATGCAGATGATACCCTTATCTATCTGGGAGATAGGGACAGCTCCCTTGGAGAACTTGTGGGGTTGACCAAGGACTTTGGCAGAGTCTCAGGACTAAGGATTAGCAAAACCAAGTCCAACTTATTCTTGGTTGACCCTCCACATATGGCTGAAAACCTAGCAAAGTGTGAGCTACCAATAGTACCCAAATCCACTTACCTGGGAGTTGACATCTTGTTACCAGTAACTTCCTATGTAGACCTGAATGTCAACCCATTGCTAGAATGGATAGCAAATAGATGTGAAGCTTTGGGTGGCTTGCCGGTAGGACCAGCAAGGAGAATACATCTAATAAAAATGTTTCTGCAACCTAAAGTCTTTTGTATGCTGTGGCATTCCCCCAAACCCCCAGCAAGGACTTACTTTAAAAAAGTAGATGGAATAACCAGGGGGTTTGTCTGGGGGAAAAGCAGAGCTTGGCTGGGACTGCCTCTGCTGCAGCACCCTAGACATGAAAGGAGGGGTAGCTTTCCCAGATTTTCAAATTTTGTACCTTGTAGCGCAACTGACGCAAGTTTGCTCACTGACCCCTGACAGTCAAAGTGTGCCCCTATATAACAGCTGTAAACAAAGTGAGGGAAAGCAGATAACCGCCTGGCAGGCTCTAATAAACATCCCTATGTTAGCAAATGAGAGTAAAATTAGCCATGAAGCGAGATCGGCCTATGCAGCTGCCAAAAAGATAATGCAGAATACAAATACAGACCCCAAAACTCCCCTATGGGGTAATAAAACCATTGGCAAACTAGCAGAAATGGTCCCCCCACGCTGCTGGATAGAAGGTGGAATTATAAATATTGGGGATGCTTGGGAAGGAACAGCTATGAAATCTTTTGCAACTCTGAGAAAACAATATAACCTACCAGGTGCTCAATGGTTAACATACAATAGAATACAGGCATGCCTGGGTCAATGAAATAGGCTGTCACCCATACAAATAAAAGAGGACCCAGTGATAAACTTAATTAGGCAAGGTCCAAAGAAATGTAAGGTGTCCTCTATGTACAAGCTTATAAGCACAGCTAAAGCAAACTCTGTAGCCTTAAAAAGTAGGTCCTTGTGGGAGAAGGATGTGGGAGACCTGACAGATGCTCAGTGGAACCTTGCACTGAGAATACCCAGGATGGTCTCAAAAGACTGTAGGCACGAACTTCTCCAGATCTACCTGATACATAGGGCCTACTACACCAGTGATTTTCAACCTTGTGCCTCCAGCTGTTAAGAAACTACAAGTCCCACAATGCATTTGCCTGACTGTGGCTGTCAGACTCCTTCATTGCATTGTGGGACTTGTAGTTCCTTAACAGCTGGAGGCACAAGGTTGAAAATCACTGTACTACACAAAAGAAAAACTACATAAAATATTTCCAGAGGTGTCCCCATTGTGTAATAGATGTAAAACAGAAACTGGTTCACTTATCCACACATTCTGGGAATGCCCGGCATTTAGGCAGTACTGAGAGGAAGTCCTAAGCTGCACAAGTAAGGCCATAAAAAACGAAATAAGCCAAAAACCTTAAATAATACAAAATGAAAATGGTATAACTTAATAACAGTCTGTTGTAAGAGTATTTATTCTTTATGTATCAGATAACACCATTTAAATATAACTTAATTTGTATGCTATGCCAGTGCAGGTATGATTTTTATTTTATAACTTTTTGAATACCTTTTATTTGTGATGACTGACTGAGGATGCTGGGATTTGTGTTGCATGTTTGCAATTCTAGGATTCACAACTGTGAAATATTTATTTACATCATGATAATAGCTGTCTTCAGGAAGAGCATTTCATAGTTGTTTTTTAAGCACAAATACCAGATTCAAGGTGGGATGCCATTCCCTACTCTTATATGTTCCTTTTTATCAAAAAAGAATTTCTCTTAATTCATTTATACATGTTTGAGGCCTTTGCAAAATGTGTATCCTTTATCCACCTAGGATATGAGTAAACTGGGAGAAGCCATGGTGTATTTCCAGCGTGCAGCAGAGTTGCAAACACAAGTTCCTATTGAGTGCCTGCTTTCACTTGGATATGTAGCTTCCTGTAAGATCATGACACGTAAGTAACTATTGGTTTTCCTCCAGCCACTTATAAAAGTCCGTATACACATTTAATACACTAACATACAGCCCGAATTATATAACTATTCAATTTAATATTTTATTGTTAATAAGGGGCATATTCATATTTTAGATTGTATCTATCAATCTTATCCACTGCTGCAGGTGACTATGATGGAGCTTTGGCAGTATTCACAGAGATGCAGCTTCTGGCCCAGGAAAAGGGACTGCACACCCCTGGGAACAGTCTACCAGTTGGTAAGAAGCCTGATCTAATACCAAATCTTATCTCCGTCATGTAAGAATGGGGGACATAGGATATGTTCACCACCTGGTGATATTCAGAACTTTATAGCCAATGTTATCCATTAGTCTTGGTGTATAACATTTCAGTACGTTTTGGGCTGAAATTCACCCATGCGGCAAATGTTGTTGCTGTTAGATTTTAAAGTTATGTGCCCCCTATGCTGGTAATTGCATACCCAGCCTGATGCCCCTTTCCCCTGCCAGACAAGAACACACATGCAGGTATGCACACACATACATGAAAGAAAGAGCTGATGGGGACTTTGCCCATCCCACATGCTGTCTACATGAAGAGCCAGACCAGGACAGGAGATTTTAAACCTGGCACAGTCCCCAGTGCAGCACCCTATTACTGCAGAAGGTGGGTTGCCTGCCTTAGCCCCGGGCCTATGTGGGCTTCCCACAAATCTGGGCCTGGCTGGAATATGAGGTGCATTAGCATGTACACCAAGGTGACAATACACCACTTGAGATGTTAGCACTTGACACTAGTTTACACCAATTTGTTTGGTGTTAAAGGAGAAGGTCAGTCTTCTTCCACTTGGGGCTGCCAAATGTTAGGCATCCCCAAGTGATTGTATATACTTACCTGAAAGTGGAAGAAGAATTTCCTCCTTTAACACTTAGGGGCAGATTTACTATTATTCCGCAAAATTAGCTCGACCAAATTCTAAATTCGATAAGCATTCGACCATCGAATGCTTATCGAATTGTTTTAGGCTATCATTTTGCTCAATATTCGATTTCTCGATTAATTCGTACGATCGGATACCGATCGTTCGATTTCACAATAAAATTGTGAAATTTCCTTCGAGCTTCCGAAAAATTAGTATGATTCGAACGATCGAACGCTCCGATTGTACAAATGGTATTCGAGCAGGACTTAGCCTCAGAAGCCTATGGGGAGCTTTCCATCCGATCATTTGATCTATTCGGTAATTCGGTATTCAATGATCGAAGAGGCCAAATTAGAATATCCGATTTTACAAAAATTCATACGATCGTTATTCGATCGAACTTCGATCATTTCACATGAATTTCGTAAATTTGCCCCTTAGTTGTAAGCCAGAACTTCAATTTTAGCAACATATCCCTATAAAATAATTTCACAGCTTTTTTCACAGTTTGTCTACTTTGAAGGACAAGTGAGTATGGATTCACTGTGGTAGCAGTTTTGTAAACCTCCATTCTAGCCAGTGCTCCTTTTAGAAAAAACTAAGCACCGTGTCATACAATTAATATATCATGAAGTCCATCTAGCTGTTTCTTTTTTTGCCACATGTAAGCAACCAAATTTTGTCATTTTTATGATTTAGTAAACATTCTAGAATGCATTTACTTAAACACATCTTGTTATGCAGGGGCATTTCTGGACATCATAGCAAAGTGTGAAGTATCAAGGGTCCTTCTGCTTATGTTGTTGCAGGTACATAATATCTGTTTTAAATCCAGCCATGTGATGTGCGCGGTATAATATTGTTTGCATGCTCTTATTTTGGTAGTCATTAGTAATTAAGCCTACCATGTGAAATGAAGTACAGTGTCCACATATGCATGGGAGTCCTAGACTTGAGGAGTTGGTGCTTTCAGCATTCCGTTAGTGTGTTGGGCTTACATATGACACTGAATTTAATGAACTTCATGATTATGTAACTATTGGTGCACATGACACCTTTTCCCTACAAAACTTGCATCACAATTTACCAAAGTGGATGCACTTTTTAGCAGGTGTCTGCAATTACTAATACAGTGCAAAAAAAGCTTTTAGCACTTTACACATTACACTTCCATTCCTAAATTAATCTTTCCATATGTTACCAAATTGGTAAAATCAAATGTTGCCTTTGTTGTTCTAACTACAGCTGTCTTAAAACAGCTAATTAGGGAATGATATGGATGTGGACAGAGTTTAATACATCCACAACTCACGGAATGAGTGTCGTGCTAGCTGACCTGCAGATTTTGGGCTGGCCACTCACAACTACTGTGCAACTTAAAGATTTTAAAGCATGTGTCCATTGTTCTGTCTACTTAGATATTTTAATAAGCTGGATCAGTGTTTGACCTCAAATCAAATTCTACTATAAAAATATATCTTTTTTTATAATTTATTATTTAGTTCTTCACAGTAACTTACTGATAATATCAAGCAAATGGCATGGCCTTTTGAGTCACATTTTAATACTGAATAATGTGCTTTCAAATGTATTCACTGCTACGAGAATTAATGTCGGTAGTATATAGGGAATCCTTTAATCCCATGTAATCATCAAATGCTAATACCCTTCATTAAATTGCACCGTTTTATTTCCCCTCTACTTATTATTGTACAAAAAAATTGTTAAATAGGTCATAGGATTATTAGCAATCACTCAGTTTTATAGTAAATCTACTGGTCCCATAGAAATGGAGGCCCTTCTAGAGTCTGGTATATTCCTAATAACATCAAGGATATTAACATTCTCTATATATTCTCGTTACACTGCACATGTGCAGCCGCACAAAGAAAGAGCAAGACGCAAGAGGATGGCTTTGTGGTGTATCCCCGGGCCAGTGCAGTTTTCTGCTGATAGGAGCACCGGTTTAGGGGTTTACAATCCCTTGGGAGTGCCTAACATTTGGCACCCCCAAGTGCATGAAGACTTTCCTTCTCCTTTAAAGGGAAGGTTAAAAGTTAGACCAGTTATATTTCCTTTATATGTCTTAAAACTAAAAATAAATGTCACTTAAGGTGGCCAAACACAGAGAGATCTGCTCGTTTGGTGATGTCACCAAACAAGCGGATCTCTCCCCGATATGCGATATCGGGCTGATCCGATGATGGGCCCTATGGCCCAACGATCCGATCATAATGATTGCAACGGGAGGTCGGATCAGATGCGGCCGCGATCCGGCGGGATTTTTAGTCCCGTCCGATCGACATCTAGCGGACTTTCAGCCAGACAGGCCAATAAGATGCCGACTGTCTGCAGCTTTTATCGGCCCGTCTATGGCCACCTTTACTTTGTGTGGCTGGTTCGCTTTGCAATCAATCTGTTATTGTATCCACCTCAACACAAAGATTGTAATAATTTTCCAACACATTGATGCAGGTGCGTTTTGAGGGAAATTAGGGCTTACTGACGAGGAGCACAATGTCCAAAGTAGCTCTTGTACCCAGTTTTTTATTTGAGCACTGTTTTGTTAATTTACCTACAAAAAGTTGAAAGACAATGCATTTCACCCAGGGCACTCCGTCTAATATATCCTCTATTCTAAATTAGCACATTTTTAAGATTGAAGAGTGGGTATTTTAGCCCATGTTTGAAATTGTTGTGTAAACACATGCAATTCAATCTATCACTTAATTTAATACTTTAGCTACTTCTCTGTTTGCCATAGGTCACAGTTAATATATTAATATTCATACTGTACAGTTATTACTGTATTATTCTTTTCTTTCTGTCTGTCTCCTAGCTTTCTTTCTTTTGCAGTTAATTCAGTGCTTGTACTGTAGCAGTAAATCATTAACTGATCCTGTTGTACCTTAAATTCAGGAATCAAGGAAATGGAAAATAAATATAGATTTAACCTTTAATATTTCCATTAGGCAAAACTGTTGGCAAAGTAAATATGTACTGGCTATTATCTAGTAAAATGGGCGGAGTGCCCAAGGGGATACCAGTTTTAGTAGTCTGGGTGTTGTAATTTAAAATAATTTAATCATCTTTGCAGCCTCCACCTCAGAAGCTGCTGCCTGAACATGCTCAAACTCTTGAAAAATATGACTGGGAAGCATTTGATAGTCACAGCCATGGTAGGTGAACACTCAATTCAATTTTACTATTCCAAGTTTAATTATACAGACAACTTGAAATTATCCCTGAGGCCAACCATCCCAAAAACAAATCTATCAAAAAGCCCTTCATATAATAACCACTAGACTAGAGCGAGTAATGTCTTTTTACTCCTGACTAAATCCATTTAGTATTCTGAATATACTAAAGCTGCCGATATCGGTCGCCAAACGAGCAGATCTTTGCATCTATGGACAGCTTTAGATAGCATACTGTATGTAATATCCTGTATTATAACTTCTACCAAAATACTGTACAGCCTACTTTATGTATTCATCATCCTGTTAAAGGGTCATGATTTTTGTTGTCTTTTTCAGTGAATTATTTGACAGAAGAAGTGTTTTTACTGCTGCAGTCAGTAGTTGTGAGTATAAATATCATATCAATAAATGTATTTCTATCACTAATAATCATCTACTGCATATTAATTCTGGAACCGTGCTAAATATTTATGAACCCAAATGACAACTTTTACAATGATGTATGAGTATCTGCATAACAAGAAATTATGATGATTGTATTCTACCCAACCCCTGCATCTCTTTCAGTATGCACAGAGTAAGGATTCATGCTACAAAATTCATTCTTTTTAGTGTTAGGAGGAAGGTCTAGATTATGCAATATACCTTTCCTCCCTAAAGGAAGGAGGATCATCTAAAAATTAAAACTTTCTCTTTGGTGACAAGCTCACTTTATTTTGCAGATGGCCTGCCAAGAAAATGATGTGGAGTCCCTAAAAGTTCTGCAGGTAGAGTTATGGTGAGTTCTGAGATGAATTTGTAATTCATTTGTTCAGATAGGAAACTGTGAAATCCAATTACACAATTCTTTAAATGTTGGTGTAATCCTAAAAGTTTTATTGTCCATACTTGCTGAATTTATTCACATTTCTGTACTTAAAAACAGTAGGCATTTAGAGTTGCTTTCCTACTGTGTGGTCAAAAGCAACTGACTATCACTAAAGATGTTCTGATGCGAATAGTATTACATACAACTTCAGCACTTGTTTGTTTTGTAATCCAAGAAGCAGAGTTCTAGACATGCAGTTATCTTGTAGGTTGGGATAATTGTTGCAAGCCATGTCACAGCTGTAGCTAAACCTCCAGTCATTTTGATATTTTATACCCTTTGCTGTGGAGCCTACAGTGTGTATCAATTTTAAATTGAAACATGTTGCAACAGATGGTGGTATTTGGGAACCACCCCAATATGTCTTAACCCTGCAGAGTTACTGGTAAAAAGGGCTGCTATCAAGATTACACACTTTCTCTGGTGTGTTCTAATAGGCCAACAGCCTTCATTAACTCTAGAGATGTCATCTACATTGCAGAACGTAGTGTGCACAGCTGAAATTAGCAGTCACTTTGCACACTGTGTTCTGTTCTCCCATAGTGGCTTTAGAAATGAAAAGAAATGTATTTTTGTGGTTTGCTATTCACTTATTCTATTTTATTTTATATTTAACAGGCCACTCCTAACACCTGAACAAAATCACTTACTGCATTTGGTTCTGCAAGAGATGATTTGCCCATCGGGTCAAGGCGTCTGAATGTTAAAAGCATTTCATTCTGTAGAACAGGGTAGTTCATGTAAGCTTCATGTAAGACATCTGTATTAAGTTATTTACTGTTTGGGTGTCTAGATATAGTTCCCCAGTGTCCCACAGAGAAAGATAGAATCTCTGTTACTGATGTGGCAACAAGATACAGGTTAATAATACTTTATCTGAGAATTTACAGGCTTACTTAGTGATTACCCTCCTAACATAATAAAACTCAAACTTTTCTGCCCCAAATATTTCTAAAAACAGTCAAGTTAATGACTAGAAGATACGTCAAGCACATTGGGCCAAAATATGTGCTGAGGTTAGTGGAGTGTTAGTAAAGATCAGTATTGAGTTGCAGATGGTGCAATGGGTGGTATGTTTGAGAAAAATTTTGCAGGAAGGTATATGAATGAAAGCTGGTAGGGCTTTGGCATAGTTTAAACTGCAATTATGTACCTTCCTTTATCATAGACTACCAAGCTCCATCAATAGCATAGACAGAGTTTGTAATATTCACAGTTATTTATGACATGAAAATATTCTCTTTTACATAATATATATATATATTCCTTGCCATTGATCTGACTTTGCTTTCCTAAAAGACAGACTTCAAGACTGTGATTTTCTATACATATTAATTCTGGTTGAAGGGGAACAGGTATTATAATTAAGTCTTAGTTGAAAAATGGTAACACACACATCCATTACAGCACTTTTTTGGTTCCCAAGATTTCATTTCTCTTTTACTGTTTGAAACTGCACATGTGAAAGACTCCTATTTCAGATGGACTGTCATCGAGCATTAAAGCCAACTTACCATTCATACAAATGCATTTGATGCATGTAATAACACTGTGTGGTGCTGTAACTGAAAAATAAACGTTCTGTAAATTAATGAATTTGAGTAATGGTAGATTAAAGTGATGCATTTTCACTCTTGTATATCACAATGTTTCAGTTTCTAGCAGTGCCAAAAGTACAGTAACATTTTCTCTCATTGGAATTGTTCTAGTATCACATTGATATGAATGATTGTAGTACACAGAGCTCAGATTTCTCTTGCTGTGACTTGTCAGATACAAGCTGTAAAACCCCTTGCTGAGAATAAGTTATAACTGTGAGAACTGTATATCTGCAAAATTGCAACATTCAGCAGCACAGGCAATGTTTCAGACTTCACTCCAGCCCCTTATAAAGCCTACAGGCATCAACAACAATCGGCATTAAATAGGTGTATTAAGGGGAGGGGAATCTCACATCTCCATTTCCAAAATTATTGGCATACAATGCCCCTGATGCCAGCTTGCTACTAACTTGGCTCTGGCATAATTTCCTGAGTAAAGCAGAACTAGGCACCTGGATATACTTTAAAACCAGTGTTTTTGTAGAGGGGGGTTAAGACCAACATTTTGGATGTTATGCTCAAGATTTACTTCCATTCCCCTTAATGATGAGTAAACGGTTTTCCCCATCTCTCAATTTATCCAACTGGTATGTTTGATTTACAGTCCTTAACCTGTTGGGTAGTCTCCCTGATATAGGCCAGGCCACAAGATCAAATGCAGTGATGAATTACTCGATAGGTAGCTTTTTACTCAACCTTGGTTTAGTAAACAAAAAAAAATCACTTTGTTATAGTACAAATAGAACAAAATAGGAAAGAAAAGGTAATAGTTTTCATAAAAACGCTGTCAGATTTTTATTTAAACCTACATAAGCTTCAGTCAACATATGACAGGTCATTATCTGTGATTCTGCAAAGGCATGTAGATAGGGTACATCAGATTTTTTTCTTCTCTGTAGGGTGACTCCATGCCTTGAAATAATTCTCTATTCCTCTCCTTTAAGCCTATGGGCCTGTCTTGACAAATATCTGTTGCATCTCTCATGGGGGTAAATTTATCAAAGACTGAAGTTCCGCCACTAGAGGGAAATTCCGCTGCTCTCAATTCATTTCTATGGGATTTTCAAAGGCCTACTTATCAATGGGTGAAGTGAAAGTTCACCCTTGGATAAATACGCCTTTCAAAATCCCATAGAAACAAATGGAGAGCGGCGTAACTTCCCTCTAGTGGCGGAACTTCACTCATCGATAAATATAGCCCTCAGTCTCATTTGTTTTGTCTGGTAATCTGCTATGATGTGTTTTGATAAAACTAACCATGAGCTACTAAAGAACCATGAGCTACAAAAACCCTTAATTTGGTGTACCTACACCCAATACATTATCTATCCTTAATGTGTAATAAATGCTAGGTGAAGGGGCTCTAGGGAAATCAAAACACCAAATACATCTAAATCACCTGGAAACAAAGGTCTAACAGTTATACAATGAAAATGCCTTTATTTATTATTTCCATGATCCTGTTGTGCAACACATTGCACCTATCCTTATTTAACTATATGTGAGCTCTGTTTCATCTCATGTCATTTTGCCTGTTTATGTGCTTGCAACTTGCAGTGCAGCAACAGTAAAGAGTGACTTAAGTTTATCAGAGCGCAAGTGACTGGGGGCACCTGGGATACTGACAATATGTCTAGCCCTATGTCAGATTTCAAAATAAAATTTTAAAAAATCAGTTTGCTAAGTACAGATGTCTGTTGGGGCTTTATCTCTTTAAGCTTCTGGTAATCCCAGCAGGACATTATTTGGATCCTAAATAAGCAGAACAAAGGAAGACTGTTCCCACTGAGCCTGCACTTGACTTTGAAATACTACTATTGAGCAGAACATCCAGCTGATCCTGGGCTCCTGTTGTCAGGCTACTGGGAACCCCAACAGGGCATACAGTATATAAGAAAATAAGGTGAAGCCGTGTGAAGTAGGCGGGATCTGGGGTGGGGTTTGTTGTACAGGGTCCTGTGATTTCTAATGGCAACCCTGCCAGAACCAACATCCAAAAGCTGTTGGGAAGCTTGTAGTTTGGCAATAGAAAAAGTACCATAAGTGTGCAAGGAACAGGCATTGCAAGAAATAAATACAACATAATAAGAAAGCAGTTAAAAAGGCAGACAGAAACACAGCAGATCACTGACCCCATCTGATAACAAATGCTCATGTAAAGCTACAAATTTATTGTTATTGCTACTTTTATTACTTATCTTTCTATTTAGGCTTCTCCTATTCATATTCCAGTCTCTTATTCCAATCAATGCATGGTTGTTATAGTAATTCGTACCCTAGCAACCAGATGGCTGAACTTAAAAACTGGAGAGCTGCTGAATAAAAAGTTAAAGTCAAAAACCACAAATAATAAAACATGAAAAACAATTGCAAATTGTCTCAGAATATAACTCTCTACATCATACCACAAGGAAAGTTAAAAGTGAACAACCCCTTTAATGTTGTTTTATGGGTGGCATATGCAATACCTCTTTGACTATCACACACACCCCCTAAAGCAATAAGTGCTAATTGGACTTGAGTACAGAGAGAACCATGGGTTCATCTGGTTAGTATTTTAAAATTCCTAATTTCACTACTAATAACATTAACAGACATTTTTGGGACCATCAGGACAACATTTTTGTGTCAAATCTGGGAAAACGTTCTGGTAAATCAGGGGAAAGCACCCAATGAAGTGCATATAACTTGGTAGGACCACAAAAGAACTGTAAAGTGTGGGAAAGATTAAAATCAGCGTATGTTATATGTAGAAAGTTTGATATATAAAGCATAACAAAAGTGGAGTAAAGATGATACCTTTATTGGCAAACTAAGAGGCCACCTAGGCCCTGGCCTAGGGCGGTAGGATTTTAGGGGGCAACATGCTGCCCAACCACACCCACATTGGTTCAGAAATTAAAATTTACTGTGTTCCAATTCCCATTGCTCTGTCCTGATGATGAAAATTTGAGTTAATAAAGGGAGGGGATGGGGCGACAAACGACAGCGGGCCTAGGGGCTCCCGCTACGTAAATCCGGCGCTGGTCAGGGAGCTGCTATCTGGTTATATTCCCATTGTTCTGTTGTTAGGCTGCTGAGGGGGGGGTGATAACAGTCCAACTTGCAGTACAGCAATAAAGAGTGACTGAAGTTTATCAGAGCACAAGTCACATGCCTAGGGAAGCTGGGAAACTGACAATATTTCTAGCCCCATGTCAGATTTCAAAATTAAATATAAAAAAATTGAATGTTGGTTTGTCTGGCAGCTCAGTAATTCAGGTGCAGACTCTAAACTGATACAATTTTAGAACATTTAATGGATACATTTCACAGCAACATTTCTGGAGTATTAGCAAGTATTGTATCAAGTCTACCAACTGTCTGTAATGAAACCCAGAGATTCTGCTCAGCAGGGACAAAGATAAGAAATGTATTCATTAAATGTTTCAGTTTAGAACAGTTGGTGGGGTTGGCGACCCCCCCCCTCCCAGAGCTGCATTAGAAGGGGAAAAATGACACTTTACACCTCAATATTAGAAAAAATGGTTACAAATACAAAATAGACAGTAATTGGAAGGCGTTATTTCTGGTGATCTATCTGACAAAAACTAGTTGCTTGAAGGTGAAAAACCCCTTTAAGCGAAGCAAGAAGATAAACCTTTTAGGCAGTTATAGTAATACTAAACTTACAACACTAAAAACTCACTCTTTGGAAACTATTAATCTTACTGCAATCAAGGTAAGTACTTAATTAAAAGAAAGCATTTCATCACGTAAACCATATAAAAATATTGTAAAGTCAATTTGTCTCAGAAGTATATAATTAAAGGACAAGGAAAGTATAAAATAGAATAAGACTAGAAATGCTGTATTTTGTATACTAAACATAAACATGAACTTACTGCACCACAAGCCTAATCAAACAAATGATTTATGCTTTCAAAGTTGGGCACAGGGGGCTGTCATCTTGTAACTTTGTTATACATCTTTGCAAGACAAAGACTGTGCACATGCTCAGTGTGATCTGGGCTGCTTAGGGATCGTCATAACATCACAAGTCAAATAATATCAGCCAGAAGCCGATACAGCAAGACTTATTAATAATCAGAATATACAGACTGCACTGGGTCCTGTGTTGTCATGTAATCTAATGAGGATTTTATAGTTTTTGTATTGTTTAATATGAACTTTCTCCAACTTTACTGAACCAGTGACTGCAGCAAATATATCCTCCAAATAGAATCCCAGTTTATCTGTTTAAATCTGGCTCCATGATCTTTGTCCCTGCAGCTGGAGTTGGAAACATTGAAGGGGATGTAAAGGCAAAAATACAATCCAATAAAAATCTCTACACAGTCGCCGACTGCTCTACAGGGAAACAAAGCTGCTGGAGTTCTGCATGGCTGGGAAGTAAGGCAGGGGCTCTCCCCACTATTCATAAGTATGATTGTTTCCCTGCCCAGCATTTAGGGGCCGTCTGACAATTCCAATTCACAGCAGTAAATGAAGGGAGAATGTCACTGCATACAGTCCGGTTTCTTATAAAAACAGTACACATTTTGTAATTAAAGTATATTGGAGATAGATTAATTTTTCATTAAAGAAAGTAAAAAATTGGATTTTACATTTTTGCCTTTCCTTGTCCTTTATTTCATGAATTAAAAAAAAATACCAATACATAGCACAGTGATAACGACAATCAATTAATAATATGTGCACCATGTCAAATAAAGTGACCTGTTCTTGATCCGCGGTGCAAATGAAAAAAGATTAAAATTCAGTATAAATAGATTTTCTTAGTCAGAGACAAAAATTAAGGCCACCTTGATTTGAAGGATAAGATTGGAAATAAATAGATGGTGAAGCTGTTCCTTTAGATTCCTGTCTCCTGTGTTTCCTATCTAGTCCCGGGGAACAACACACAGAGGGAGAAGGCAGAAACCAAGGGTCTGTGGTCTAAATTGTTTCCTACTGTATGAGGAAAAGCTACATAACCTAACAAAACCGCAAACCCCTTGGTTCTTAGAGAGAAAACAGAGTTTAAGAAAAAAATATATATAGTTCAAAAAAGTTGATATATGATGATAGTTAAAAAAAATGATATAGTTAAAAAAAGTGTTGGCTCATAATTAGCATGATTAAGTATGATCAAGTGCCCAAAAGGCACGAAACGCGTAAGGCATTTGGGATGTTGCTGTTCTAAATAAATACATTTTTTAACTACATCGTGGAGAGTGATCCAGTTTGTGCCAACCTTTTTCAATCGATATTCTGGCTCATAATTAGCAAGACTTGGTGCAATTATAAAAGCAATGAAAAAGTGAATTCAAGAAGATTCCCTGACGTGTGTTTCACCAGTGGCTTTTTCAAAGGCAAACAGCTCCCACTGAGACACCTTCCTTTTCACTGAATAGTAGAAACAACAGCCTGTCAGAAAGCAGTTCCATCCTAAAGTGCTGGCTCTTTCTGAAAGCCCATGACCAAGTAAAATGATCTGAGATGGCTGCCTACACACCTATATTACAACTAATAAAATACACTTTCTGGTTCAGGAATTTAATTTTATATTGTAGAGTGAATTATTTTCAATGTAAACAGTGTAATTTAGAAACAAAAACTACATACAAATCATGACATAATCCATTTAAAGCTATTGCATTGTAATTCTTATTCTATGCTTTTCTTATGGTAAAACGTATTTCTCTTTTATAACCATATACAATTTTGCATCACCAGATGATGCAGAACAGCATAACATCATTGCCATGTATCTACAGGATGGGGTTTGTGAATGGGGTAAATCCACACACTGCCTTTTGACACAAAAGAGTTAAGTAGAGAATCTGAAATATTAGTAGCACAGATAACAATATATGCAGAACCAATCCTTAGAAGGGTTTAGGTACAAGCAGCTGGGCCTTGATTAGTTTGTGGATTAGGAACCTCTATTACTGTGCAGCAGATGTTAATGATTTGCCAGCAGTGACTTGCATTGGTCTCTGAGCTGTGGGATTAGGCTGGTACTATGAAGGTATTATAAGATGTTGTTGTGTGTACACAATTTCTTGCAGCACTGCGTTTGAAAGCCATACACATTGTTGGAAGCATCATATCTGTGTGCAGCATGCATCTCACATCTAGAGTCGCCACTGCACGCTTTTTGCAGAAGACAGCCTCTGTAAGTAATCGCGTATCAACTGGTTAGGGCTCATTTTTGGGTACAAACGTGAAGATCAAGGCTGGTGGTACCGTCTCATTCTCAGGTTCCTTTGGCCAGAAATTGCCTTGTTTAATTTGTGTTCTGCATATTTTGATTGTGTGTTATAATTGAGATATCAGTTACTAAATCTTGAATTTAGTTAAAACTACAGTTCCCAACAAACCACTAAAAGCAGGAGGCAATCACAGTTTGCTGGTTTATATGCATTTATATACATCTGTGTTGTGCCTAGGACACTCTGTTTTCTAAACCTGGGTCTGGCAAAAAAAAAATCAAGATTAAGGGGCAAATTTACTAAAATTCACTCAAAATCCTATGAATCTATTCGAAATTCGATAAGCATTCGACTATCGAATGCTTATCGAATAGTTTTAGGCTATCATTTTGCTCAATGTTCGATTTCTCGATCAATTTGTACGATCGGATACCGATCGTTTGATTTCATGAAAAAAATCGTACTCGGTACTTGGTATTTGGTAGTAGGCATTCGAAGGATTTTAAAATTTTAATTCCTTCGATCATCAAATGATCGAATATCCGATCATTCGATCTATTCGATAATTCGGTATTCAACAATCGAAGAGGCCCAATTTGTAAATTCGAATATCCGAAAAAATCGTACGATCGTAATTCGATCACATTCGATCAAACTACGATCCATTCACGTGAATTTTGTAAATTTGCCCCTAAGATTGGTCAGTCTTGTTAATGAATGTTGACAAACTGCCTCTGGGAATAGCTTATTAATATGCTCCCATATAGTTTGCCACACTTAGCCAAGTGCCTGTAGAGTTGGAGTTATTGACTAGCTGAAATTCAGATGTAGCACATGCAGGACCCTGGCTTGTAGAGCATGGTGTTTTAAAATGAGATATTGAAAAGTGTAAATACATTAGCCACTTACTCCAATGTTATGGTACTTGTGCTGACATACAAATATAATGTCAAAGGTAGGGCACATCAGTAAAATTGCAGAATTATGTAATTAATAATGCAGTGTGTTGGGGAGTTTTATTGTAATACTGACATTTATCTAAAGGTGGTCTCTCTCCCTGGTTTTTTTTTCCCATTGGTCCATTCTTGTTTTCTGCTCCCTGATCTCAGCTGAAGATAGCTTCAATTATTTATAACCTGACAAGCCTACTCCCTTTGGGCAACTAGAGTTTAGGGGGCCCCTCTGCAGATGAACTTGGGACCCTCGCCATATATATTTGTTTAAGAGGGCTGACTGCAACTGTCACATGCAGGCCCTGTCTGGTCAGTTAGATTGCCTGTACAGTCAGCATTGCAGCATAGCATAATGCACTGTGTGCAATGGTCATGTGATTCACATTCACATTGCTGCTTTACTGGCTGCAGCAGTGATTTGACTCATCAGGTGGGGCCCACTCAAGACCTGGGGGCCAACTCATTGTGCAGGTCCTGTGGGTCCTTATTTACATCCCTACCTACTCCTACTTCATCTTTACTGTGTATACATGAGAGGGGCTGTGAACCTTACAGTGTAGAGATCAACAACAAATCAATAAACAGCAGGGTCAATGAAAATGTCATACATACATTCACATCTCCTAACCCTGTTGGTATTATTAACATTTGGTAAAAAAAAATAGATAACTAGTATTGTTGAGTACCATTTCTGCTCAATGCCACTGGAGGTCACTGTTTTATTAGAATCTGTGGGTGAGATACACACACATATATGTATGTATATTTATAAGCACAAAGGTATACAGTTCTTAATAGATTTAAAATAAATAAAAACTGGAGTTTTTCTTACCAGTGAAGAAAGGGTGACATTATCCTTGTGTTTTTGGGTGCTTTTGACTACTTCATCTCTATCCTATTTGTCTTTTCTTCATAGAAGGATTATTGCAGTGTGTAGACCTATCTCTGTCTTGTGACATTTTCAGTAGTCATTTCCCAGACTTATGGCCTGCAACCACCTCATAAAAACAGGGTTTGTAATCTTTAAACAATTTCCTATATTAAATGAATATATTAGATTTCTTACCCCTGTAATTTCCTTGCCCCACACCCATATCTTATATTTAAAGGGATTGTGCACCTTTGAGTTAACTTTCAGTAGAGAGTGATTCTGAGACAATTTGCATTCTTTTTTTACGTATTTAGACTTTTATTCAATTTCAGCAATCTGGTGGCTAGGGTCAAAATGTACTCTAGCAACCAGGCACTGATTTGAACAACAGACTAGAATACGAATAGGAGAGGGCCTGAACAGATAGACCAGTAATAAAAGGTAGCAATAACAATCCATTTGTAGCTTTACAGTGCATTTGTGTTGATTATATGGGGTTAGTGACCCACATTTGAAAGCTGGAAAGAATCTGAAGGAAAAAGTAAATAATTAAAAAGCTATAAAAACTAAATGATATAGACAAATTGAAAGGTATCTTACAAATGGCTATATAATAACATAATAAAAGTTAAATTAAAGGTGAACCACACCTTTAATTTGAAATTTGACATTGGACTAGACATGTTAGTATCTCATGCCCCCAGCCATGTGACTTGCACTCTCTTAAACTTCAGTCAGTCACCCTTTACTGCTGCAAGTTGCCATGATATCACCACCTTTTCCCCCAGCAGCCCACCAGCAGAACAATGGGAGGGTACACAATAACAACTGCCTTATAGCCTATTTGCCAGAAATGCTTCCATGCCCTACCTAGTGGTAGATATGAGATAAGCAATCAATATTAAAACACCAAATTCCAGTTGTGACTCAAACATGTTTTTTTCTAAATGCATCAGTTAATAGTGCTGCTCTAACAGTCTTCTGCACTGAAATCCTTTTATCAAAAGAGCCCCCTAAAATCCTGCTGCCCTAGGCCCGGGCCTTGGTGGCCTCTCCACAAATCCGGGCCTGGTAACCAGATAACAGCTCCCTGGCATATATAAGAACAACACTCAATAGTAAAAATCCATGTCCTGTGTACTGTGACCCCTCCAGTTACATTGAGTAGGAGAAACAGTAGCTTATTTGAAAGCAGTTCCATTGTGAAGTGCTGGCTCTTTCTGAAACACATAAACAGGCAAAATGACCTAGACAATAATATTACAACTAAAGAAATAAATATATTGGTTTGAGAAAACATTTTAAATGTTAGAATGACTCAGTGTCATTTAGTAATACAAATATGCCATATGCAGATATCTGTTGCTTGTGTTTATTTGTATATTTGATGGTTAACTTTCTTTTTTATGTTAATATATACTGTGGCCTTTTTATCTGAAGAATCCGCCTGTTGTGTTGAAAAAGTTATGGGGGTAGAATGTTGCTGGTTAATTTGGAAGAAATGCATTAGCCACTTCCCCTGCATGTGTCAGTATGACTTAAACATTAAATAGATTCATCATCATTATTATTATTATTGATGAATGGTTAACCCATCTGGGTCAGGCTATGGGGCACACAAAAATATTTCCAGGTTACAAGTACAACCGGATAGCTAGGCTTAAATCTCTCATGTTCTTGAATGCATGGTCAGACACTTGAAACATTTTTTTCTTGTTGCCTAACATAGCTACTAAACTGTATACAAGTAGTAACCTAAAACAATGAATTGACAATTGCCTTTCATTGTCCAATAAGTGATGATATATAAAAGTACCAATAAACTGAAACTGGCCTGGTACTGCCTTGGCAGAGTTGAATCTATAAAATCTTGAAAAGGCAATAAAAATAGCTGTTGTTATTGTAGCTAAACCTTGTTTTCCCTGAAAATGTATTTCTGCTGAGACAAGCAATATGGTTATAATGGTAAGTAGATTAGTCAATCGTGTCTTTGTAAAGAAAGCAGTGTTTCTTGCTTCTCCTGTGATTTTAAGGGTGCTATGAAATAGACAAGATGTAGGTAGCGGAGCAATAAAGAGAACAATAATAGAAATTCCTGCCCCTGCCTACTCCAATAATAACCTTTGTTTTGCTTCTGTTGTTTGCCAGATATAAGATTTTTCACACTATTCACGTTCTTGTTGCTTGCAAGAGACATACAGTATTTGACTTTGGCTTGATTGGCTTTGGTTTGATTGACTTGAACTCTTATTTGTTTTACTTTTCTATTTATTAAAGGGCTACTGTCATGGGTTAACATGTTTTTCTCAAAAAGCATCAGTTAATAGTGCTGCTCCAGCAGAATTCTGCACTGAAATCCATTTCTAAAAATAGCAGATTTTTTTTATATTCAATTTTGAAATCTGACATGGGGCTGGACATTTCGTCAATTTCCCCGCTGCCCCTGCTCATGTGACGTGTGCCAGCACTTTAGGAGGGAAGGGCTTTCTGGCAGGCTGTTTTTTTTCCTTCTCAGTGTAACTGAATGGAACGCAGTGGGACATGGGTTTTTACTATTGAGTGCTGCTGTTACATCTACCAGGCAGCTGTTATCTTGTATGATGATTTTTACGGAGTACTCAGTAGGTTTTTGAAATTAAAATCTTCTTTTATTAAATAGCATTAAAATCACAAATTAGGAGTGTGACATTTACCTCACACTTGACCCGTTTCGTGGCATCTCGCCACTTCCTCAGAAGCATGAGGTATCTGAGCTCCCAATACCCATTAATAGAAAAACAAAGGAACCACCCATAAAAACATTAACCCCTAAGGGTAAAACCTAGACACTTCAATGCGAAAAGTCATGACAATCAGCATAGGAAACAAGATGGATACACATGAAACCACTAATACATTGACACAAAAAAGTATCATTCAACAATGTATAAATAAAGTCATGGGCAAATAGCAAAACATTGTAACAGAACTTCAGCACAATTATTAGGCCAGCTAGAATAGAATAACTGACTGACTTCAGAATAAGACAAAATTTATGTAACTACAAAATACATCTATAGAAACAAATATAGAAACAAATTAATATTTACATATAGAGATAAATATATGAAATTAAATAATTTATATGATTTATCTATAAATAATTTAATTACAATAGCAAGCAATCTCCCACTGTCTATTTAAACCCCCATAATTTTCTACAGTTTTTAATTGATATATCCAAAAAGCTTCAAGTCTGCTTAATTTAGAATCAAAGTCTCCTTTTCCTATGTCACGAAGCAGTTTATCTATCACTTGGAAGGACACCTCTATTACTGGTGTTTTTCTATTATATGTTTAGCTACGGCTGATATATGTTCCAGGACCCGGGCACAGATCATTCTAGTGGTTTTCCCTATATATTGGGCCCCACAACTACAGGAAGCCAGATAAACGACTCCCTTAGAGGTACAATTAAAATATTGTTTAATGGGAAAAGTAACACCTGTAACCGTACTTTTAAACGACTTAGAAACATTAATCAATGAACAGGTTTTACATCTGTTCCGTACCTTTATATTTAATCCATGCACACTCATCCTTCTGTGCTTTAGTAGTGTATAAACTCTTGGAAATATATGTTGCCAAATTCTTGCCTATTTTAAATACAAAGGATTGTTTATCCTCCAAAATATATTCTAAGATGGGATCCTGGAACAAAACCATCCAATATTTCTTAGCACTTTATACGGATTAGATGGGCACCCCGATTATAAGTCGTACAAAAACGAACCTTTGATAGTATCCTATTTCTGTACCCTATCTCTTTTACTGAGGTAATGTCTCTCTTTTGAGACTTACGGTTTTGTTTGAGCAGATGGTGTCGATCTGAAGAAACTGCTCTTTCATATGCTGTTTTAATATCATCAAAATTGTACCCTCTTTCACTAAATCTGTTCCACAATAGCGTGGCTTGCCCATTGAAGGCATCCCAGGAGGAGCTGTTATCTTGTGTTAGGCAGCTGTTTTCTGGTTACCTTCCATTTGTTCTGTTGTTAGGCTGCTGGGGGGGGGGG
>CM044437.1:109369377-109386787 GCA_024363595.1 Xenopus borealis
TTTATCTTGATACCTAAAAGTATGAGTGGAAATACGATGCTGCAGGGTGGAAATTTTGAGATGATTGAATAGTCACCAAATTGCCAAATTTAGGAAAGGTTTGCGGCTTGGTACTTTTGAGTAGAAAGACATGCATACCCATTTTGAATTTGAGGGAATGTGTACTTTCTGAAAATGTATGGTTTTTGGGGGTGAACTTACTTTTTTCTAACTTTGCCCCCCTAAAAATGAGGAAAGTTTGTTGATTTTGCAGTACCTGGAAATACATAACTGATGGCTCACCTGGGGTGTCTAATTTTGGGGCCTCTATATGCCACATACTTAATTACACCAATACATATTGAGCATCAAAATTTTCAGTGGACTCCTGGCAATCATTTTTAGGGTGTTATACATTGGTACCTAATGATGTGTGAGCGATACGATGTTGTAGATTGGAAGCTCTGGGGTAAATTTTCAAAAAATTCACCAATTTCTATAAAAAATTATAACTTTAGGATAGAATTGCAACTTGGTAGTTTGGTAGAGATATATTTACCCATTTTTTATTCTCCAGGATCTGTTCTTTCTAATAATGGGTAGTTTTCTAGGGTAAACCTACTGTTTGTGGAATGTTTGACCTTGAAATCAGAAGTATGCCGTTTTGTGGAGCGGTGCTTTGGAAATTTGGTAGGGTATTGCATAGAGATTTTGAAATATAAGTGAGAACTCTCCATAGAACGATATATATTTGGTATTGGCGTGTTCGGGACACATTGAACTTTCTAAATCTGCGTCTAAATCTGTGTTCTTGTTCATAAAATAAATTATGTTACTGATAGATGCGTTTGTATCATACAAAACTGTTTTTTTATACACTTAGAAGCCCATATCTTTTTACAGGTGTGGAATTACACCACTAGCATATTCTGAGAGCTCAGGTTGTCCCAAAAAAAAATTATATATTGTTTTCCTGGGTAAACTAAAAGACCCCCCAGGAAAGGCCCTTAAAGTGAAAGAGTACAAAATGTCTAAAAACTGCTTGGCAGTAGATGTTCGCATTTATGACTCAATGGCTGGCGGCGAAAGGGTTACAAAAACTTGATTCAACTGAATTTGCAGAAAAACGATAAAATCTAGCGAAAACCGAATTTTTCCGTTTTTTTCCCCGAATTGCTCAGATTTATTTTTTTTTGGGCTTTCTCCTGAATTGCTCAATTTTTTTTGAGTTTTGCCCGAAAACCCTGAAAAAGTTGTGTTTTCCCTGCACAGACCATGAAAACTTCAAATTAAGATAGGTACAGATACAGTCACTTGGATTTGTAAGTTAAATGCATCGTGACTCAGGGCTAATTGAAGAAACTGTGGTATCTAAAGTTATCTTAACTCATTTAATGCATTTAACCTTTTCATTAGCATACCAAAGCTCCATTGTTTTCAATGGTGAACTCTTTAATTGGATGGGATGCTGTGACACAATATTCTGTGCTAAGTGAGATAAATGAGATAGATGAGTTACGTCACGACGCATTTAACTCACAATCCAAAGTGACTGCATCTGTACCTCTCCCATTGACTTATCCAGCACATTGACATGTCTTAGATGGTAGATTTTTGATTAAGGCTTTTTGCAGCATTGAAGTATTATAAATCTCAAAAATAAATTTACTTTTTTTCCTCTAAAAATTCAAGATTTCCAAGATTTTAATATTCGGATTTTAGTAAATAACTGAATAAATGAAGACATCAGTAACTTTTTAATGTGTGCCCCTTTTGTGGTTTAGCTAATTTTTAATAATGAATATTATTTTTGTTACCACGACATTCCAGGTATCCTGTGGCTTTCACTGGGCTCGGAATTAGTGTACATCATTCTGCTAGTCATTAGCTTCGGACTCTTGCTGCTGGAGATATTTTACACTGGGAACCCCGTGTGCGGCATGAAGCTAAATGCCTTTGCTGCAGTGTCCTCTGTTCTTTCAGGTAAATATTATTAAGCAATCTCTTTCTATAATCATGTATACATTTATATGCCATTATTTCCATTATAGTAGGACAGTTCTGAATACAAGATAGCTGGCATGGCCAATATATCAAAGAAAGAAATGGATGCTATACATCACTTGCAAAATAGGCTTTCATGAATAGACTGCAATTTTTCAAAATGTGCTCTTAACTGGACATTATGTCCTAGGCTTGGTACATTCTGCAAAAGACATGCAAATATCTTCGCTGAGAGAGATTATCTCACTCTCCATTAATCTCTTCTTACAAATATCCTATTCATTTCTGCCTGATGTCTGAGGAGTTCACGTGTGACACCAGATGGAGGCTCTGCTCTAATGGGCTCTATAAAGGGATGGGCTTGGGAAGGGACGTTGCCTACAGGTCAGATGAGCATTATTTTTAAACAATCATTATTCATTCACTCAAGGTATTGTGGGGATTATTTTAGCTCATGAATTCTGTTATAATCTGATAAAAAGTTGCATTAAAAGATGATTTGGTTTTGGTGTGAGCTTCCTTTAACCATACTATGCTGATGTAAGTACATAGGATTACTATTCACCATTTAGTAGTCTTATGTCTCTGCAAGTCATAAAATGACCGTATATAGTAATTTTAGGTGTGTAGGATATATATAAAGTTCATCTCACATTATTGGCCATTTGTCATTGATCAGTGTACCTTGTTGCCCACAGGTCTCCTCGGGATGGTGGCTCACATGATGTATACCCAGGTTTTCCAAGCCACAGTCAGTCTTGGGCCGGAAGATTGGAGACCCCATTCCTGGGATTATGGATGGGCTTTTTAGTATGTTTTTTTGTTTCTTTTATAAGATATGAGAAATTGAGTTTTCAAAGATAAGAACTTAATTAAGAAATGCTTTGCACTATTCAAACATAATGTATCCTTAGTGTATTTGACTTACAAAAACCATATTGACTTGTGAATTAAAGGGGTAGTTCATCTTTAAATTAACTTTTAGTATGCTATAGAATGGCCAATTCCAAGTATATCCATTTTATAGTTTTTGAATAATTTGCCTTCTTCTGACTCTTTAAAGCTTTCAAATGGGGATCACTTACCCCATCTAGAAAACAAATGTTTGTTAAAGCTACTAATTTATTGTTATTACTACCTTTTATTACTCGCCTTTCTATTCAGGCCCTCTCCTATTTATATCAGGGTCTCTTATTCATATCAATGCAGGGTTGCTAGGGTGATTGTACCCTAGCAACCAGATTGCTGAAACTACAAACTGGAGAGCTTCTGTAAAAAAAGCTAAATAACACAAAAACCTCAATAAAAAAAATGTTACTCAAGGTATGGCCTACGCATGCATCCCGCTTAACATCTGCTCCTGCTCTGGTTCCAGCTATACATTAAAAAAGTGGGAATCAGAGACCTGAAAGCTTCCAAATTGACCAAGGAAAGTTTCACTGAAAATGACAAAGTGCAGGGGAAAGCAGCAGACGCTGCAACTCACAGCTTTCGATGGGTACCAGCCAAAAACTCCGCTCCTGGACGGCACCCAAGATGGCACTCAACTTCCATCCAGCAAGTTTGCTCCAGCAAAAGGCAACACAAATGCAGAACAACAGGCAAATAAGTACACTAATCTGGCAAAAACTATAACAGAAGACAATCAAAAAACCTTGCTCTCGCAACTGAGAGAAGATATAAAGGCAGACACTAAGAGCTCCCTACAGGAGCTAAGATCGGAGCTGCATGCAATTGCAGAGCGCACCCATCACTTAGAACAAAGATGGAGGAAGTCTTTTCTGTACACAATACAATGGCTGACAAGGTTAATTCCCAAGAGGTACTTATCAATAGGGATGGTGCGAACCGCCGAAAAAAATTTCGCGAACTTCCGGAAATTTGCGAACGGTTCGCGAACGGTTCGCGAACCCCATAGACTTCAATGGGAAGGCGAACTTTAACAGCTAAAAAAGATATTTCTGGCCAGAAAAATGATTTTAAAGTTGTTTAAAGGGTGCAACGACCTGGACAGTGGCATGCCAGAGGGGGATCAAGGGCAAAAATGTATCTGAAAAATCCATTGTTGACACAGCGCTGCATTTTGTGCTGTAAAGGGAAAAAAGTCACTCAGGTGGTTGTGGACACTGTAATATTATTGATTTTTAGACAGAATGTGAACAAGCTAGATGGCAGTTGTTTGAAGAACACACTGGGCAAAAAATGGCTACAGGGCAAATAATGCCTACAAGGTCTACTCAGGTGCTTTTTCTGGAGAGGGTAATATTATGGATATTTAGACAGAATGTGAACAAGCTCACACAGCTAGATGGCAGTTGTTTGAAGTACAGTAGATTACTAGCCAGCAAACTTACTATCCACTGTCCCTGAAATCACTAACAGGCAGCTCTCTCCCTACACTATCTCTTCAGCACACACAGGCAGAGTGAAAAAACGCTGCAGGGCTTCGGTTTTTATAGGGAAGGGGAGTGGTCCAGGGGGTGTGGGGGTGGTCCAGGAGGGAGAGCTTACTGATTGGCTGCCATGTATCTGCTGGTCTGGGGGAGAAATGGCAAAATAAAAGCGCCAACTAAGGCGAACCCAAATTGGCGAACGTCGCGCGACGTTCGCGAACATCCGGCGAGCGCGAACACCCGATGTTCGCGCGAACTAGTTCGCCGGCGAACAGTTCGCGCCATCCCTACTTATCAATGCTTTATGAGAAAAAATTGCTGATCTAGAGGATCACTCTAGGAAAAATAATATAAGACTAAGGGGAGTACCGGAGGAAATATTGCAACCTCAGCTAACCCAGTATTTACAAGAGCTTATATTAATGGCGCTACCGGAAACTCCAGCTGACCAACTCATTATAGATAGGATCCACAGAATCCCAAAACAGCTCCAAGCAATGAAACAAGAGATGTAATCCTGAGAATACTTTTTTTTTCCAGCTAAAGGAACATTTTCTAAGACACATGAGACAACATAAAGTGCTCTAGCAACCATTCGAGAAAGTTCAAGTATATGCGGATTTATCTGCAGCGACTTTAGCAAAAAGGGGCAAATTATCAGCAATAACCCAAGCAGTGTGCTCATGCAACATACTCTATAAGTTGGTGTACCCAACAAAAATAATAGTCCAAAAATAATTACCTCAGTAAGCGAGTGAAAAAAAGCTTTAGCCAAGTGGAACATCCCACTAGAAGCCACTGCCGAAACAAACATCAATCAGGAATGGAACACTGCAAAAACTTTATATTTCACTGATCAGAACTAAGTTCGGGATTTGGTCCCAAGGTTTAAAAAGTATTTATATTTCTCCTGGTACCAGAGTAGTGTGACAAGTCACCTCAACAACTGCTATCAACCCCCATATTCACCTGTCCTGCCTCTCCCACATAGATGGTAAATGCAGGTAAAAGGGGAAAAACCTGAATGTAAGGTATTATTGTACACAAGTTGTATTTCAATTTCTTCTACAACTTTTACTTCCTCCCCCTTCTCAACCCCTACCCATTCTAACAAAGCTAACAATAAATGCTATACAATGTAATTCTTCGATACACTACGAGGGGGCCAGCCATATATACATTACGCAGCACTAAAAAACAGGCATAATGGCACTTAAATGTATGTCAATGAATGCCAAAGGACTGAACAACCCTCGAAAACAATTACTAGCTCTTTCTGAATTCAAACACCAAAATGCTGATCTTGTATGGATTCAAGAAAGACATTTCCATGCCAGAGATCAGATCAAATGCAATTAAAGAACAACCATTATACAATGGTAGCTGCTGCCACATCCAAAAAAAATAAATAAAAGAGAGGTAGCAATAATTGCAAAATGAAATTTCAATATCACAAGCATACATCATTTGACTGACCCAAAGGGCAGGTGCTTGATTGTTATTTGCATTACAAGTATGGGACCTATTATCCAGAATGCTCGGGACCTGGGGGTGCCGGATAATGGATCTTTCCGTAATTTGAATCTTCACACCTTAAATCTACTAGAAAATTATGTTAACATTAAATAAACATAATAGGCTGGTTTTGCCTCCAGTATAGATATTAGTTGGGATCAAGGACAAGCTACTGTTTTATTATTACAGAGAAAAAGGAAATAATTTTTAAAAATTTTGGATTATTTCATTATAATGGAGTCTATGGTAGACAGCCATTCTGTAATTGGGGATCCAATACCTGTATTAACAAAAAGCTATACACTTTGGTTAGGTTTCTCAACAAGCATTGGACCAATTAACAGCTCTCCAAAAAGGTGTTGTCATTATAGGAGGCAACCTTAACAATATCCTAGACCCAGAAACCGTACAGACCCCCAAGGGGTTCTTCCCTATCCAAACCATAACATAACAGTAATTAAGAACTCAAAACAATTTACAAAATTGCTTGCATAGTATAATCTATATGACAAGTGGAGAGTCTTCAACCTTACAACCCAAGATTTCACATATTATTCCCCACACCATAAATTGTATTCAAGTGTAGCACACCCTTGAGTGCAGTTAAGTGTGAGGATTTGTGACTATGTGTTTAGGCCTAAATTGCAGTTGTTGTGCAATAAACTGTGCCATCTAGTGGCAGTTCAACCTCTAAGTACCCAGGGAAATTTACAGGGCCACTTTAAGTGGCTAAGACCTAGAGGGAAACTGCCTGATTAACTATCCCAAATCTCAGGGTCCCTACACATGAATAGACCTCTTTCTAACCTACCCACAGACACTACATTCCCTCGCCCAAAGCACAATTACAACCACTACCTGGACAGACCTGGACTTGGGCTAGAATCGCATCAATTTGTAACAACCCCCCCCCCCGTGGTGACTGAATAACTGCCTTCTCCACAATCCTTAAATAGTTGTCCAGATTAATTTAGAAATTAAGAAATTTTTATCTATAAACGACACACCATACACTGGAGACTAATCTCTGGTGTTCGCATAAAGCAGTCATATGGGGCCATTTTATCAGTATAACCACCCACAAAGAAAAACTAGCAAAAAACTAAACAAAAACAGCTATTACGACAAATAAATACACTAGAAAAGAAAAATTGTATCGCACCTTCCCCTAAAAATTAACAAACTTAAATAAGAAATAAACTTAGTAATTCTCCAAAGATGTCAAAACCAATTAAGCAAACTACAAAGTATCACCTATGCTATGGGAAATAAGGCAACAGCAGCATTCAGCAGCATTAAAAAAACAATTCGTTCAACAAAAATGAAACCAATGTATAGATAAGATTCAAACTCATACTGATGAGCAAAAATACAATACATATGTCCAATTTTATAGCGAACTTTATCATTTGAAAGATGACCTGTCAACCTACATATCCCCTTGCGAAGCAATACAAGCTTTCGTAGACAAATTGGAACTGCCTACGCTCACACCAGGAAAACTCTCCAACTTAACAGTCCCAATCACAATAAGGAATTCCAAAATACGATCAAATCCCTACCCCTTAACAAAGCTCAAGGCCCAGACAGGTATACAAATAAAAACTTTTAATTCCTTGCTTACTCCACAACTGACAACAGCATTAAATTATGCAGCAGTAACTGGAACGTTCTCAAAAGAAATGCTATTGTCAGTGGGCGTCTTGCAGAAAATTTTCCAGGGTGGGGCAAGTAGGTAAAAGTAGTAATAAAAGTATTGCAAATAATCCTTCTGCCAATATTTTGGTGGCTAAGACACACAACTTGAGTGTTAGCCTGCATTATTTCTAAGAGACAAGCAAAATTATGAATCAGTCAGCTCTCTGTACTCTTAATGTACTATGTACATTTTAATGCACTGCTGTACTCACACGGCATTTTATGGCAATGCCCTGTCTCACATTTTGTGTGTACGATTTATATGTTTGAACATGGTATGACCAATTTAACAAAACTTACAGGTATACATGTATTCACCTAACTAAAAAACTGTTGAGCCAACAGAACAAGATGTTTCTGCTATAGCATCGCACAAAATACTCTTCTCCGTTCCCAGTCTTCCCTCTCCAAACTTCTTTTCTTCTGTTCCCCAGGCATACCTCAAATTCACTTTGATACATCCTTTACTTTCATGTCCCCTGTTTATTTCTCACAGCTTCTTAGCTCATTCAGTTCAGTTTATCCCTTTACCCTTTTTAGCCTGTTCTTTTTTCTGTCCATTGTCACCCTCCCACCAACTTCTATTTTTCTCTTGTGCATTGTCCTTCCTTTTTCCCCCACTATTTTTATATTGTTATCCCCTCTCCTGCATTAACTTTCCCTTCTATTGCCACCCCCACCACCCATCCCATGCTTGCCTTGACCTGTTTTGCACTTGCAGGGAAAAGATAAGGGAAAACAGCCAGAACTTGGGATGGGATGAGCAGATATCACAGAAGGGTCTGTTCAGCTACCGCACTACGCTCATTCCTCTCACTATTTCTGACCTGGTTGTGACGTCAGGGTCTGGCAGTGATTGCAGATCACTATTGTTGTGATAAGCTTTTATATCCCGATCTTTTGACTTGATTGTCAAAAGATCGCCTGCATTTTTACCACACATCCCTTGAGGTGCAGGATCCAGGGGGGGGGGCAAGTGCTCCCCTTGCCCCTATGTGTGGACGCCCAAGCTATTTTCATAAATAACAACAATTCTAAAACCTGGTAAAGATCAAACTAAAGATCGAACCAAATGTTCTAACTATCGCCCCATTTGTTTTCTTAATGGAAATCTAAAAATGTACATGTATGCAACCATATTGGCTAAACGATTACAACCTCTCCTACCAATATTAACAAACAATGAACAAACAGGGTTTTTGAAGGGCCACCAACTACATGACAACACCAGGAGACTCATTACTCTTACCCACATGCTACAACGCCGAAATGCCCCTGCAATACTTTTAGCACTTGATGCCGAGAAGGCATTTGACCTCGTAAATGGGTCCTACTGAAAAATGATAATACAAAAATTAGCTATTCCCCCACCCTTCATAACTGTGATACTAGCTCTATACTCAAGCCCAACAGCCCAGGTTAATGTGAATGGCTTTCTATCACAACCATTTAGCCTAACGAATGGGACAAGACAGGAATGTCCTCTGTCACCTCCAATTTACATCATCATCATACAGCCATTATCCCAGGCAATCCAAGCATATAAAAGGTTTAAAAGTGGGACCACAAGAACATAAAATCCTGCTATTCACAGATGATGTGGCACTTCTCCCAGCAAACCCAATAGGTGCATACAATTCGTTTGATATATTCAGGGAATTTGTGAATATGTCTACACTACAAACTTTACACCACAGAACTGCAACCTAAAAAAGAAGTACAACATAGACTGGAGACTCTTCATTTCCTTACCTAGGAAGGTTCTGCGAATACTGCTGAACAACTCCTTCTTCCACCCAATACAAAGATTACTGATGAACTTTATCTGTGGTTTGAAATAAACCTAGAATCTCCAGGAATATTATGTTCACAGGCAAAAAACAAGTAGGACTAGCATGCTCCAATGTACATACATACTTCAAAGTCACTATACTGGACCAAATGACTGATTGGCTCCTAACCCCAGGAACTAAAAAATGGGTTTATATGGAGTGTTGTATATATAAATTCCAGCTAAACTGCCTCATTACAATGGTCTTATAGGCCCCCAGCAAATGGCAAAAAAGAACCCTAGAAGATTTACCAATGCCCATCAAAACCACCCTGACTATCTGACAATGTTCAAATTTACTCATTAATGGTGGTCTTGTCCAATCGCACAGAAATTTTGGTCGCAAGTACGACTAGCCATTGAATCCCTTAAAGATCCAGCTTAACCCAGCACTGCCTCTGCTAGGAATGCCCACTATACAATTAAAGAAAAAGCTCAGAAAAACTACCTTTCACATGCTATTTGCAAGTAGATCCCTCCTGGCAAGAAATTTGAAAAACCCTACCTTACTGACAAAAAGGAGATCTTATATGAGACAAACCGGATACAGCTATATGAGAGTACCTTCACAAAGCTCCAACAGAGGATCCAGAACCAAGAGAGATCAACAAACAGACTACTGAAGGATTGATCGAAGTCTATAAAGTATCTCCAGAATAGCTAGTCTTTCCTACCCACCTCTTCTTTCCTTAACTACTCTGCATAATAACTTGTAAAAATGAAAAAATTCTAAATAAAAAAAAAATTAAATCAACTCAACAAATTGTCTCAGAATATCACTCTCTACATCATACTAAAAGTTAACTCAAAGGTGAACAACACCTTTAATTTAAAAAAAGTGTACAAGCTCCATTCAATGTAATTTTAATGGTCTTTATTCTCTGTAACATATGTAAGGGGGTAGACTGGGCAATTGTCGCTGTAAACTGAATGTGATAGTGTTCACAGGGTATTTCAGGAAAGGACACACCCAGGGTGGGTTTCTTCTTCTTCTGGACAGGATTGGGCAGAGGGAGGCTGTGGGTCCATGGCAACTGGGGTTGTATTTTCGCTTGTGGAATGTTTTGTATTCCTGTCAGTAAGTCTGCCTAGACAGTGGATATGTATGAAAACTTTGTGTGACAACAGTTATGGAAGCCAGTCTGGATGTGAGTACAAGTTTGCCCTGCTAATAAACTGCATGTTTCATTCACTGGTGTCCACTGCTTTTAAAGGAGTTGTTCCCCTTGTTGTTTTCAGATAGATCACCAGAAATATAGACTTTTTCCAATTACTGTCTATTTTCTATTTGTAATCGTTTTTCTAATATTGAAGTGTAAAGTGTAATTTTTCACCTTCTAAATCAGCTCTGGGAGGGGGGTCGCCGACCCCCCCCCCAACTGTTCTAAACTGATACATTTAATGGTTATCTTTGTCCCTGCTGAGCAGAATCTCTGGGTTTCATTACAGGCAGCTGTTAGAATTGATACAATAGTTGCTAATACTCCAGAGATGTTGCTGTGAAATGTATCAATTAAATGATGCAAAATTGTAACAGTTTAGAGTCTGCACCTGAATTACTGAGCTGCCAGACTCAAACACCAGAGACACCAACATTCAACTTTAAACTTAGACTTTGAAAAAACAGTAAAAGATAAATAATGGAAAGTAATTGAAAAAAGTCTTTATTTCTGGGGAACAATTTGAAAACAACTGAACAGAAAAAAGTGTTTGGAAGGTGAACAACCCCTTTAAGTGTAAGCTCTTGGGACTAGGTCTTACACATAAATGAAGAGGGTGGAGCAGGATATACTGATTCTCTTTCTTTTTTTCCTCAGCACTGCCTGGGCATCTTTTACCTGTTGCATGGCTTCTGCTGTTACCACGTTGAACACATACACTAAGACCCTGCTTGAATTTCGCAGAAATCATAAGGCCTTTGAGCAAAACTTGAAAGAACACACCTGCTTTCTGAACCATAAGCAAATGAGTTTCTATGTGGAGAAGCCTATCAACTCGCTGTCGGAGAGTGTAGACTTTTACTCAGAGCTTCAGAAGAAGGTCCTGCTTAGAGACCATTCAATAGATCTGGAGGACGTAGATGAATCTTTGGAGGATGAGCACTGTTAAATCAACTTTTATCATATAAAACTATATTTTTACTCTGAGGAGTGGGCTATTTTATAGGGACTACAAATCAAATCAAATTAGTTACACATTGAGTTTTAAATTATACATACAGTATGCTTTACATAGAATGTTTAGATGACTTTGCTTAAGTGAGAGGCTTTTAATACATCTTCATATTCGAACAATGAGGAACAAAATTGCTTTGCTGGGACACTCCTGGCACAGCAGGAATTATTATATGACCTTTGAGCACTGCTGGAACTAGAGGTAGGAAGGGGAGGCAGCTGCCTAGGGCGCAATGATAGGGGTGCTGGGCAGCTACCTCTAACATTGTCTTCAGCTCACCCCTAGTCAATGTTCACATCCCTCAGTCTTTCTCCCCTTCCCTTCCTTTATCACCCACCCATCCGTCATTCTCCCCTCCCTCCTGTCACCCTCCCCTCTATCACTCTCCCCTCCCTCCTATCATGCTCCCCTCTGTCACTCTCCCTTCCCTTCCCTCCTCTCCTCTCCATCACTCATCCCTTCCTTCCCTCCCTTCCATGACTCTTCCCTTCATCAAGGTCATGTGCGCGTCCGTCATTCTCCCCTCCCTCCTGTCACCCTCCCCTCTGTCACTCTTCCCTCCCACCACTCCCCTTTGTCACTCACCCCTCCCTCCCTTTTTTGTAATGGAAGTTTTTGTTATTACAGTGAATATTCTATCTGTTCCGCTGTGTCCCTAAATGCACATTATCAGTTGCACTAGTTACTAAATATACTAACTGGTGAACTCTCTTTTCATACTGACTAAACATGACCCAGTGCACCTTTATAGACATGATTCAAAGACAAACACACAGACCAATTAGATGAGTAAGAATTGTATTTCAGTTCTTGGAGACATATAATATTGTATCAAAATATTTACAATTAGTGCATAAAATACGTTAATTCCATTCCACAAAAAGCAATAGCCCCATGATCTTTAGTTTTATATATATATATATATATATATATACAATGCCCATTAGTAGGAGTGTAATAGTAAAGAAAAAAAGCTATTTTACCCATATACATAAAAAGAGCTTTAACTTGTGACTGCTATTGGAGAGGATTACAGAAACAGAATTTACAAGGCTAGGCTATGGAGATAGCTATAAGTGTCACTAAACAGGGTACTACATGGAAGGAAGTGTCAGACTGACTATCTTTATTTTGTAAATACTCTTGGAAGATACAATATGTATTGCACAAACTGTACATTTTTTTATTATATATCACCCTGTAAATATGAACTGAAAGGTAGTAAACTTCATAAATGTTGTTTTGGTTCTCTGATTGTTGCGCAACGTAATAGTTTAAACAGAGGCCAAGACTGGCCCTAACATTAGATAGGACAGGAATATTAGGGTGGCCTTCAACAACTTGACATGGGTCAGAAATTACAGAGAAGCTCATAAACAAACAAGACTAGCACTGACAACTAGGCTTGGCCTGGGATTTTAAAAATACCCACACACTGAGTAATTGGGTGTAAGGGCAACAAGTTATGGGTCTGTCATGGAGAGTTTACTTGGTAACTTGCAGAAGGAAACTAAGACATTGGTTGGACATACAGCAACAACTAGATATTGGTAGGGCAAGTAAGAACAAGACGTGGGCCAGGTATGTAGAGACAATGATATGTTAGTAGAGTGGGCAAGAGACTATGGTAAGACACACAGGGACATGTAGGCACTGGTATGACAGGGGAAGCAACGGATGGGGGGTCAAACCAAAAGGGAAAGTAGGCACTGCTTGTGCAGATGGGGTATAAAAGCCATGAATTAATCTTACAGAAGCACCCAGATATTGATATAGCCAGCAGTGAATCTTAAGCCTGTTTGATCCAACTGGTAAAATTAGGCATGGCTCCTGAATGCAATGTCAAGCAGGCATGTGCAAGGCAGGTATGGATAAGCAGGGATACAAAGGGTAAAATAGACATGGTTAAGGCAGCTTGGGACAGCCAAGTAAGAAGCATAGAAAGCAAATTGCTATGGCCGTAATCATATAAGAGCATAGGAATGTAAGGGTAGGGTGTCTGTTCCCAGTAGATTATACATTATAGCCATATGTTTTCTCTTATCCCAGTGCATCTTCTTGTAACTGATGGGATTCCATGTAACACAATATTGTCACTGCATGATCATTGTGTTTGTGTTGTTAGTGCACTGCATGATCTTTTGGCACACTCATGGCTGCAGCTATGATCTGAACACTTAGTTGAAGGACGGGTCGAATAATTTTCCTTGAGGCCACACAACCATATTGTGGATGGAAAAATGTAATTGTAAGCTTCTTTTTGAACAAGATTTATTTTAACAAAAGTCAGATATTGGACATTGCATAGACAGCGCTACGAAACAAGTTGGATAATACATGTTAATAATAATAATGTTTTATATAGCTGTGCTGATAATCTAGCTGCTCCCTTCCAGAATTTTGGGCCTCCCAATACCAATAGTGCAGAACCTGAAATACCCTTTTTTACACCTATGTTTTATTCTACAGGCATTAATTCCAGTTAGCCTTTCACATTATTTCCTGCTCTTGTTCTCATCCCAACATAATACTATTGCAAAACCTTGTTTATAATGTGTTACCAACAGAAGAGTAATATAATTATTTGGTCCGCTATGGAAAATGCTAAAAGGCATTTCACTGAGAGGGCTTCTTAACCATAAAAATGTGCTGAATGGTAGAATAAAGAGAAATAGAATTAATTTTCACATTGGTGTAATCTTAATTTTTCAGCAACACAAAGATGAATGGGGGTTGTTCACGGGTTATAAAATCAGTGCCCACATTTATCAGCACAAGCATTGCTCCAAGTCAATGGCTAAACATCAAATGCCATATTTTCTGCATTTTACCTATACTTGTGAATGCTAACAAATACACAGATAACCTTAATTGGTTTTTGATCCCTTATAAAAGACAGGGAAGTGAGTATGTTTCCAAATACATTTTCATAAAAACAATACAATGCAATTAACTTGCCAAAAAAACCCTTCAAGAGGTCAATATTAAATGCAAGCTTAACGTCACTTGAGCTCATATAGTTAATACAAGCAGGCCTGGCTGAACATCTAACTGTTCTACTATTGCTTATATTAGGAATCTTTAACACTAGATGAGCGTCTTGAGTAGGAGTGGCTTTGAGATTCTGCGCATGGGACCCACAGTTGCCAAGAGAATAAGCGGTTGTTTTTAGCAGTGAAGCAGTGACATTGTCAGAAATAACTGTTTAACTATAGTTTAAATAAATTAAAATAACAAAAATACTTTGCTTATTTCAAAATTAATTTCATATTTTTTTGAATTGTTTAAAAGCAAACCCACTAAAATACGAATTACCCCCTTGGTATCAGGTCACTGCAGTATGTAGGTTACAGTTGTCTTGTGACTAACTAGCTAATGATTTTGAGATGCTTTGTCTTTGAACTATACAGGGCATATTAATATTTTTTTTTTTTAAATGGAAAGAGGGGGTTCCCTGCAGTGTGCCTGTGAGCTGCAGAGTGTCATCTGGGGTTGCTGCTAATTTATGTGCTGTACTGGACATGACGTTTATTTCTTCCGGAGCACTAGGTAGAGAATTCCAATAATGAAACTAAAGACAAAGCAGATCCAGGTCAGTATAAAGCAGTATCCATGGTAATAATTTGTTGGATCAGCATTTGCAAATCTGGCCGTGTAGATGGAAATGGCGATCAGTATGCACAGCCCTGAGAAAGACAAATAAGGCAGCAATTAAATATTTTACGTTGACAGAAATACTGTAGATAGTCTTAACAATCTTGTCTGAAAATTATTAATAATGCTTGTGAGCAAAGAATGCATTATATTAAGGGGGTAAACTCAATTATTTTGTGGTTTGGCTTTTTTGGACATAAACTCAAATTTTTCAAGATTTATTATGCCCTGATGCTGCAAAAAGCCCAAATCCGAAAAACTGCGACCTCAGACCTGTGAAGTTCATGTATAAGTCATTGGTAGATGTCCGTATCTCAAATGAAAGACATTGTGGTTTCCACCAGATTTAGCAAGATAATCTGAAAAATTTGGGCTCTTCAGACAATAACCCAAAAAATTAAGTGATTAGGGAGAAAAATCTGAAAATTTTTTGATTTGGGGTTTCGCTCAATTTCATTGAGCTTTTTCCAGGCCCAGTCTTTTTGAATTATTTTAATGATAAATAAGGTAAAATCATGGATGGCAGTTTGGTCAAGCTGTAAAATAGTTTTTTGGTAAAGAATCCCCTATGTGTGCTATTAGCACACATCTTAAAAGTCAGTTCATAAATATCTCCTGAGAGTTATATATATATATATATATATATATATATATATATATATATATATATATATATATATATATAGATATAGATATATATAGATATATATAGATATATATATATATATATATATATAATTCGGCAAAAGACTTAGAAAAAAAAGCCTATGGGAGCTTTCCATAGGCTTCTATTGCAATTCAGTAGGTTCAATCTGGCGAAGTAGGCAGTCGAATAAAAATTTAAAGGGCTGGTTCTTCGACTAGCGAATAGTCGAGCGCTCGAATATATATTTATTTGATCTATTCGATGCACCCAAATAGTCTATATTCGATGGTGGAAAATACTTAATTTGCATATTCGAATAGTCGCACACTCGAATTGAGACTATTCGTGACTATTCGTGCAAATATTCGAATCCTTTATACGAATTGAGTAAATCTGCCCCTTAGTGTTGTCCTGCGCTGTTAAAACTGATCTGTTTGCTTCCGAAAGACTACTATCGTTCACATAAACAAGCTGCTAAGTAGCAATGGCGGAAATTGAAAAATGGCTATATGGCGCAGGATAAGTAATGGATATCAGATAACATTATGTTCTACAGAGCTTATCTGCTATCTGATGTGTGACTTGAGCCTTTCTCCTTTGAATGGCTGCCCCCATGGCTACACAACAGCTTATTCTGAAGCAAACTCTGCAGTTTTACCAGTGCAGGGCAACACTGCATTATATTTTTATGTCTTTAAAACAATACATTTTTTTATGTTACTGTTCCTTTAATAAAATGCAAAGATCAGGTAATCTTATACTGAACTGTATGATGGTTCTCTTATAACCCAAGGTATAACCTTGGAGCAATGTATGAAAAACCTATTAATACAATGTGTTAATAGAGGTATTATATTATCACTAATACATCTGATATAATGGATACTTACAGCAAACCAGCATTATAGCCCCAGTGATGTAGAAACGACATCCCTTATCCAGCATAAAGAGCTGGCCAATGAAGGCACACAGGGCAATGCAGGAGAAGATAATGGCCAGGATCATGAAGGCTTCAACTGCTCTCATAGAGGCAACTTGAAGAAAGACACTGTGCATTAGTCATCATAATGTGTACTAAGTATTAGTGCTAGCAGAATGCCCAGAACCTGGGGTTTTCTGGATAGAGGATCTTTTCATAATTTGGAAATTAAGTTTACTAGAAAATCATGTAAACATTAAACCCAATAGGCTTGCCTTAATGAATTATATCTTAGTTAAGGTACTGTTTAATTATTACATAGAAAAAGGAAATAATTTTTTAAAGTTTTGATTATTTGTACAGAATTGAGTCTATGGCTGATGGCCTTTCCATAATTTGGAGTTTTCTGGATAACATGTTCCCTAATAACATATCCCACACTGATACCAAATATGTGTACTTTCTGGGGTTTTCTAACTTCAAAGAAAAACGGCAAATAAATCAGAAGTAGCATTTGGTGGTATCTTATCTGCCACATAATAAAGGATAGGATGCTGGACTTCATAGCAAATAACAATACTATGAGTTTGTGCCAG
>CM044437.1:109407188-109417558 GCA_024363595.1 Xenopus borealis
GCTGCTGCAGGTTCCTCCTCTCCACCCACCCCCAAAACTATCGGTGAAGAAAGATGGCAGGCAGGTAAGGATACAGATCACATTTATTACACTGACTTGTGGTTTTTAACATTTCCTTGCTTTCAGTAGCAAAAATTGCAGTTTTTCGTTTCTATTATGAAATTAGGCATATTTGTACATGGAATTGACAGTGTACCATCCTTATGTGATTTCTGGGATTATTTATTAGTTGAATTTCCACTGTATTATCCTGTTGTGAATTATGGGGTTATTTATACATAGAATTGCACTGTGCCATCCTACTATGAATTCTGGGGGTATTTATATATGTAATTGCCTTTATGCCATCCTACTATGAATACTGTGGGTGGAGCTACACATGCTACACCCCATCCCTTCACCTTTTTGTTCCCAATTCAAGAACTGCCCATTCTGGTGGACGGGTTCCTGAAAGCAGAGTGGGGGGGGGTGAAAAAAAAAACTAGAAAACTGTCAAATTTTGTAAAATGAACATGGTAATTAGGGGGTGTGGCCACAAAATGGATGTGTCCAAAAAATTAGCATGCTGCAATTTTTTTTAACCCTCTTTCTGTTTACAAAATGTTGAGAGGTATGTGCCAGTATAACAGTGCTTCTTTTAAACTGTAAAGCACTACTTTGCCTAGGGCCCCGTTTAGTCTTAATCCGGCTCTGGTGGGACCTGGGTATTTTCTATTAAGTGTTGTTCTTAGATCTACCAGACAGCTGTTATCTTGTGTTAGGGACCTGGAATCAGGTTTCCTTTCCATTTTTCTGTTGCTATGTTTCTGGGAGGGGTTATCACTCAAAATTTGCAGTACAGCAGTAAAAAGTGACTGAAGTCTATCAGAGCCGGAGACAATATGGCTAGCCTCATGTCAGATTTCAACTAAATATAAAAAATTAATTTGCTATTTTGAAAAATGGATTTTAATGCAGGATTCTGCTAATGCAGCGCTATTAATTTACATGTTTTAATAAAAACATGTTTTCCCATGACAGTGTCCCTTTAAAATCACATTGCAAGGTGGTAAAATGGGGTCTCCGGCTCATTATACATGTATTTTATGGCTTATGCTTTCAACATAGTATCTTGTATTTAACAGAGCATTTAGTAAAAAAAATGTCTTTTATTAGAAAATGTGTTCTTCGATCATAAGATGACATGATTTAAGCAGAATTCCTTTCCCTTGCCCAATGGTAAGGGCTCCAGTATGTTTGGGAAAGATTGGAAATAATGAGGATTTCTGCCCTAGAGGAGTGACTTTAATGCTTCTAGTACATTCAATTCGAATGCCCTTGCGTGAAATGCTACCATTGTGTTAGTGGCTGCGATAAAAGAGAAGAGGTCAAATCTCCTCTCAAACCAATCCCATGAATGGCCAGTCTGTAGTGGTGCACAGTAGTTCTTCATTCAGAAATTTTTTTTTATTTTTTTATATACGATATAACAGAGTATTTAACATGATCTCATCTCATTGTTTCTTGTAGTGCAGTTGTACCCTTCCAAGTTAAACTTCATAAAAAAAACTCATCTTTATCTGTAATCCCGAGACACTGCTATTGGGTAGAGAGGATCTTGCTACAAATCTGTAAAATTTTAAAATTGCCACTGTTTATGCTGGGTGGGTGTGTGTGTGTGGAGGGGGGGGGTGGGTGTAACGTGAAAATGATAATACAATTGCCTTTGCCATTTAAAATAAAAAATATTTTCAATACAAGCCCTATGTATTTGCTTAAAATAGATGTATGTTTAGGCTGGTGGCACATGGTTATTTTCTCCACTGGCTTATTCAAACTGGTAGAGACACACCCCTGGCGCCTCCCCTTCACTTGAGTGGGAAACACCTGATAGTACTGTAGTTTTAGCATGACAAAGCTCATCATCTTTAGGCTTGAAAGAACCCTTGTTAAGTTTCCTTGTTACATGAAGGGGTAGTGTCAGGGGTGCCTGAGGTTTGTATCCTGCACTGATTTCCACAATTACCTACTGTATGTTATGACTGGTTTTAATTTTCAGCAAAGGGCGCAAAGAAAAATATACAGGGTTTTTAACTGGTCATAAATATTGTTTATGAATCCCTTATCTTCAGCATTCCAGTGGATGATGTTGCATATATCTGGGTGAGACTTTTAATAGCTCAAATTTCAGAATGAAACCCCACAACCTGCCTCTCCTCACACCTTACTGAAGTCAGTATGAATTCTGTAAAAATCACCTTCACTGATATACGCCTTATCTATACAATTCCCAATGACTTTAGTGGGAGCATGAGGGTTGGGGCATTTGATCCGGTCACCAGGGAAACTAGAGACATGTCATTCAATTACTGACCAATTTAGGAGGTAAAGGAGATCTGCTTGCTTACTGATATATTATCCCTAAGCTTCGGAGCCATGAAATGCATAAAGCGGGCAGCCTACAATGCCTTTAACATTTTTAATGTTCTTTAATAAATTTCCATTTTCTAATAATCGTCTCCTTTGGTGCACCATGTGGCTTTAAAGAACCCTACAAGTCAAGATATCATAAAATGGAAGCTCATACAAAGAAATAAAGATCAGTTAACAGTTCTGTAGAATCTTTTTAAAATAAGCTTGTAGACTCTCCCTTAACATATATGCACCTTTTAGCATACATAAACCCTAGGTCACAGTTGCTCATGACCCTCAATCTCTTGTACAACTACAGCTTGTAAAATTCACGATGCCCAGCAGTGTCTGACTTTTAAATCTTTTTCACCTAAAGCATTGTCCTTGTGCCAATACCAGAGTGTAGCTTAAACTTGAAACTAATAAAGGCTTCATATATTCCAAGTACCCCAGCGGCAGGACACACTTGTTGTTATTACAAGTAATGGCAGTAACTATTTTTAAAGTCATTCAATTGCCTGAGTGTTTTCTTAGCTAGAAATGGTTACTGAATAGAAAATGTTTTTTTTGTTTTGAGGGCCAAGCCAACACCCATTTTTAAAGGGTGTGGTCACACTTAATTTTTCCAAATTCATTGCCTGGTGCAGGGTGTAGTAGTGTGAAGCAATACTCAGAATAATGGGTTCTAGATAAAAATTATTCTAATGGAGTTCCATAGGAATAGGAATATCTATACCATTTTCCCGATGTATATTCTCTATCAATGATATGTTAGAATCAACAACTGTGCTTCAGTCACAAAAATATGAAATAGAACACCAGTTAATACCCATGACAAACAGAGAAGAACTGAATAATGAATACAAACATCCACACAACCTTGTGTCCATTATTTTATGACCAGTCGACACATGGGAGTCACTAGGATCACCACTATATAGTAAACTGTATGCAAGGCCAAAGTATAATTATAACAACCTTTTTTGGGTAAATTATTTAGTTTAAAGCATTTGAGAGAATATAGTCAATAACAGAAAAACAGACAGAAAAAAATTAGACAAAGTTTGTTTTTACAAACCCATTGCAGAAATTATTACAGTTTATAGCTTGGATTAGTTTTGCACCAAAATGTACCATATTCAGTCAGGACTTAAAGTACACTTCAAACAAATAAAACCCAAAATATATTACCAGTGTAAGAAAGAATATTATGTTACACAATGGGAGTCTATGTGCTTATTTGTGTATATTTTTTCCTTTATGACTTTTATTGCATTTCCCCATTAGTTTCTTCCATTATAGCAGGAGGCCACACCATTGCATCATATACCGTAGTGAAACACCTTGCATACCCCTCCCAATTACCAGGCGAAATATTAGTGAAAAATTGTGGGAAAATTTGGTATGAAGAGAGCAGAAAACAAATTTGTATCTATTATTTATCTTAAAATGTCTCTTGATGAATGACATCCACTAGGAAAAGTTCAAAACAAATAAAGGCTTGTACCATAATTTTAATAAGAAGGCAGAGGGCAGTGATTAGAATTATAGTTATTGACTTGTATGATATGCCCTATGCACAACACAAACACAACTGCTGCATTTCTATGTGCACCTGTCCTCTCCCCCTCCCCCATAAGCTTAGTTGGTGGAAACATGCTGAGATCTGTAGATCTGCAACACCTGCAGCTTCATCAGCTGCCTGTTCTTGCTATTTCATTATATATATGTGTATGTATATGTGTATGTAGAAGACTGTGCTTCTACATAAACAGTGCAAAGATGGCATATGCCAAAGAGTTTAAAGTCGTTATAAACTCACAGTTGTGCTGATGTGAATACAAGTTATCTTGCACAGTCATAGAAAATGGTTGTTCTATGCAGCTCCCATCATGTTGGGTGCTACCGTTTTGGTTCTCTAATGTTTCTGGATGAAAATTCCATGTGAAAAACATTGCTGTATCATAACACAAATACTCAAGACTACTTATACCGATTAAGAAAAGCACATCCTCCATGCCAGAAACAGAGAGATATTCCAAATTGTACTGTATATGGGCCTTTTATAAGAATTCTCCTGCATAAGCTCAAGACATCTTATTTAGATAAATTGCACTTATCTAGAGAGATTGCATAGGCTGGTGTGTCCTATGTACTTGAAATAAGAGGCTAAACAGTGAAACATTAAGTCATTTAATTAATGGAAAGCAAACATCTTACTTTCTCACTTTCACTGGAAACTCTGCAAATATCCCCTCTGAGACAAATAGCCTCTGGCACAACAGCAATGAGAAGATTGGATTACACTTTACAAGAGGTTTTGTATCATTATTACCAATCCAACTTAGTGCTGTAATTCAGTGGTTTCTCTGTCTAAACTCCCCATGGGAATTCTGATTCCTTATTGTCTGGTACTTAGATGGATGGTGGTCTGTCAAACCAAAAACTGATTTCCTGACAGAAGGCACCAACAGAGCACGGGCATCAAGTGATTTTATTTATTCTGATTTATAGTTTTTACTATAGACTTACTCATAGGGGCTCATTTTCCAGGTGGTGTTATTCTGTGTCCTGTTCCTGACACAATACAGAATAATGTCAGTGTTAAGAGGGCCATACATGGGCAGATCCTCTCATTTGCAGAGGCTGCTAAATGACCGGATCTTGCACCACCTTGAGTGACAATATTGGGATGATTCAATCGTGAGCCCTAGGGCCCAACCATCAGATCACAAGGCCAGGAATGCAGGAGGTGGGATTGAGGACTGCATCAATAAACTGATGTAGTCCTTGATCCGACAGGAATTGTAAGCCTGCCTGATTGTTTTCCCGCTAACTTTCGTACTGATATTATTAGCAGAATCACATCGGAAGGCCCCATATACTGGCCAATAAGTTGCAGACTTTGTCTGTCAGCAGCTTTTCTTGGCCACCATAAAGGAATACTGTCATGGGAAAACATGTTTTTTTAAAATGCATTTGTTAATAGTGTTGTTCCAGGAGACTTCTGCACTGAAATCAATTTCTCAAAATGATTTTTTCAATTTCCCAGCTGCCCCTGGTCATGTGACTTGTGCCAGCACTTTAGGAGGGAACTGCTTTCTGGCAGGCTGTTGTTTTTCCCTTCTCAATGTAACTGAATGGAACGCAGTGGGACATGGTTTTTTACTATTGAGTGTTGTTGTTAGATCTACCAGGCAGCTGTTATCTTGTGTTAGGGAGCTGCTATCTGGTTACCTTCCCATTGCTCTGTTGTTAGGCTGCTGGGGGTGGGGGGGGGGGAAGGGAGGGGGTGATATCACTCCAACTTACAGTACAGCAGTAAATAGTGATTGAAGTTTATTAGAGCACAAGTCACATGACTTGGGGCAGCTGGGAAATTGACAATATGTCTAGTAGCCCCATGTCAGATTTCAAAATGAAATATAAAAAAAATTTGCTCTTTTGAGAAATGGATTTCAGTTCAGAATTCTGCTGCATCAGCACTATTAACTGATGCATTTTGAAAAAAAATGTTTTCCCATAACAGTATCCCTTTAAGTTTTGTCTTATGATGTTCCCAACAACCACCGTTAAGAGGGGGTACTGTAAAACACATTCTGTGGATTTCATATGTATCCATTGTTTGGCACGTATGAAGAAGATTGTTGGTTTGGGGCCAAGCAGGGGTTCTACAGCACAACACTTGGGATAACGTCATTATGATAGGTCCCAGAGTGGGGCAGGTAAGTACAAAAGTGTAACACTGAATAAGCAATAGCAGTTGGTGTTTACATGCTTGGAGAAATGCCCCAAGACAGTGTTGGACTGGCCCACCGGGATCCAGGAAAAAGCCTGGTGGGCCCAGGTGTCAGTGGGCCTCTTGCTTCTAACCATTTGGCCTATTTCATGGGTCACTGCCTAATTCTTAATGGGAAAAAGAGGCTTAATAATGGAAGAAGAGAGCATGACATAAAAGATTAGGAGAATAAAGAGGTTGAGTAAGAGAGGAAGAATAATAGTTTGGAAAATGGGCCAACTGATCTAAGGTTTTCTGGTGGGCCCTTGGCATCCCAGTCCAACACTGCCCCAAGAATATTCTAATTAATCCCATGTGTAGGGATTTGCCTGTTGTTGTTTTAATCACACAGTAAGTTACAGCAGATAACTTAGTCTAGAGACAACCATAAACAATCATCCACCTGATCCAAACATGAAAATTCCTTCAGGTGTATAATGCAGCAGATGATGCCCATAAAGCCAGCAGTAAAGCCATGGCATGACTCCTAACTCTGAATCCTCAGTGTCACTCACTCGGGCAGCTCACTCCACCCAACTGGCAAACTCACAGTGCTCTGACTCACTGTATATTGCAAAACAGAATCCTAAGCAACACAGCATTTCTCCTGGAACTTTTTTATGTAAGTGCCAGGACAGAGAGGAGAAGTCTGTTATGTTTTCATGTTTGCAAACTGAGCTTAAAGGGCAGTGGTAAATTCTTTGGTGTGCGTATCCTTTACACACCTCTCTGAACCTATCACATACTTGTCTGGTTAGTTATGCACACACACCTAGTAATTTAGTAATATACAGAGAGATGACAGTTACACACCCTGAGATGTACATGGCCACAATCATGCATCACTCAGGCATATATTGTACAGATGGGCAGGTAAAGTGTCAATTGTGTAATGAAATAATCTCAGCTATGCCAAACTATTTTAGCACATTATTAATGTAATAAATCAACTCCCTTGTATAATAACATAAGTATGGGCAGTCACATTAACAGGCTGTGATCTAAATGCAAAGTCATTTATATCCCAATAAATATAAAATTATCTACATGCAAAGTCATTTATTTCCCAATAAATACTATATTTAACCTATTCAATTATTTTTTATACTCTGTTGTCAAATGCGGCAATGCAGTTTCCTTACAGTGTATTTTCTTCAAATTGTTATTTTGCCATTGGTCAATTATAATTATAGGTTTGATCCTTTTTATCAAGTTCAAATATATGTCATAGGATGACCATTTTAGAAACTTTTTAATTGATCAATTAAATTTGTTTTTTTTTTTTAATGATGTAAACCACTGCCTGGTTGCTAGGGCAAACAGTACCCTAGCAATCAGAAATTCAGGATATACAGATTTGAGTTCCCTAGATTTCTATATCTATATTCTTCACCCTACTTTGTTCTTGTATTTTATTTTTGCATATTTAGGCTTTTGCTAAATATTGCCCCAGTACCCATTATACATTATGATATTGCAACAAGTATAAAATGAGGGTGCAATACTCTATTTTACTTCAGAGCACTGACTCTTTTAAATCCTAATCTGGAATGTCTATACCAGTACTCAGCTATACAGTAGGTGCTGCACATTCCATCGGCTCTTAACATTGTACAGTGTTTGTTGCCTTCATGGTAAACGAGACTCTAAAATCTATTTATTTTTCACCACCAGCTATCACATTATCGTGGCAGATACCATATCCCATGGACACATATGGGAGCAGGTGGAAAGCATATCAGAATCTTCAATACTGCATAGAACACTAATACATCACCCTGCCTCTGCTAACCAATTCTGGCTGCCTTGATGAAGGGCCACACCTTCAATTCTTCTTGTTATTTGTTCCGATGATGAACATAATGATTGTCCTGCTCTGCACTAGGCCAGGACCAGTAAATTACATCCCTGGCAAATGGTACTAGGAAAATAAAATACTTTTTTAGCTTTTTAATAACTACATATATCTTTTCCACGATACTGTTATTTATATAAAGTAATAATGCCCCAACATAATTTATTTATTCTATAAACTAATTTTTTGCATCCAGCGATGGCAAGCTGTAAGTGTGCATTAAGGACTGTAATGCCCCAACATAAGGAACTTTAGCAACAAATAAAGGACATCACTGATATCAAGCATTCCTGTGACCTTTCTGCCCTACTGTACCAGCTTTCATCCATTCTTTCTACCTAGAACAGCAGCTCAGTGAGGGCTCACAGGTCCCAGGCCCATCTTATTATTATTGGGAGTAAATTAATATCCCATGCAAAACTGTCTGAAAGCATCATTACATCTAAATACTATTCTTGGCATTCTTAGCAACATGTCTAAGTCCATCTCATTGGCCCAGCCTCAAGCAGCAAACCAAATACATTACTCATTAAGATATTACTTATTTAGAAAAATGCCCTAAATAATCATTTAACATTAAAGTTTTGCAAAACACAACTACAGTTATTCCATATGTTTGGCTGAAAATGGCTATTAATTGGTGTTGCCAGTGGACCAGAGGAATAACACTTAGATGTAATTAACTGGGAAGAAATCTTTTGTCATTTCCAGCATCCCAGTCCAAGTACTTCTGACAACTTTTAAAACTAGCCCTAGTGATCGCTACTGATGGGCAGTGCAAGTAGAGCCCATAATTACACAGCATGACTTACCTTACAGAAATACTGATCTTCCTGGCAGCCCAGATAATAGTGATAAAGTAATGTTTCTCAAGCAGTTATAGGCTTCTCTGATGCAATTAGGGAGGTGCCTGAATGTGTTTTATAGGAACCTATGTGAAAAAAAGAAATAGCAGGGAAGGAATTTGGCAACACCCAGTTCTTTTGGCAGTCGCACAGTAGTACAGATAGGGAGGGAGCTGAAATTTGTGAAGTTCTTGGCTGCCTGACTCACAGTCTTTATTTTTGGTAGTAAAAAACTGAATGACTAAACGTATTCAATGAAACACTCCAAAGTCTTGGGAGACGGGGAATCTGTTTACAACAACACAGACTTGCAACAAAAGTAGCACGTACAGGCCCAGTCTTGTGGACAGAGAGGTAATGGAAACAGGAGGATGGGGGCAGCTTCTGACTTAGCTTAACAGGGGAAATCATAAATCATTGACTAACCATTAGTGTGGCATTTCCAGCTATTCAGATTTTTGTATCAGTGGTGCCCCAGATGCCATCAGTGCTACCAGGAGAGACAATGTATTAGCACTTAGCACAGCCGGATGTGTAAAAGATATGTGTTACACCCACCCCAGAGGTTTATCTACACCCCAAGCCCAGGGCACAAAGGGGACATGCCATCCCACAAATTCTTAACCCATTGGTCCTTACATTGTTTGGTACCCAGGACCCCCCTGAGTACAGTGCAGCTGCTTTTTGCAATTGTAAATAAATAAAAGTCCTTGGTTTAAAAACAAGAAGTTGGTAACAGGTCTGGTCTGAGAATCAAAATAGGCCCTGGCATTTCAGGTACACAGAGGTGCAAAAAGACCCCCACCAGCCACCCAAAAAGTTACTGTTTCTGGCAGTAGACAGAATACACCACCGACAGAGGCCTCTTACGTGTCCTGCCTTTACTGTACAGCACTAAAATGCATGTTGCTGCTCCATAAATATTCTGCTCTATAAAATATCATTCTGGAGGGATTTCACACACCCAGCCCTACATCTGCCGCTTGTTTCTCTTTTAAAGGTGGCCCTCCAAAGGCCTTTATCAATCGATATCTGGCCCAAAGTCGGGCAGATGTCGATTGGGCGGGACTAAAAATCCCATCGGATCGCGGCCGAGAAGAACAAAAGCCAGACAACGTCTCTCTCTGCTCCAGTGTAACCTCTAGCTTTTTGTGGTCCGTGAAAAATGTTTGCACTTTACAATTAGTATTGAACATGCACATACTGGTTCCACAGTGTAATAAGGTTTAGGCTAAAAGCACGCAGTTTGTTTCAATGACTTTGCTACCTAAACAGTGGTAGTTATAGTAGCATTTACGGTGGAGCTGTTTAAAAGTAAATATCTCTTTGATCTGCTAGATATGGAACAAACAGTGTTATCAAATTACCTTGTAAGGATATCAATGGTAAATATTTGTCATTAATAAATCAATTGAAATGTGCCGGACCTAGTTTCATGCCTGTGGTACTTGTATACCTTAAGTAATGGGATAAAATTTGCAGCGAATTCCGACGATATATA
>CM044437.1:109428203-109454419 GCA_024363595.1 Xenopus borealis
CATTTGGCTTGTTGATGTTTGACAATCTCCTGGCAGTAGATGATTTTGTAGGCACAGTATTTAGTAGAAGTGACAATCTCCACAGTAGATGATTTTGTTGGAATAGTATTTAATGGAAGTTTGATGTCTGCAACATTCAGCTGGAGATCATTGAGTTGTTACATGGCATGTTGCTCTGTAGTTATGTAGGAGCTCTGTTGTAAATACTTTCCAAGAATTCCCAGTAATATTTGCTGTCTGTAGTGCTTCTTTCAGACTTCGGTTGAATTGCTCAATTTCTCCATTTGCTTGTGGGTAATACACTGAAGATTTCCTATGCACAATATTCCTCTCTCTGAGAAAGATCTCAAACTCAGATGAGACAAACTGTGGTCCATTGTCTGATATTAACTCCTTTGGATTTCCTTCTCTGCTGAATACTGTAGACAGAAGTGGTGGTGTATGTGTGATAGCTGTTTTGTCATGATTCTGACAAGTAACACAATAATGAATGCCAGTTACCACATCAGCATCCATTGCTGGCCACCAGTATAGTTCTCGCAGTCTTTGTTTTCTGCGTAATTCCTTGATGACTCTCATGTGCAAGTTGTATGAGATTTTCTTGGAAGGTCTCTGGTACCAATAAACGGTGAGTTCCATGGACAACATAGCCATCTACTAATGACAGTTTATGTCTAATACTGTAGTAAGGTTGACGATCAGGTCTGAGTTTCTTCTCAGCATTTGGCCATTTGTTCTGTAAGATATCCCGTAGTTTTACTTGAATTGAACATGTGAGGCAAACTTGATTAAAATCAGCAGCTGTAACTGTAGATGATAATATATCAGTCAGTACTACAATTTCCATGTCCTCATCCAGTGTATCAGAAGCTGCAGGTAAAGGTAAACGTGACAAACAATCAGCAGTAAAATTTTTCAAACCTGGTTTGTATTGCATTTTGTTGTTGAAATTCAGGAGCCTTGCTGACCATCTAGCTATACGCATTCCAGCTCTTCCTAGTCCCTTTGTTGTAAGTAGTGTAGTTAAAGGGCTATGATCCGTGCATAAGGTAGGTTCTCCAGCTTCTTTTTCAACAGTGGAATACTTACGCTCTGTCTCTGTAAGTGTTCTGGATGCAAATGCAACAGTTTTCTCTGAATGATCAGCATGGATCTGTGTGAAAACTGCACCAATGCCATAGTCTGAACTGTTTCACTGTTTCAAATCTATGTTGAGCAGTCTCTGACCAAACCACGTAGTGTGCTCTAAGTGGTTCCACAACTGAAGCATAGTTTGGAAGAATACCATGAAGTAAGACTTAAAGGAGAAGGAAACCCTAAAAATGAATAGGATGTCATGTGTTATATACTGAACGTATTGCACCAGCGTAATTTTCAGCTTAGCAGCAATGATCCAGGACTTCAAACTTATTACAGGGGGTCACCATCTTGGAAAGTGTCTGCGACACTCACATGCTCAGTGGGCTCTGAGCAGCTGTTGAGAAGCTAAGCTTAGGGGTTGTCACTAATTATCAAGCAGAATATGAGTTTGGTCTGTAATATAAGCTGATGCAACAGAACTGATTATTAAATTCTGATGCTAGTTGCACAGGTTTCTGAGCTGCCATGTAGTAATTATCCATATTAATTACTGATCAGCCTTAAGGTGGCCATAGACGCAGAGATCTGCTCTTTTGGCGATTCCGCCAAACAAGCAGATATCTCCCTGATATGCCCACATTGAAGTGGGCAATATCGGGCTGATCCAATCATGGGCCCTAGGGCCCAACGATCGGATCATAATGCATCCGAAACGGGTGGTTGAAACGCAGCACCGTATACACTCGCAGATACGGGGGTTTTTTAACTTGCCCAATCGAGATCTGGCCGAGTTTCGGGCAGATATCGATCGGGGAAGCCCGTTGGATGGCCCCATACACGGGCCGATAAGCTGCCGACTATTGACTGCCAGTCTATCGGGAGCTTTTATCGGCCCGTGTATGGGGGCCTTTATACTGTGACATCTATATTCTATGTGTACTGTATATTGTGAGTGGGTCCCTAAGCTCAGTAAGTGACAGCAGCACAGAGCATGTGAATCAGTGAATCAGCAGAAAAGAAGATGGGGAGCTACTGGGGCATCTTTGGAGACACAGATCTTCCCTAAAGGACTGTGGTTGCCTGGGGCTGGGACAGAAGACCAAAACATAATGTACAACATTTCTAGCTAATTCTTTAGTTTAAATTCCCTTGTCCTTTAAGAAAGCTTGTAAGGTCTGCAAATCAGATGGAGTTGGTGCTTGTGTTACAGCCTTGACATGGTCAGGGTCAGGCAGTAATACCTCTTGTGAAATTATATGACCCACATGTGTAGCCAAAGAATGACACTGATAAAGAGTGTTCTTAGTTGCCTTCTAAAATAGTTAAGATGGACAAAATATTGTACTGCTCATTATCATGACACCTCTGGAGATAACTAGGCAAATAAATTAAGTTAATAGAATGCTAAGGCTCTGAGGAATATTTAAATACCCAATAATTAAATTAAATTTATGAGATGTTTGTTAATATAATTGAACCATTATCTGTTAGTTTAGGAATGCAAAGAATGCAGTTTTCAAAAGAGATATGAGCCTGAATATTCAGCTATTTCATTAGCAAAACCCTCCTTAAAAGCAAATTAACAGCGCTGATGTGGCACCCGACTGTATCTCTCCCTCATTCCACAAATAATTATATCAGCACTCTTTGTGTGAGAGTATGTGTGTCAAAAACAGCATCAATAATAGCATTATCCATTAAAAAAAATTCCCCTTTGTAACATCACCTATGGCAAAATCTATAACATGTATAATTAAAGGGATATATAAAGGTATGAGATCCCTTCTCCAGAAATCCATCATCCAGAAAGTTCAGAAATATGGAAAGGCTGTCTCCCATTGACTTAATATATAATAAATAAAACAGTACCTTGCACTTGATCCAAACAAATAAATACTGTAATTAATCCTTACTGGAATCAAAACCAGCCAGGTTATTTATTGTTTACATGGTTTTCTAGTAGACTTAAGGTATGAAATGTAGAGAAATATTAACCAAACATTCTGGTTAATAGGTTCCATAGATGTACCATATTTATATATTTATATTTAAATACATAGCTTATTTGAATTGAAAAATATCAGTGCTCCATCAAGTTCCACCCCTCCAAATGATCCTCAGCGAACACACATGCACTCTTTTGTGTTGCATGAAGTAACAGTCTAGTTCCTCAAGTCTAAAGTCTTCTTTGTATGCAAACAATACCCCCTGCTATCTGTCTATCTGCTCTAACATACTTAGCAATGACATATTATGTCTTCTATCAACCAGCTTTTCTTCAGAGAAAACAACCCCATCCTTGATAATCTTTCGTCCTAGTTGAATTCCTCCATTCCCCTTACCAGTTTAGTTTCACATCCCTGCACCTTCTCATAAATATTCTTCATAAACTAAAACTAACTAAAAAACTGCTGCCATACCATCCATGGATCTATAAAATGGTAAAATCATGTTTTCAACTGCCAGGTCAATGCAATTTTTTATGAAAGTGAGCACTTTATTTGCCTTAAGAGACACTGATACTACATAGGGTTGCACAGTCTGTTAACCATAAAACTTCCCCAGAATCATCTCAGTGAATAATTTCTCACACTTAAATAATAAAGTAAGTCATAGTTTATTGCGGCACAGTCTTGTACATACCATGAGATGCTTTTGGAGTCCTGTAGCTGACAGTGGCACCAGTTAATAATCTTTATTTTTATATAAACTTAGGGGCACATTTACTATGGGTCAAAGTGAATATTCGAACAAAATTAAGTTAGAATTTAGAAGTAATTTTGGGCTACTTCACTATCAAATAGCCCGAAATTCGATTTGAATTGAAAAAATTAGAAAATGCAAATTTTATAATTTTGAAGTACTGGCCCTTTAAAAATCCTTCGAATTCGACTATTCACCCCCTTAAAGCTGCCAAATTGCCATTTTAGCCTATGGGGGACCTCTTAGAACCTGTCCTGAACATCTTTCTAATTCCTAGGAATTCGAAGGATTTTGCGCAAACGATTCCAATGATTTTTATTCGATCGAATACATCCGTTTTTGATCAAAAACTGATGTATTAGATCAAATTTAAATCGTTTGAATTGTTTGCGCAAAATCCTTCAAATTCCTGTGAATTATAAAAATTCAATGGTTGACTTTCAAAGTTTTTTCCCTTCGAAATTCAACCATTAGTAAATCTGCCCCAAGACTTAAGTTTGCCAACTTCATAATGCATTGCATTGTTATGGTTCCTATTCAGGCCCATTTTTGTGAACAAGCCACAAAGGCTCGGGCCTAGGGTGACAAAGTTCAGGCCACCCCCTGGCCAAATCTGAAATGGGGATTTTGACAGTTCTTTGGATCTCCCACCTGCCCAGTCCTTTGTGTCAGCAATGGCAGTTACACTGAAATCCTGGAGAAAAGGTATTGTTAATAAAACATGGAACATTGCAAAGATATTTTGTGCTTTATGTTAGAAAATAAGTGCTCAGGACAGTTATTTTTTAATGTTAATGGAATCACAACTGGACTGATCACCACTTAACCACGTGGGGAATAAGGGATCTTGTAATAATACATAGCTGGAACTGAAACTGGAGTGGCAGATCACAGATGCCTTGTGAGCAGTGGAGGAAGGAAGTAGCCATCCACTTGACACAACTTCTTCTAAATGGTCCAATTACTTACAACATACAGGGGGTTATTTATTAAGGTTCAAGTTTTGTTTTCCACAAAAATTTGAGTATTCAAGGTTTTTTTGTTTTTTTTTTGGTCAAAATTTACATTTTGGCTTAAACAAACTCCAAAGTTTCAACATTTATTATACCCTGACCCTGGATATAGGTTGAATCCAAAAAGACATCATCTAAAACCCATCGAGGTGATGTAGGAGTTAATGGCAAAGGTCCCTTGAACCAGTTGAATATGTTAATAACCTGCATGATGTTTGAGTTTTTTGCCTGAATTTTGCTTGAAAACTCAAATAATTCAAGACATTTTCTTTTTTCCCATGGAAAACTCGATTAATTTGAGTTTTGTAGCACTTGCAGAATCAAGTTTTTTTCAAAATAAGATACCTTTCGAGTTGTGAGTTCATTTGATGTATAAAAACTAAATTTTCCCCTTCGCGGCTGATTAAATCTATACTTGGTTAATGTATTATTTACCATTTCAAACTTGTTCACTTGTGTTACAGGAAAGTGTTTGTTGTAAATCCTCTTCTATGTCTTTCTGTTGCCCTAAATGTAAGAAAGTTGATGTGAGCCTCTTTCATTATCTTTGGGCTTGTCCTAAAGTAACGAGCTTCTGGCATAAGAGGGAGAATTTTCTGATTCACAGATTTAAAATACCACTAAAGCTTTCTCTGTGTTTAACCTTGTTGCATGTTATGGAAATTTTTATTTTTCAAAATACATCATTTAATAGTGCTGCTCCAGCAGACTTCTGTAGAAAAATCAGTTTTTCAAAAGAGCAAACTGATTCATTTATATTTAATTTTCAAATCTGACATGACAAATTGTAAGTTTCCTAGTTGCCCCAGTCATGTGACTTGTGCACAAATAAACTTCAGTCACTCTTTACTGTTGTACTGCAAGTTGGAGTGATATCACCTCCCCCAGCAGCCCAATAACAGAACAATGTGAAGGCAACCAGATAACAGCTCCCTGGTAGATATAAGAACACTCAGTTGTAAAAATCCATGTCCCACTGCAACTCCTTCAGTTACATTGAGTAGGAGAAACAATAGCCTGGCTCTTTCTGAAATCACATGACCAGGCAATGTAACCTGAGATGACTGCCTACACACCAAACTTGCGACTACAAAAATATAGTTGTTGCATTAGAAATAAAATTTTATATGATAGAGTGAATTGTTTGCAGTATAAACAGTGCAATTTAGAAATAAAAACTACACCTTGAAAATCATGACAGAATCCCATTAAGTAAAATACCTTATTCTCTAGTTCAAAAAGTAAATTATGTACTGGTTCTTTTCATGGCAGCCTCCAAAAAAGCTTTATTTTCTTTTTGGTTAAAAAATTAAGTTCCTTCTATAACTGATATCTTATCTTAGCTCCTGTGTTGCAGGGGGCTATCTTTGCTAAAACAAATGATACAAAATTTTAGCTACTTTTCAAAAAGTTTTGGTTGTTCTATTTTAGTTTTGTTGACCCTAAAAACAAAATGCTAAAGATCTATTTGTTAATGGATTTTTCAAGCATATATCATCATTTAGAAGACATAATTATTCAGCAATAATTAACAAGGTTTAATGTTTTTCAGTCTATACTAGTGGTTTTATTCAAATGTTAAATACCAAATTGTATTGATCTTCTTGTATCTTTAATTTTGCAGTTGTTTTAATCTTGAATCTGCTGTCCTTCAGTGTTCCATACTATTTTGCCTGTTTACTTACTATATTTTTGAAGTATGTTAAAATATATGGTCTCTGCATATATCTTCACAGAAGGTTTGTACATCCATAAGTCTTCAAGGTCTTGCACACCGTTTGGGCTGGCTCTATAATGTTGGGATACAAAAATTAGTACCTATTATTATAATAACCGTCTATAAGAGATATATAATATGGTACTTGGGACTGCCTAATTACACAAGAGGTGCTTTTACAGCTGTATGTTTTTATCTTATGTAATTTGAGGCCAATCACTGTTTGTGAGTAAGTAAATGGCAATTTTTAGTCAATTAGGCAATTAAAGTCAATGATATTTCAGCTTCCAGCTGTCAGGGCTGTGCTGGCAGTATTAGTGCAACAATACCTGGAAGGCCACCGACTTGATTTAACTGATGTGTATTCTAATTTTATAACATTTCCATTTGAGTCCCCTTGTAATGGTGGAGGCCCAGGTCTTTTGTTTCCTACCCTGAAATTTGTCCTGAGCTTACTATGAGGAGTGTATTGGATAATCAACATTGTTAGACTTTATAAACACTGTAGTAAATCACAGATAACATTTGTCATATCCAATTACACTGAGCCTTTGTGAGCTCTAAGTAAAGCATTGTTTTAAAATGTTTCCTATGCATTAATATCTTGGCCCTGGCTCAGGGCCGGAACTAGGGGTAGGCAGAGTAGGCGGCCGCCTAGGGCGCAGTCATGGGGGGGCGCACTTTTGAAGGGAAGTTTTAACTTTGCCCCTGTCTCCAGCAGCAGCATTCTGCTCTACTTCAGTCCCCACCTCCCTCTTACTTGCCCTTTGCCTGGCACAGATCTGGGGCAATATTTTTGCTGCTGCTCTGGCACAGGTTGGTGGTACAGGTACAGACTTGGGGCACAATGGCTAATGGTACAGGTACAGACTCAGGGGGCAATGGCTGATGGTACAGGTACAGACTTGGGGGCAATGGCTGGTACAGACTTATGGCACAGGTAAAGGCTTAGGGGCAATGCTGGTGGCACAAGTACAGATTTGGAGAGATATTTTGGCTTGCTAGCACAGGTACAGATTGGAAACAATATTTTGAGGGCTGTTGGCACAGGTACAGGTTAGGGGCTGGCTGGCACACATATTACTTTATTTAAGAAAAAGTGAATAGGTGGGAAATGGTCATACATAACGGGGGGTGGGGGGGCGCTGATTGTACCCCTTGCCTAGGGTGCCAAACTACCTTGGCCCGGCCCTGCCCTGGCTCATGGTAGGACTCTGGCTAGGACTCTAGGGCTACTGCTGGACATGCTCTGCATTATCTGGGTCAATGTGGCACAATGTTCTGCTGTGCTGGTCAGTGGGGGGGGGGTAGGGACCCCTGATTGTTTAGTAGTACAGGACCCAGGGTTATAACCACTGAAAAAGCAGAGTACCCAGTGAGGTCTTAAATAATGAGCAATTTCACCTTACGGATAATTGAATTTTCTGTGGGGCCCAGTAACATGTATGTAAATGTTTCTTAACTACAGAAATTGCCCTTAATATAGTTTGTCTGTGCATCTTTTCTGGTTGAAGTGGAACATTACCACTTTTCTGGGTGTGTCTCAGGAGGGTAATAGGGACACAGAAATGTTGTACAAGACTGATCCCTGTACCAATATTCTCGAATTCATTCACTGTGCAAACCTGTTACATTTAACAACTCATGTTTGTACTCTCTTTTCTAGTGCAGACCATAAAACGCCAAAGGTGATCCTCTAAGATACCTTTCTGATCTGCTCAGTGCTATGTGCTAATGCAATGCCTGTACACAGTTCAAGGCTCTTGGTTTCACATTCTTTGGATTCCATCCCATACACACACCTGGCCCATACATAAACCCAAGTGACTGGAGTTCATAGAGTTGTGAAAACTGAGAAATGCAGTTCCTAAATTGGGACAGTGCAAATGAGGCCTGTAAAAAGATAACATCATGCATTTTCATACAATGCTTGCTAGATACCAGAAGTTCTCATTGCATGGCTTCCTGATACTTAATATATTTATGGGCTGCAAATAATTTAAGGGCATAGTTCAAATCCATTGCAATCACAGGCATTTAACTGTCTAACATCATATGTACTTTATTGTTACACTCTAGTCATGTGGTCCAGCCTTTTTAAAAAGGGAGCTATGGTTTGGTGAGTTCAGTGGCAGCAAGTATTGACTTTTTAAATATAGACTAGCGTCCACCATGTTAATGATGGGCAATACAGCCCATATGCTTCCACCAGGAATTATTTTAAGGAACTGAAAGTATCATTGGTTATAAAACCACTTCCTCATTCTACTTCTTCTGTGGACTCTAGGAATCAGTGAGGGTTCCCCATTTCAATTGCTAGGAAGGAGTGAAGGTTCTCCCAGTGCCGGAACAAGCCCAAGGCAACCCTGCCGGCAACAGTGCTCCTGCACAGCGCACGCAGCCCCCCCTCCTTGATCATGGTGCGAACATGCAAGCACCAGAGGGAGGTATGGCTAGAATGCCAGAAGGGAGGGAGGCGGGGGAGAGTGTCGGAGGGGAGGGAGAAATTTACATTAATTTCATACCTCCCAACATTTTGGAATAAAAAGAGGGACAAAAACAGTTTTTTCTTGTAGCGTGGCTAAATTATTTCACCACGCCCATTTTTGTGGCCACACCTCATAATTACCATGTTAATTTTACATAATTTGGCAGGTTATGAAAATTTTAAATTATTTCTCCTAATTTAAACTGTTACAATTACTTATTTTCTTATCTCAAAATTGTTACAAAATATCTTAGTTGCACCTGTTAGCTGTTCTGGGCTCTCTGCCAAAAGCCAAAATTGTCATGCAACACGTTTATAAACTTGTTCCCATTAACTGATCTGGCAGTACTGTTGCTCCAGTCAATATCTGGGTAATTAAAATCCCCCATTATCATTAATTTACCCAAACTAGCAGCTTTTTCTATTTGATTCAGGAGCGTAGCCTCCTCCTCCTCACTTACATTAGGGGGTCGATAGCATACACCTGCAATTAATTTGCTGTACTATTTACAATTGGTGAATAATTCCACCCATAAGACTTCTTCCCCCTCATTTTCTAACATAACCTACTCCTTTATATAAGCTTTTAAATTCTGCCTAACAAACAGACATCACATCAATAATTATATTGATATGATATAGTATCAGATAAATAATTAATCTTTTCTGGCTGATGAGTAAACTATAAATCAGCTTTTTGGCCACAAAAAGGTAGCACAGTGTAGGGCACAGTATACTGCCAACTGGTACAGGGGTGCCAGGTTGAACAACTCCTCAGATGGCAGCAGTGAGTTAACGGTGATGGCAAAAATAAACTATTGGTATCTGTAAGAGCTGTATTTACAGTTTTTAAACCAAAACTTGTTTTATGTTTTATTAAAATTGCACTTTCTCCCCAGACCCCCTCTGGCACTGGAAAGGTAAGGGTGGGGGCCTCCTAGTAGAAAATCACACCTAAACAAGTACTTGCACCCAGTAAAAATATATTTTGCCCCCACTCTTGCTCCCCAACAGCCCACCACCAGCTCACTACCCCAACCCACTTAGGGCTCTTTCACACAAGCGTTTTTACCTGCGCTCCCCTGCGTTCCGTTTTTCTGCGTTCAGCCGCAGAGGAGAGCAGGTATAGACGCACTCAATTATTCTGTACTCACACGAACGCATGTAGGCGCCAAACGCAGGAAAAATGCAGCATGTTGCGTCTGAACCTGCGTTCGGCGACCTACATGCGTTCGTGTGAGTAAAGCCCCATTGAAAATAATTGAGTCTATACCTGCGCTCCCCTGCGGCTGAACGCAGAAAAACGGAACGCATTGGAGCGCAGGTAAAAATGCTTGTGTGTAAGAGCCCTTACTCACCTGACCTCTCCCCATCATTAGGATGGATGGGAGCAGAGTGTATTATGCAGTCTTTTTTTAATTGCACCCCCTACCACTGCACCCTATTCTGGCTTCCAACAGCATCTCACTAAACAGCTGAATGCAGATAGAGCAGTGCTTGTTGGGTCTCACCTGTGTTGGGGTGGTTCAGTATTGTAGGTATTGTCACTATTAGGCTCCAGCTAAACTTGGGATAGAGCAGTCCCTTATTAACCTCCATTCCATATTGGGGTTTCCTTTAATAATGCAATCCAAATGGTTACAATACCTCTCCATGGAGAATCTCCCTTTCTTTTCTGAATCTCTCAGCAACACACAGGTCTCTTTTGCTTTCTGTCTGTCCTGGCACTGAGGAGGTCACTAACCAGCTAATTATCTTTAAGGTGAGGGACTTCAGTATGATTAACCCTGTGAGCACTGCTGAGGCAATTGGAGAGGAACTTAAGTAAAATATAACACGCTCAAGCAGATTCCCAGCTCACCAAATATCTTAAAAGATAAATGTCATTCTAAGTGACTTTCATATTTATAGAATATATATTGAAAGCAGCAATTAAAAGCAACATTTGAAACAATGTTGTACAAGTCAGCTTTCCTCCTTCTAAGGGCTCTTACACACAAGCATCTGAAGCCGCAGGGGAGCGCAGGAGTAGACGCATTCAAATTTTTTCAATGGGGCTGTATTGCGTGTCGGTGAAGAGACGCAACATGCTGCATTTTTCCTGCATTCATGTCTGAGGCACATCCTAAATAGAAAATAGCCATTTAAAAAAATAATTTAACAGTATGATTTAACAGTGCACACAAACATACCAAACGAACTATAAATTAGGTCACATGAGCCAATTAACAGGCAGAGATGTGTCTTTTGCTTCCATACTTCTTCCTGTTACATTTGTTACAGAGTTGAAATATTTCTGGTCAGGTGATCTCTGAGGCAGCACACAGACCATCACGAAATGGTGGTTCAAGGCAAGAGATGTAAAAGGGCAATATTTACTTAAATATATATTCCAGTTTGATAAGATTTTTTAATATGTCACTTAATTTGATATAAACTACCTGTTGCTCAAGTATTCACTTTGGGGCTATAGTTTTCTTTTAAAGCATCTTGCTGAGTTGTTTCAATTATGCTGGGCTGGGGGCGATACCCTCCATAGGCTGGAGTCTGTTTCCATTTGTAATTAGCCTATGGAGTGATTGCTCCGCCCCCCAGCCCAGCATAACTGAAACAACACAGCAAGATGATTTAATGCTGTCAGAGGGTTGCCATGACTAAGGTTCACTGGGCTGGGGGCGGCTTTGGGAGGGTTTTTGTTGAAAGTGGAGTAAATTAATATGCAGGCTGAGACGGGATTCCCAAACTTTTTCATATGACTGTATATAACTGCATTCTCTCAAATAATGATACCATTGCAATACGTTCTGCATTCAGTCCCTTGTTCCCATGTACCAGTGTTTTAAATACTGCTCCCTAGCTCTAAACATTAAATTATAATCTTTTATATAGCTCATGTTATAGTTGTTGTTATAATAATAATCGTTATCACATATTTATGTAACACCAGCAAGTTACACAGAGTTCTAAAAAGGGGTCTTATATATAATCATTTTACAAAAAATGGTTATAGAGTAAAACATAGAATCAGCAGGCCCTACTCGCAAGAGCTTATGATCTAAAGGGTTAAGGTACATTTAGTTAATGTCTGATTAATATAAATATATATATATATATATAATTATATATATATATATATAAATATATATATATATATATATATACTGTATATATTCATATTCTACATACATTTATTGTTATAATAACCTACAGCCAGGGATATAAAGCACTGGACACAATGCAGCAAATTGTTTGACATTATTACTATACAGCCCAGTTTCCAGAAAAATCATGGTGTAATACCTGCCATACCTGCTAATATTTAAAATGCATTGGAATGGAATCCATACTCAAGTTCCTGATAAGCATGATTCAGAATAGGGTTCATTCAAGCACAATATATTATGATTTTGTGTCTTCCAAACAATTTTCATGGCAGAATTGATAGCAAATATGAAAAAGTACAACATCTTTATCAGTTAAAATATATCTTTATTGAAAAATATTCAGTGTGCTAACTGGAAAATGTGCCCTTTATATTTTTTGATTAGAAACAGATGTCAGACTGGGGGCGTCTGGTCCCATCGGGGCTGCCACTCAAAGGCCCCTGCCCCCTACAGGCCACCGGCTAAACCAAAAATCCCCACTGGTCTCACCACCGCCCCAAATCCCCTTGGCCTCCACTCCCAGATGGCTGGGACCCACTGGGTTTTTTCCTGGTGTCCTGCTGGGCCAGTCTAACCCTATATACAGGTACGAGATCTGTTATCCAAAATGCTTGGGATCTGGGTTTTCTCGATAAGGGGTCGCTAAAATTTGGGTCTTCACACCGTAACTTCACTAAAAATCATTTAAACATTTATTAAACCCAGTAGACTTGTTTTTACTTAACAGTAAAGTAAGGATTAATTATTTCTAATTCGGATCAAGTACAAGGTACTGCTTTATTATTACATAGGAAAAGGAAATCATTTTAAACATTTTTAATTATTTGATAAAAATAATTACAATGAATCAAGTGGTAAATAATTACAATATGTTTACTATATGTAATATGAAATAGATAAATGCTCCCCATTGCTGGAGGTGGCGGTGTTTGCTCATATCTCTGGTTAAACTGTAGCAGTTTTGGACTTAATCTGAGCAGAAAAGGGAACTAAAACTTGCAACAGGGAAAAAAGAATAGAACAAAACAAGAGGGAGCACTCCAGGTATAGACACTCCTTTTTTCATCATGTCTCTGGCTACTATGTACTGTCAGTGAATAACCCTCACAGCTTTGTAGAACTCCCAATGAAAACACTCACTTCTTTCTGGTACTTTCAAGGGAGAACTTTCAATCGTCCTAGCACTTCTAGTAGAGAAACTTCACTACAGCTGTACTTCCTACCATGCCCAAGGTAGAACCCTCACTCCTTCCTAGAACTTCCACAGGTGCACCTTCACTCTTTCCTAGCACTTCTATGGGAGCACCCTTGATGCTTCCCAGCACTTCAAAGGGATAAGCTTCACTCCTTACGTGCACTTTCGCAAGAGCACCCTCACTGTTTCTAATCACTTAAAATAACCTTCACCCCTTCCTAGCACTTCTAAGGAACACGACTCACTCCTTCCTAGCACTTTCAAGTAAAAACCTAAACTACTTCCTAGTACTTAAAAGGGGGAACCCTCACTCATTCTTAGCACTTCCAAGGGAGAACCCTCAACCCTTTCATAGTATTGGAAAGGGGGCATCACTCATTCCTAAAACTTCCACTTGAGAACCCTTTTGCTTCATAGCACTTCCAAGTGAGAATATTCACTCCTTCCCAGAACTTCCAAATGAGAACATTTACTCCTTCCAAGGAAAAAGCCTCACTCCTCCCTAGCACATTCACAGGAGTTTCCTAGAACCTCCAAGAAAGAGAACCTTTAGTCCTTCATAGCACTTCCAATGAAAAAGTCTCACTACTTCCTAGAACTTCAGAAGGAGAACCTTTACTCCTTCCTAGTAATTCCATGGGAACACCCTCACTGCTTCCTAGCAATTCCAAGGCGAACCTTCACTCCTTCCTAACACTTTCAAAGAAGAAGCCTCACTCCTTCCTAGCACTTCCTTCCTAGCCCTCCCCTATCCTTCCCTCTGACGCTCAACTTCCCCTTCGATGCTCACCCTTCCCTTTCCTCTGACGCTTACCCTGTCCTTCCCTCTGATGCATACACCCATGGGTTCTAAGAGAGCTTTGTTCAGTTTTAGAACAGCCCCTATTTCTGATTTTCTCAGATTCCCTTTCATCTGGTATAGTGCCCATGGACTGGAGGAAAGCTGATGTCATTCCAATATTTAAAAAGGGATTACGATCTCAGCTTGGCAATTATAGGCCAGAAGTTTGACATCTGTGGTGGGCAAATTATTTGAAGGCTTGGTAAGGGATCACATTCAAAATTTTGTCCTAGTGAATGGCATTATGAGCAACAATCAGCATGGCTTTATGAAGGATAGGTCATGTCAGACAAATGTGATTGCTTTTTATGATGAGGTAAGTAAGATGCTGGACAGTGGAGGGTTAGTATATGTGATCTATTTGGAATTTGCCAAAGCGTTTGATACTGTGCCCCATAAACGACTGCTTTCTAAGCTAAGGTCTGTTGGGCTTAATGAAGTCGTTTGTACTTGGATAGGAAACTGGCTACAGGATCGGGTACAGAGGGTGGTTGTTAATGGTACATTCTGTGCTTGGAGTAAGGTTCTTAATGGGGTCCCTCAGGGCTCGGTATTGGGTCCACTTTTACTAAACTTGTTCATTAATGACTTAGGGGAGGGTGTTGTAAGTAATGTGTCAGTGTTTGCAGATGACAAAACTATCCAGCCAAATTAATTACATCCAGGATGTGGCATCCTTGCAACAGGATCTTGACAAACTGGCAATCTGGGCAGCTAAGTGGCAAATGAGATTTAATGTTGATAAATGTAAAGTCATGCACCTGGGATGTAAAAATATCCAAGCCACTTATACCCTTAATGGGACTGCACTAGTCAAATCCATTATGGAAAAGGACCTTGGAGTCCTTGTAGATGATAAACTTGGCTGTAGCAAGCAGTGCCAGTCAGCAGCATCAAGGGCCAATAAGGTCTTGAGCTGTATTAAAAGGGGCATAGAGTCATGGTATAAGGGGGTCATTCTTCCTCATTATACTTGTAAGGCCACATCTAGAATATGCTGTACTCACTTAAACAGGACATTATTGTATTAGAGAGGGTACAGAGAAGGGCAACTAAGCTGGTAAAAGATATGGAAAATCTTAGCTACACTGTATGAGGAAAGACTGGCCAAATTGGGGATCTTAACTCTGGAGAATGGGTGATATGATAACTATGTATAAATACATAAGGGGATCATGTAATAATCTCTCTAATGCTTTATTCACCAGTAGGTCTTTCCAGCTGACAGAAGGTCAACCATTCCGTTTAGAAGAAAAGAGGTTCCACCTTAATATTGGGAAGGGTTTTTTTTACAGTGAAGCTGTGGAATTCTGTCCCTGAATCAGTTGTACAGACTGATACATTAGATAGCTTTAAGAAGGGATTGGATAACTTTTTAGCAAGTGAGGGAATACAGGGTTATGGGAGATAGCTCATAGTACAAGTTGATCCAGGGACTGGTTTTAGTTTTATAAAAACTGGAAACGCCAGGCATGATCTTTGCTTATATTTAAATTTTTGTTGTTTTATATAAAAGATGGAAGCAGAATAAGCAAAGTCTCTTGGTGTTACATGGCATCCACAGAATGGGTGTAACATTAAAAAAACCTCCTTGTATCTACAACAGAAGTTACATCATTAAATGTATTTATAGAATATGAGCAGGGACGGAAACATGAACTAGTCTTGCGAAGTGTCATTAAACTGGTGAAACATGAAAGTTTCGACAGCAACACTGCTTTTAGACATGAGAAATACCAGCATTTCCACAAACACACAAACAAACTCTCTCCTTTGTTCTCATAGAAATAGGGAATGGCCATGAAATAGGGAAAAGGTTTAGTAGACATCTTGGCCCACCGGGAGTTTTCCTGGTATTCCGGTGGGCCAGTCCGACACTGTGCTTGAATGATTCATTTAATAATAATTGGTGATGGGTGGGTCATCGTGCTAGTGATGCTGTTGAACTGTACTGAGCCCTAACACCCTATTGATCAGAATGGTATTCAGCTGCTCAACAGCGAAACACATTGTGGATACATTGATAAAGGAGTCTGCGAAATGTGTCAGTTCTTTTTAGGTTGAAAACACACAGAGCTACTAGTAGCAGCTACTTGTCCCAACTATAAAATAGACAATAGTGATTATTGGCTTTGTGAAGACACATATGTGTACATGTATTTTTCCACAGATGGAGAGATGTCACCTGTGATTAAATTAATATTACAAATCTGCGTGTCTGCCTTACCATGCCACTGCTCTGGTTTCATCCCACTCCAAAATCAGAGAGGCGGGTTAATTGACTTGAGTAATAATAGACTGTTGGCGCCAGATAAATAAAGGCTAATTATTAACTAATAATAACTTCTGAGTAGTGGTAAAATGTCTCCTAAACAATTCAGATTCATATTTAGCAGACATATGCTGTGGGTTGACACAATTCATACACTGAACTGCAGGGATTCCTTTCGTCAATCCCTCTTCAGCAGCTGGAAGTGCCTGACTGGCCCACCAGAATATCAGAAAAACTCTGATCAGATCCTCTGCTGACCCAACCATTTGACCTTATTCAGTTATCTCAAGGCCATTCTCCATTTCTACATAAGAACAAAGAGCAGAATGATTTTCTGTTTGGCCCTAATACTGCTGGGAACATTTTTGTAACAACTGAATGCACTGATGACTACACAAGATTTTGGGAATCACTGAAAACATTGATTTTCTTTGCTGTTTTAACGTGTTTACATTTTATACAGTTATGATGCCAAGATGAGATACGCATAACTTTACTGATGCCAAAAAGTCAGCTAAAGTTGAAACTTGTGATTCTCACATGAGAGTGGCTGATATAACAGCCAGGCCACAGTAGCAGTACTGCTCCATTCCTTATCACATGCAAGGACATTCTATGTTTTTAGCTGCTTTGCACAATCTTTAGTGAAGAACCAACACATCCCAAAAATTGTCTTATCTCAACCTAATGACTCCAGCTTGTTGGAATGCATGTCAACCACAATAATAAAAACAATTTATTCAGGGTTTAGCATCAATCAGAGGACACACCTTAATTTCATATCCACTAGTCTTCCAGCTTTCCCAACAATGAGAATTAGGCAGTAACAAAGAACCATGTCAATCAGGCTATTCATCAACCTGTGGATGTTTAGGTCTACTTAAAGGAGCAGGAGTAGCCTACTTCTGATTGTGAAGCCAGTTCTACTTCTTCTACTCTTAAGGATGTTTATGATGAATGTAGTAATTTCCTCCCCACTGTATATTAGGACTGGCTCATAATTTGTTCAGCTCTATAAAATAGCTATTTTGGCTTTCGTTGTAAGATACTGGATAGGTTCAAAGTTCATCTTCAAAGCCATCCAGTACCTGCATGGCTGAGCCAGAGCTAAGACTCAGAAAGAAGTGAACATGGCAGCCTGAAGACATAAACAAATATACTTAAAGGAGTTGTTCACCTTTGAGTTACCTTTTAGTACAGATGCAGTCACTTTGGATGGTGAGTTTAATGCGTCGCGACTTAACTCATTTATCTCATTTATCCCACTTATCACAGAATATTGTGTCACAGCATCCCATCCAATTAATGAGTTCACCATTGAAAACAATGGAGCTTTGGTATGCTAATGAAAAGCTTAAATGCATTAAATGAGTTAAGATGACTTTAGATAACACAGTTTCTTCAATTAATGCTGAGTCACGACGCATTTAACTTACAAATCCAAGTGACTCTATCTGTATAATGTAAAGAGTGACATTCTGAGACAATTTGCAATTGGTTTTAATTTTTTACTATTTGTGGTTTTTGAGTTATTTAGCTTTTTATTCAGCAGCTCTCCAGTTTGCAGTGTCATCAATTTTGTTTCTAGGGCACAAATTACCCTAGCAACCCTGCATTGATCGAATAAGAGAATGGTATATGAATAGGAGATGGACTGAATAGAATAATAAGCAATAAAAAGTGGCAGTAACAATACATTTGTAGCCTTACAGAGCATTTGTTTTTAGATGGTGTCAGTGACCCCCATTTGAAAGCTGCAAAGAAACAGAAGAAAATTGCACAGCATTAAAAAACTATGAAAAATAAATAATGAAGACCAATTGAAAAGTTTCTTAGAATTGGCCCTTCTAAAATATACTAAAAGTTAACTTGAAGGTGAACCACCCCTTTAAGAAGAACATATGCATAAATATATAAGGACAGGAATAACAACTGGGTGACAAAGAACTCAAGGAAAGGTAGAAGATGGAAAGAAGAAGAGAGCAAAAATAATACATTTAACATAAAATAGAGCATAACGGAGAAGAAGACATTTGCGTGATGGAGCAGAGAAATGTTTTACAAGAGGAAGGAATGGGAGAGCAAAATGGAATGAGAATGGAAAATAGCAATACAGGAGTAATCAAATGCAGAGAACACATGAAATGTGGGAGGAGAGGTAGGGCAAGATGTAAGTTGGCCAGACCCAACAGGTTTTATTCAGACCCAACTTGCACATTTCATTGAATGAAAGGATACGCCTGTTGGAGAAAAGATGAATCCCACTTTTAAATCCACTTTAAATGCTTTCTCCAGACTGCTGGAGTCAATATACCAGCAAAGCTCAGCATAGTACAGCTTTGTCCCGTCATAGAACAGCTTTGTGGCCTCTGTCCTCTCATGCTTTTCTGTGCTAGATAACAGGCATATTTTAGGCTAAGTCTATATTTTATCCCCGTTTGGTTTTATTTCACATAGAAAAATCATCATTTAAAGTTTGCCTTGGCAGTTGCCTAAACTGTTGGTTCATAGCAATATTCTCTCAGTCAATGGTCCTATATTTATAAAGCCATATTGCTCTTATTGCTCTTCTGCCATTTTGATTCACTAGTAAGTCTAAGCAGAAATACCCTTAAGGAAGAAGATAACACTTTCTAGGTTTTTGAAGGGCCACATGTATCGAACATAGATACAAACAAGTGGAGCACATGAAGGGATGATCAAATGTATATTTAACAAGCACTTCACATTGCAGGGCTCTGAACACTAGGAAAAAACATGGACTGTTTTAATCCAAAATCAGTGAGAAATAATGAAAAGAATTATCACTTAGGTGAGGAAATGGTGCTTGGTGTCTTGTATTGGCAAAAATGCTGCTTCATTAAAAGAATGTGTACTCCCCCTCAACTTATATATGCCAACAGTTTTAACTAGTTCTTTCCCAGAAGTTGTTATGTTGTAACATATCTAACAAACAAAATGCACGTGCTCCCAGCTCAATGGCGCTTAGTTTCCTGGTGCAATTTCTACAATCTTTAAACAATCGGCTAATTGCCGCTTATAGTAATGGCTCACCAGGAACGCACTGTGGTTCGGGTGCCCTTGCCCCGAACCCTCCGTGTTCACTCTCTAGATCAAAATTAAATTCAGCGGCACTCACCCCTCTCTGTTCGTGGCCCGGGTGCTGTGGCCCGAACCCGTAGCCTGGGGAAAATCCTCTGCACAACTTCTACTTTCGGCACGCACTTCCAGAGATCCAGCGAACAAAGGTAAGTTTCAGTTAAAAGATTTTTATTCCACAGACATCACACCTGACGCGTTTCGTGTGTTACCACACGTAATCATAGGTATGTTGTAACATAACTTAGAGTCTAGTGGAAGTAAAACTCATGCTGAAATATTGCTCCATGGTGCCAATAACAAGTGTAAAAAGGTTGACTCAGTATTCCCCTCATTGATATATTCAAATATATCCACATATTGTCAATCACAGATGCAGTTTGCCAAATATGCCACAAAACTGTTCTTGCAATGGGCATTCCTGTGTAGTTTATAACCCTTAGAATTGTTCCATAAACCCATTTGCTACACGTTTATATGAACTGTGTAAATAATCCTTGGAATGGGCTGCCAATTATTAATCCCAGAAAATGATAGAACCCTATATTCCTACATCTTTCAAAGACAAGTCTTGGATATAGAGCCAGTTGACCTCTTAATATACTGTAGGTGTCAGTCATTTACCTTACTTTTGTGCAAAGGGTAACTTTTCATGACTTCATAGAACTCTGTGGAGCAATCTTTGCCAACCAATTACTGATAAGGCTTTACTGTCTTTCCGCAGTACAGGTGTTGGGTTCTTGCTATTTCCAGTAAAATATGGGGCGGAGGGAGAGAAATGCTTCTGCTTCTACTTTACAAGCCAGTACTCGGGTCTAAGAATCTAGTCATTCAATAGTTTTAGTGTTGTTCTACTACTGTATGTTACCTGTGTGTGCTATTTTGTGTGTAAGTATGTATACATATATATTCGCAAGATAAGAATCATTTGGAGGATTGAACGTAATTGACTGTGTCCTTATTTGAACCCAAATGAATTATAAACTGTATATTCAATAACTATTTTTTTATGGTTGTTGAAACCTATTGAATGAATTGATTGGAACCCCAACACCAAAGGTACTTCTGGGGAGCTAGATTGGTCAATCCATCCATGTTCTTGGCTGGCTCCATCTATGCTAGGGTGGGGCAATGTGCTCACTCACGACAGTACAATGTGTTTGGGAAATTTCCCTAGAGAGCCAGTAAGATCTGATTTATTGAATCATAGTGTCATTAGCTAGGCAGTAATGCAGCAACACAAGCAATATATACTCTCGCTGCTGTCCCACCACTGACCTCTCCTACAAATGGAGTGTGTATCTCTACCACACCCTGTGTGATTATGAAGCTGTGAGCCACAGCATGTAACTTAGTGTTGCACTGTTTATCACTCACCTGGCTCTCTGTAGCCTCACCCTAAGGCGTAGTCTTGGCATCTCCAACAATGTCAGTTATTGTAACAACTAAGATCCTGACCATGTCTCCTCCCCACCCTGACTCCACAAACAGAACAGGAATTTCAAGGATTTGTAGCAAAATTGGGAAAGAAGGGGCACACTATAACTCTCACTTAAATAAACCTTTTAGACTAACACTTCACTTTTAACAGGGTATAAGCTAAAACAACTGTCTAAAGAATAAACTCAACCCACAGTAAATTATCAGTTAAATGACAAATTTATCAAGATATTAATGCTTTTTATGAGATGGCAATGAAGAGCTAATTTTGATTTCCTTTTGTCCTGTATGCCCAGAGCAGGTGCAGAACAGTTACACAAGTGCAGGTCTTTTCTGATAATCTCTTAATACTGTGTATGTGTTATATCTCCTTCCTAAATAAGGCATCTCTTCTACTAGAGCAGGAATTAAAGGAGTTGCTCACCTTTAAATGAACTTTTATTATGTTGTAGAGAGTGATATCCTGAGGCAGTTTGCAATTGGTTTTCACTTTTTATTATTTGTGGTTTTTGAGTCATTTAGCTTTTTATTCAACCGTTTGCAGTTTCACCATTCTGATTGCTAAAGTCCAAATTACCCTAGCATAAATGCATTGATCTGAATAAGATACTAGAATATGAAAAGGAGAGGCTTGAACAGAAAGATCAGTGTCTCCCTGGAAAGAGTCAGAACAATAAGTCAAATAATTAAAAAACTATAAAAAAAATGAAGGCTAAATTAAGAGTTGCTTAATATTATATAGTAAGTTCTGTTGAAAAAATACTCACGTTTATCAAGTTCCATCTATTAAGGCTATATAAAACCTGCCTAGTTGCTAGTTTATCCAGGAAGGCAGCAACCCCATTTGAAGACTCTCCAATTTGTCTCAGATGGGGAAAAAATCCTTTCTAACTCCAAGCTAAACTTATACTATGAGCTATCTTCCATAACCCTGTATTCCCTCACTTGCTAAAAAGCCATCCAACCCCTTCTTAAGCTATCTAATGTATCAGCCTGTATGACTGATTTAGGGAGAGAATTCCACATCTTCACAGCTCTCACTGTAAAAAAAAAAACCCTTCCGAATATGTAGCTGGAATCTACTTCCTTCCAATGGGTGACCTCTTGTCAGCTGGAAGGACCTGCTTGTAAATAAAATACAAGATTATTACATTTATATGTAGTTATCATATCACCCCTAAAGTGCCTCTTCTTCAGTGGGAACAACCACATCTTGGCCAGTCGTCAAAGCTGACATTTTCCATACCTTTGAACAGCTTAGTTTCCTTCTCTGAATAATAATGTCTTGTTTGAGCACTGGAGACCAAAACTGTATGGCATATTCTAAATGTGGCCTTACCAGCGCTCTGTACAGTGGAAGAATGACCCCCTCCTCCCTTAAATCTATGCCCCTTTTGCCCTTGCAGCTGTTGATTGACATTTCTTGCTATAGCCAAGTTTATCATCTACAAGGAAGCAGCTTGTATATTTTTACATCCCAGGTGCATGACTTTAAGTTTATCAACATTGGATCTCATCTCCCACTTAGCTGCCCAGATTGCCAGTTTGTCAATATCCTGCTGCAAAGATGTCACGTCCTAGATGAAATTAATTGGGCTTTATAGTTTTTTTTTTTTTGTAACTTACATTTTTATTGTGTTTTTTCTTATACAGAGAAAAAAGAAACAAGAAGTACAATCATATGCACATGAGTTGTTAGAAGATAATGCAACAACAAACAGTGAAACAGGAACATTATCTGTTGATATACTATATATATAATATATGCGCATTATACATTGATACCGTTTTCATTAAAGTTTTTTGTTCCCTTTACATAATTACCTATTATCTTGCTATCTTCTCTCGTTCAAAAAATTTCTGTATAGATATAAATGACTTTGTTGTTGTATTCATATTTAAACTTTGACAGTAACCAGTTTAATAAAAGAAAAACATAAATAATAAAACTAAGATTATTGGACCTGAGCAAGTTTAGACTTGGAAATTGCCTCCTCTGTGACCGGGTTAATTAGTACTCTAAAGTTGGGTCTTGCAGTTTCAATTAGGTGGGAGAAGTTCCCATGCCGACCATATTTTCAGATGATTAGGTATCGTATTATTAATAAAAGCTATCCTACGTTCAAATGTTTTGTTTTGGTTGATTTTTGATTTGATTTCCTCTAAGGTAGGAAGGGTCGATGTTTTCCATCTAGCTGCTATACTTATTCGAGTCATATTTAAAACCTGATTGACTAGTTTCTGCTGGGCCGAAGTTAAGCCAATAATTGGTTTACCTAATAGGAAGGTGAGGATATTCCCATTAATCTTTGTCTGTACCAGCTGTGATATCAAATTTTGTACATCCTCCCATAATGGTTGGATGAGAGGGCAGTGCCAGAAGATATGGGGTATGTCCCCAGGCGCATTTTCACATCTCCAGCACATTTGTGATACCCCTGGAAATGTTTTGTGTAGCCTCAATGGAGTGAGATACCACTGCATTAATACTTTGTAAATATTTTCTTTTTGCTTGGTACATGTAACAAAGTTTCGGGCATTTTTCCATATGGAATTCCAATCTTCCATTGAAAGTTCTGCGCCTATCACCTTTTCCCATTTAATCATATAGGGGTGTCTATAAGTCTGTACAACAAACGGATCATTGATCAATGCATATATATTTGATATCAGCTTCCTCTGAGGTAGACCATCATATGCTAATCGCTCAAATTGGGTAGGGGGATTGTCCTTAAGGTGCTTAATGAATGGCATCACAAAATGTCTAATCTGAAAATACATATACCATTGTAATTGGAAGTTATTGATTTTTAATTTAATTGCGTCATATGTCAAAACATTGGTCAGTGTAGCGTCTAACACATCTTTAACCCTGAACATCGCTGTAGGCTCTCCAGGTGTGCTAAGAGCAGAGGTGATGGCTGGTTGGAATGATGGGTTTCCTAAAATTGCCGTCAGTGGGGAGTAAAAAGAGCTTAATTTAAATTTCAAGTTTACCCTTTTCCATACCGTTAGAGTTAGTAAAGTAGAACTTAACATCGGTATCTTAGGTTTAAGAACGTTATTGGAAGGCCATACCCAAACATTAGGGTGATATGGTAAAAATTGTATACTTTCCAAATAGCCCCATACTTGATTAGAGGACCAACTTGACCACACCAGTACTTGGCGAATCTGTGCTGCCTCGTAATACTTCTGAAGTACTGGCAGGCCAAGTCCCCCCTGAATAACTGAAGTACCAAGGGTTGTTTTGTTAATTCGATGAGATTTACCTCCCCAAATAAATGTATGAAAAGCCTTTTGTAAATCCTTAAAAAAGGACGGAGGGATTGCTATTGGCAATGTTTCAAAAAGGTAAAGGAATTTGGGGAGTATGTTCATCTTAATAGAGGCAATTTTCCCAAACCATGATATGGCCAGAGTATTCCATTCACGCAAATTGTCTTTAACCGTCTGGGATAATGCAGTAAAGTTTTGTTTAAAGAGATCCTCATACTTAGTAGTGATTCTCGTACCTAAGTAGGTTAAATAGTCTCTTTTCCACTTATAATTATAAGTAGCTTGCAGTGTGGCAAGCATGTTATCTGTCATACATAAGGGTAATGCTTCAGTTTTAGCAACATTTATTTTGTATCCGGAAATGTTGGGCTTTATAGTTTTATGCCATCTGCAAACACTGATATATTACGTACAATACCCTCCCCTAAGTCATTAATGAACAAGTTAAATAAAAGTGGACCCAATACCGAGTCCTGAGGGACCCCACTAAGAACATTACTCCAAGTAGAGAATGTACCATTAACAACCACCCTCTGTACCTGATCCTGTAGCCAGTTTCCTATCCATGTGCAAACGACTTCATTAAGCCCAAACACAAATTAGCTATTCTATAACATACTAATAGTTAAAAGGAAACCACGCCTTTAAGCATAGTCCTCCAGCAGCACAGAGCCCCCTACAAGTGTAAATGCTGATATAGGCATGTCTAACCCATGACCTTTCAAGAGTAGTTTTGGTGCATGCAAACACCAGTTGGTACCTAATTTTAGCCATCAGGTTTCAGCAATAGGAAATAGTGCAGGGCATTTCTGGATATTCTCTAGAATCACATCTTCTCTTGCCCAGCCTTAGACTAAATGTAGACACTGTGTGAATCAGTGTCTAAAAATACAATTTACTATAACAGTGATAAAACAACTTTTTACATTGAAATAGTGTGAAATGGGGCTGGCAGGACAACTAATACGTACATAAATTAGGTATTTTGATATGCCTCTCTGCAGCTGAAAGGTGGAATCTAGGATCACCCATGGATTTGTACAATAAAAGGTTTTGTATTTTATTATTTTACCACATGCAAGACTTTAAGAAATTGAGTCTTGGCTGGAGAAGAGATACCTGTTTAAAAATGATTTCCTTTTTGTCTGTAATAATAAAACAGTAGCTTGTACATGATCCCAACTAAGATATAATTAATCCTTATTGAAAGCAAATCCAGCCTATTGAGTTTATTTAATGTTGGCTGGAGAAGAGATACCTGTTTCTACACAGTTCCAGGGGAACATGGAACAATTTATAATGGTATAGGGAACAGCAAATGGCAACAACGCAATTTACCCCCCTCTATTCTATGAATACATGTACAGGTATGGGATCCATTATCTGGAAACCCATTATCCAGAATGTTACGAATTACGGAAAGGCTGTCTCCTATATACTCCATTATAAGAAATTAATCCAATTTTTTAAAAATGATTTCCTTTTTGTCTGTAATAATAAAACAGTAGCTTGGACTTCCCAACTAAGATATAATTAATCCTTATTGAAAGCAAATCCAGCCTATTGAGTTTATTTAATGTTTACATGATTTTCTAGAAGTCTTAAGTTATGAAGATCCTAATTACGTAAAGATCTGTTATCCAGAAAACCCCAGGTCCCAAACATTCTGGATAACAGGTCCCATACCTGTATTATAATTATACATTAGAATACGTGCCGAATAATACATTGCAATAAAAAAGTCAGTATATTGCTTGATTAAAATAAACATTCAGTCAAATAATTTAAAAAACTTTTTGAAAAGTGTCCCTCTAAATATTATGAAGGTACTCTGTCTCAAATCTCAGGGAGCCAGTCAGAAAAAACACTGCCTCAATTAAGGTCAGTGTTCACGACTCCACCATAAGAAAGAGACTGGGCAAAAA
>CM044437.1:109476524-109486692 GCA_024363595.1 Xenopus borealis
AGCCTGTCAATGCAGCATCAATGCAGCATCAATGCAGCATCAATGCACTGAGAGACCCCTGTGGGGAACTACTTGCATTACTATAATGGGGGCAATCATCTCATGCTTTGTTGTCGGAAAGGCTTAATTTTCCTGCCAAGGTTTTAAAAGAGAAGGAAAGGTTAGAACTAAGTAAGCCTTATAGAAAGGTCCACATAAATATACCAGTTAACCCTCAAAGTAGTTTGTCTGTCAAAAGAAACACATCATTTCTTTCCGTCTATTGTGTACACATGGGCTTCTGTATTGGACTTCCTGCCTTCAGCTTAAACTTCCATGTCCCAGGCGTGAGCATGCTCAGTTTGACCCTCTTCCTCCTCCGCTGTTATCTGAGCCCAGAGAAAATTATGTCACACCAAACTAATACTGCAGCTGCTGTCAGGGTCGGACTAGCTCGGCAGGACACCAGGAAAAAACCCTGTGGGCCCAACCCTCCCCCTCTCTCAATCCCATTCATTTAAAAAAACAAAAAACAGCTGCCGAGCGACTTTGCGGCAATAGGTGAGCAGGGAAAGTGCGGGGGGCCCTGGACGGCAGTCCCGGTGGGCCCCGGGCCCCCCAGTCTGACCCTGGCTGCTATCCTAGACAAACAGAGAGCTTCTAGAGCTTTTTGCTTCTCCTTTATGAGAACAATCAGTGGTTTTATGGTAGGGCACAAAGTGAATTGCCACCAGAATTAAAGGGGCATCTTTGGGGAAAAAGTTTAAATAATTCAATAATGACATATTTATGATAACCCTTCATTCCCACAACTTCATAATCTTCTCAACAGTCAACAGAAGAAGAGAAAACAAATAGTGTTGGGTGACTAAAAAAGGCAGACATGGATTTGGTGATTTTCCATGTTTCACCACCCACAAATATTGCGAAAAATTTGCTGCAGCGCGTAAAAATTGTCACACATCAAAATTATTCAGACTTCCATTGACTTCAATGTATTTTTTGCTGTTTTCCCATTAATTTTTGCCGTTTCACTAATTTTTCGATTTATTAGAATAAACTCATGACAAATAATCCATTTTACAGAAGCAACTCATTTAGTTAATCCTGATGTCTTTTTGTATTATTCCTCCTTGATACTGAGCAAGAAAAGCTTCTACACTACATTGCAACTCATTTTAGCTTTCCTCTAAGGGCCACCTTGTGGCCTGCTGAGGGCATCACAAAAGGTTCTTCTCACAGTTGCATTGTACAGGTATGGGATTTGTTATCCAGAATGCTCGGGACCTGGGGTTTTCTGGATATTGGATTTCTCCATAATTTGGATCTTCATGCCTTAAGTCTACTAGAAAACAATTTAAACATTAAATAAACCCAATAGGCTGGTTTTGCCTCCAATAAGGATTAATTATATCTTAATTTTGATCAAGTACAAAGTACCTTTTAATTATTACAGAGAAAAAGGAAATACTATTTAAAAATTAGGATTATTTGGATATAATGGTGTCCATTGGAGACAGACTTCGTGTAATTTAGAGACTTCTGGATAATGAGTTTCCATATAACCCATCACATTCCTGTATTTCAATATGCAAAATCTGCTTTTTTGATCATTTAATGTGTATAAATATGTAACCAAATGGCAAATGGGTTAAGAACCTGTAAGTTTCTGGGATAAATGGGGTTAGAGAGAAGGAAGGCTGGGGCCATACCAACTGGATGTCCACTTGGCAAATAACATTTGGTGGTTGTTGGAGGTTTCATTTTTGGTACTTATAGGGGTGGTTCTCCTTTACATTAACTTCTATGTTCTAGTATGACCAATTCCAAGCAACTTTTCAATTGGTTTTCAGTAATTGTTTTTATGTAGTTTTTTTTATTATTTGCCTTTTTCTGACTCGGAAAAGGGGGTCACTGACTCCATCTAAAAAAACAAATGCTCTCTAAGGCTACAAATGTATTGGTATTGATACTTTTTAATGACTTCAGGCCCTTTCCTATTTATATGCCAGTCTCTTGTCCAAATCAATTCATGGTTAATATGGTCATTTGGAACTTAGCAATCAGATTGCTGAAACTGCAAACTGAAGCGCTGCCAAATAAAAAGCTAAATAACCCAAAAACCACAAATAATAAAAAATGAAAAACAATTGCAAATTATCTCAGTATATCACTCTCTATATCAAAAGTGAACTCAAAGGTGAGCAAACCCTTAATGAACTAAGAAGTTGATAGATAAGAAAATATTTCTTTTGTACATGTACACTTTTCTGTCTTCCCTGAATCTCCAAGAACTGAGCACCCTGGCTACCCTAGTTCATTGATTACCTTAGCACCCTGACTAATCTAGCACCCTGGCTACTCTAGCACCCTGACTAATCCAGCACCCTGGCTACTCTAGCACCTTGACTAATCTAGCACCCTGTGAACCATAGAGGAATAGTCTATTTAAAGCACATTTCTACCAGGTAAAAGCAGGAAAAATGTCAGCTATAGATACCTTTGATTATCAACAGAAATAATCTAATTTATCCTGCAGAGATTGGGAGCAATATGATATCAGTGTCTTGTGCCTAACTGCACATCATCAGTGAGTCAGTCCTTGTACTCTGTGCTCTAGGATAAGCAGTGCGGGTCCCACAAAGAAAGCCACATGCTGGAGAATGGATGGTGTTACTGCATTAAACTGAATAGAATCACAGGTATAATGAGGTGCACTGTCCTTCTAATGCCATTATTTCAGCAATAGGCTGATCCCTCAGTCAGAGGATTTTTGCTGGGGTCTATAGCAGAAGACTTGTTTGTTGTTCTACAATATTGCAGACTGCAGAGTCCACGGCGCATGTAAAATTTGCTTCCAATTGGAGATGCACCAGATGCACCAACTGAAATGTTCCATATAAAATTTGTTCCAGGACATACAGCACCAATAAGATGTCTGCTATTAAAAAGCAGAACAGTAACTTTTTGCAGCTTTTAGTCAAAGTAAAGCGATTTTGCATTTCCTGGACATCACAGAGGCACCTATTGATGAAGGACAAAGTGCGTCAGGAAGAGTGGGCGTATGGGAAGTTTAACAAGACACTTATCAGGATAAACCTCATACAAACGGCCTTTAAATATTACTCCAAAGCTGGATACTGTGTCCTCAAACCACAAAACTTAGCCAGAAACCCTTTTTACCAGAAAGTCCAAAATACAGAGGAGTCCTAATTAAACAAACAATTCTTCATTTTTGACTAATTAGCTTTTTCTTGCTAATAGTAAGAGAATAAATGGGAATTGATGAGAACTAAGCTGTATTACTCACGCACATTGGATTTTATGATGTGTTTCTGGGGGACAGAGAGTGTAGCGGACCCTCTCAGTGACCCTCATTTGAAAGTTGGAAATAATTTAGAAGGCAAATAATTCCAAAACTATAAGAAATAAATAATGAAGACCAACTGCAACTGCAAAGTTGCTAGGAATGGGTAATTCTATAACACATTAAAAGTAAAGTTAAAGGTGAAACCACTTCTTTAAAGATTCCACAGGTCAGCCATATAGATTGCATGCTTAGCCACTGTGTGCACTAAGCCTTTAAAAGAAGATTTAGGCAAAGAAATGGTTCTTGAGAGCAGTTATTGAAGTTTTTCCTGGAGATTAGAAGGCAGCCTGCAATAAACACAGCCACAAGAAGTATCCGTTGGGGATTAGCAGGTTCCCTATAGAATGAAGCACAGCTGCTACGTGACCTTTGGGGTGTCACTTGTACTTGCTTAGAACAATCATTTCTGAATAAGTTTTTATCTTCCTCTTTCAGAATAGAATTCCAGTCATTGTGGCACTTATACATATATCTTTATCTTCTTCCCTTCCTTGGTTGCTGATTATTGGAATGCTATTAACCTCCATGGTCATGAGCTTAATTAGTTGAAGCGGTTGATTTTTTTCATTGGTTAAACAGATTTGCATATGGTTACAGCAATGGTCCTCTGAAAGTCATTGAAAGTTTTAAAGATATTTTTTTTGCCAAAAAGAGAATGTAACTGTCCAACACTAAACAGCCCAAGGGCAGAAACAGTGGAACTGTGGGGGAGGGATCAAACCAATCAGAATACAAACAGCTGGAGCACCAGTTTTGATCTAAATGAGACTGTGTCTTATTATGATTCTTCCTTGTTGCCTGGATACATTAGTATTAGTCTTTATAGTTTGTGGTCATTTTATATTCTTTTTTGAGCTGTGGAAAATGTTAGTCCAGTAATGGGTATAGAAATAGAAAAATATTGGTGTTTTAGTCATCCAGCCACAGTGCCAAGTATATGTAAATTAGGGACGCACCTAATCCAGGATTTGGTTTGGGATTTGGCCAGGATTCATCTTTTTTCAGCAGAATTCGGATTCGACCTTGTGCATGGCCAAAACAAATCAGAATTATAATTTGCATATGTAAATTCGGTGTGGGAAGGGAAACGTTTGACTTTTTAACACAATACAAGGAAGTAAAACCATTTTTCCAGATATTTTTCCAGAAAAGAAATCTCCCTTCTGTATTTACATTATACATTAGGGGTTGATGAGAACTTGAAACTGGCTTTCTATCACCTGACCATTAAAGGGATGTCTGGGAAAACATGTTCTTCTGCACTGAAATTCATTTCTCAAAAGAGCAAACAGATTTTTTTTATATTCAATTTTGAAATCTGACATGGGGCTAGACATATTGTCAGTTTCCCAGCTGCCCCCAGTCATGTGACTTGTGCCAGCACTTTAGGATGGACCTATTTTCTGGCAGGGCTCTCCTACTTAGGGCTAGTCCACAAGGGAAGATTCAGGGAGATTAATCGCCTCTTCTTTGGGGTGTGTGATGAGGTGCCACAAACCAGGGGTGTACCTACTAGGGAACCCCACAAAAGTCACCAAGGCCTTTGTCAAGGGGATCCTGCAGGATCCCCTTGATAAAGGCCTTGGTGACGAAACGTTGGGGTATTTTCACTTGAGGCTTGTGTATTCGCTACTTGTGGTTTGACTTTTTTGCCTTATTTGTCCCAAAGGGGTATGTATAGTATTATTTCTACTGTGATTCCTTGTGTATTGTTACATTTGATATTCATCTTTGTGATTGTTGATATACCAAGTAAAACTTTTTTGCATTTACCCCTTGTATATCTTGAGAGTTTATTTGAGTGTGCACATCCATACAATATTTGTGCTTAATGAAGAATTGCCTGCGCCTATTCACACGCTGCGCTGCGTGTGCTTAGTTGCCAGGCGACAAATCTCCCAGAATCTTCCCGTGTGGACCAGCCCTTAATGTAACTGAATCAGTCTCAGTGTTGTTCTGAGATCTATCAGGCAGCTGTTATCTTGTGTTAGGGAGCTGCTATCTGGTTACCTTCCCATTGTTCTGTTGTTAGGCTGTGGGGGGGGGGGGGGGGGGACTTGGCTTTTACTATTGAGTGTTGTTCTGAGATCTACCAGGGAGCTGTTATCTGAGATCTACCAGGGAGTTAATATCACTCAAACTTCCAGTACGGTAGTAAATAGTGACTGAAGTTTATCAGAACACATGACTGGGGGTAGCTGAGAAACTGACAACATGTCTAGCCCCATGTCAGATTTCAAAAAATCTGTTTGCTCTTTTGAAAAATGGATTTCAGTGCATAATTCTGCTGGAGCAGCACTATTAACTGATGCCCACCAAGAAATGTGGCATTTAGCGCTGCCATGAGGAGGTGAGTGGGGGCATAGTGAAAATCTGGCAGCTGGTATACCTCTAGCTATGCCATTGCCTACATTCATTTAAATTTCTGACCCCAAAACATGAGTACATCATCTAACAGGCATCTCATAGAATAAATATAATGTATGAAGTGAGCACTGTGCTACAAAGTGAATATGTGTGTGTTGTGTCAAAACTTCAAATAGATATGGTCTAGAAAAGAACTCTGAAGTTCTGCGTTTCCTCTCCAGAACATTTTCTGCTGATGCCTGGAAAGCGTATGCATTTTCTTTATAACAATCATCTATTTATAGGGCTCAAATTATACGCCGAGAGCAGCATAAATACCCAGGCCTGTTATTAAGCTGTCACTGTTCCAGTTCTCCTTAAAAAAATAATCTTCACAGTGCAGATATCTCATTAAAACCAGAAAACATTTTCCTGACTGAAGAATCACCAGTGTTTTACTTTCAGATGATCAGGCTATTCTTTGTTACGCTCCTATTAAATTCATTACCTGTTCCTCTGCATACATCTTCTTGTTCGCTCCTGGAATTCCAAAGTCTTCTCAACTGCCTCAGTGCCAGAGCGATGGGCAGATTAGACATTAATCAATGAACTCTGTTCCGGCTCTTTAATATGAGAGCAGAACACGTTTTCCTCTATCAGTGGGCTTCTCCACCAGTGACAACTTCTTCTTTCTTCAGGAAATATTTAATTTAGAAGAGCTTTCTTCTTCAGCCGTTTAACTCATTTACAGATGACTGGATGGATCTATTGGGAATTGCTTGGTGCTCTAACAGAAGAACATTAGAGGATCCCTATACTTTATAAGAAGTCAAAGGTGGGGGTTGCCTGAAAATAAATGGATGTGAAATTGAAGTCATGGCCATTCAGATGTAAACAAAAATGTTTCCTTTTTGTCATAGCTTGTAGTGTGGTACAGCTACCATTGCTAATGTAGATACTAAACAAACTGTGGGACTGGTCCATCCGTGGAACCTGGAGCAGTGGCAGGGGTGCTCACCTCATAAGTACCCACTGTAGTGTCAGGTGCTGAACTGGAATACCCACTCCTGTCACCGGGTCATTACAATATGCAGAAGAAAACCAGCAGCACACTGTATTCAATTGCAAAAATGCATTAAAAAGTAATTTATTGTGCCCACATCATACAAAGTGGCAACGTTTCGGCCCCGAAACGTTGCCACTTTGTATGATGTGGGCACAATAAATTACCTTTTTATGCACTTTTGCAATTGAATACACACTGCTGGTTTTCTTCTAAAGGCCAGTTGGAGTGAGAACTGAGGTCAATGGAAAATTTAAGGAGAAGACATAATTGTGCCCCTAGATATAGGTGGACCTTTGGATGAATGAATGATAGAGCAATGTTTTTGTATATCTGTATCCTTGTTCTGAGCCAAGTGGGACGATTACCAAAGGTTGGCCTTCTAGTAGGAACTTGAACTGAAGCAGTGTAAGAATTACTGGCATATTAGCAGACTGGTAAGTTTAACAAATATGGACTGTGCCAAAAATAACCTGGAAGCATAATGCTGGTCACATGGCCACTGTGACATCCTAGTTAACTTAAATGGTTTCCTTTCTTTATGGATAGTAGTAGCAGGTAAAGTACCGGCATAGGATCAATTAACTGAAATGATTGGGGTATGCGGTTTTCTGGATAAGGGAATTTGCCTTGCCATACCTTAAGTCTGCTAGAAAAACATTTAACTATTAAATGAACCCAATAGGATTGTTTTGCCACCAATATGGATTCATGTAGCTTGGTTACCATGATCAGCTCAGTTACCAAGTACAAGGTACTGTTTCTTATCAAGGAGAAAAAAAAAATTATATATATATTGTTCTATAATTGTATATATATATATATATATATATATATATATATATATATATATTATATAAATGTGTATATATATATATATATATATATATATATATATATATAATTTGCTTAAAATTTTATGGGAGATGGCTTTCCTGAAATTCAGAGCTTTCAGAATAATGTTTTTTCCATTATTCCAGTAGTAACGTATTCTGTATCAGAATAAATCACTTCCATAGAATTTTCAGTCTCAGATTATATTCAATACCCCAATTTCACTCTCTTTCAGACATGATATTAAGAATGAATACGGAAATGATGTACATTGTGTTAAAATTCTTCAACAATAAAATCATTTACAAGGCCAGTGTCGTACTGGCCTGGTGGGACACTGGGAAAAAATTCGATGGGCCCTGACCCTTTATGGCCCCCCCTGGGCCAGACCCCCCGCCTGATCGCAATCTACAAAAAAAAGTTATTTTAGGTTCCGTGCCTCCACGCACCATGGGTACTTGGTGCGTCACAGTAGGAAGGTGGGGGGCCCTGGACAGTAGTCCCTGTGGGCACCAGGCCCCCCAGTCTGACCCTGAACAAGGCATTTTTACACCCATATTCTGTTTCTAAAATGTTAGCATGAGAAGGAACAAGGTGACTGAGAGAGAAAAAGAAAGAAAATAATTTTCTTTTTCTTTACTTAACCGCTCCCCTGTCAATAATAGGATCTGTCCATCCAAACTGCAGCGTTCTGTATACTGAGAAAGCTCTCCAAGTAATATTTTCTGTTGTCCAAATCAAAAGTAATTTCGATGCTATTCTACTGGGCATTTCTGTTCACTTTATTTACCATTGAATAATGAAACTCCAGCAGTCTCCATACAGAGATACCTAACACATCTGAAAGCATTGCTGCATCTTATTATCAGCCAGGGAAACATTTAAAGATATATATTTTAAATGAGATATCAGTGGTGTGAAAGACATTGGAAGGGTAAAGAAAAGCAGGGGGGTTTCACTCTCATTTGATCCCACCAAGGTCCCATTTGGTTCTTTCAGTAATTGCAGAACTGCTGCTGAGAATGTCCTATTTTTTCATGAAAAAGCATTCAAACAAACCTGAGTGTTATAGGAGAATCCAGCAGTTGCTTTATTGTCAGAGCAAGGTCAGTGTCTGCTTTCTGTAGCCGTTTGAGAACCAAGACCGTCTGTTAAAAAAAAAAAAAAAGCAAGAATTGATTCAGCCGGCAAAGGATAATATCAGCTGCATGAACATTTTACAATCACATTAACTTGAGTACAATAAATACTTTAGATTTTTATGAAAACATTTTAACTCACCCATTAAAAAAAACTCTTCTTCTGCTGTGAGAGTGTTTCTTTAATTGGTGTTTAGCTGTCACTGTTTAATTGCAGTCCCTGTGGATTAACAAGAACGGAGTATATTGAGTATTTGAATATTATGGTTTGTATCTTGAAGATAAAATATGAGCGAAAACACATTGTAATTTAATGGAAAAACATGGGTTTCTGTACCACGTATGGATACCTGGCAAACCATCAACTGTGAAGGGTTATGGGAAAGAACTCATAAGAAACAGTTCTGGGTTATCAAAAGTGACCAAATAGTTGGTCTAGCTATGCTAAATGTTAGGACCCACTGTTTTATCAGTATAATGCGACCCTAACTGAACATGTGTACCATCCAAACGTCAGGCTAGGGACTATACTGTACTTTTTTGAAATCCAGGTTGAAACCTTTGTACTACAAATAACTATTAGGTTTTATCCACATTATTTGCTCCAGGTCCGGACTAAGAATTAAAATAGTCCCTGGCATTTCAGGTACACAGAGGCCCAATTAGCCCACACAGAGGCCCAATCAGCCCCCACCAGCCCACTAACTACTGACTTTCTATGGCATCTTACAGCAGCTCCTTTGGCATTTGCCAGAACCCACAGATTGCCAGTCCGGGCCTGATTTGCTCTTTACTTCACATCATTGGGGTTTTGTAATGAGATACACTGTTAGCCCAGGTGAAGGAAACTATAGCATCCAATTAGCATGTACCATTTAACAGTCACCTCTTCAAAACCAAGCATCTTATTGGTTGCTATGAGCTACTGCACCTGGGTAAACTTGGGGCTGTTTATTACATATGGGGAATTGTATGTATCATATATAAAGTAGAAAATGTGTCCATTTGTTTGGGTGTACTTTATGTGTTGATACAACATACAAATACAATGAAACCTCTCAGGGGGCATCATCTCATCCATAAGGATACAGTAGTATTTTAGGGACCCTGCCATGTGTTATTGCATGTTACAATAAGCAATTTATTTGAACATGGAAATATAACCAACCCCAGGGTCCAGCACTTAAATCACAAATATGACTTTTAACCAGATGGAATAAAGTTCAACTTATACTTATGACTTTTAACCAGATAGAATAAAGTTCAACCTTCACCGGCTGGTTGCAGGAGTGTGTGCATTTATTTGGATTGGTTTATGAGCTAATGCTAGGTACCGGCCCATCTACCTATCTGTTAAAACTGCAGTGTATAAGAACTTCTGGAAAACTTTTTGATTCTATTATTTCCAAGATGTGGATATATATATATATATATATA
>CM044437.1:109489625-109524026 GCA_024363595.1 Xenopus borealis
GTTGGCCAATGTCCTTAATATATTGATAATGGGTTGAGTGCAGAGGACCTCTTGTATCTGTTAGGGATGTAGAGCAGTAACATCTGGAGAGTCCCAGTTTGTTATCTTCATTATATCCAGGGCTGCCATTAGAAATTTGGAGCCCCATGCAAGTTATTCTTCTGGGGCTACCCATGCCAATACAAGCACATTTGTGCCCATGCCCCTCCTATGTGCTATACAATCAGCTAAAATAGGTTGAACTTGGAAGATTTTTTTTTTCAACCACAGCTACTTTACAAGCTAAATTTTACTGCTGTGCACATTCCCTGTCTCATAAATAATGTAGCATTTATACAAGTGCATATATTTACAAAAACAGGTGTTTTTAGTTACAAAGTTTTGATCATAAAATTGATAAGCCACCATACCACATCAAGATAAACCCCATATGATGGTCCCTAACTTGTTTACCTCCAGTCATAGTATTCAAAGGCTGGCACCTCCCTGCGTGGTAGTATTTGTTGGGGTAAGTGTTGGCTTAATCCTCTCCCACGATCAACTTTTAAGGGTCAGTCCACACGAGGAGATTTGGGGAGATTAGTCGTCCCAGCGACAAATCACCTCTTCTTTGGGGCAACTAATCTCCCCGAACCGCTTCCCCTTATCTTGCAACTGCTTAAATGAAAATAGCCTGTGGCATTTAACATACAGCTCTTCGTTTTCTGAAATCGCCTGAAGTTTCCCTGTGAGGCACCACGTGTGAATTGCCACAGGAGATTTTCATTTTAGGCGGGGCAAGACATGGGGAAGGGGTTCAGGGAGATTAGTCACCTGAAAGAAGATGCGATTTGTCACTGCAGCTACTAATCTCCCTGAATCTCCCTGTGTGAACTGACCCTTAGAGAGAGAGAGAGAGAGAGAGAGAGAGACAGCCCAAACCAACACCCATTTTTAAAAGCATGGGATCACCATTTAAAGGGGCGGGTGTGGGAGTGTTACAACCATATGGAAGTTTAACTACAAAAAAGTACAAAAAGAGGTAAATAGTTAGGGAACACCTTATGAGGTTTACCTTGACATGGTATGGTGGCTTACCAATTTTATAATCATAATTTTGTAACTAAAAATGCCTGTTTTTGAAAATACACACACTTGCATGGGAATGTGCATTGATCAATCCCCTCTCTAGTGTTTGTTTGTAGTTAATTTGGGCAGATCAGTCACGCTTCCATTGTATGTATATATTTTTACTTAGCCTTGGAGTACTTTCACAACCCCTCTTTTTGCTTTTTACTGCAAAGCAGGGATGTAACTATAGCACAAACAAACGCAGCAACTATTGTGGACATGGGAACTATAGGGGGCCCAGTGAGACTTTGGCTGAACAATAGAAAATATCTTATTCCCAATTCCCAGGGTTTTGCTGTGAGGCCCAGTAATTAAGCATTCCATTGCAATTCATGTAGGATATGCTTGTATAATTTAATAAATACATCCCAATACAAACAATTGATGTTACTCTAGATCAGGGATCCCCAACCTTTTGAACCTTTAGAAGTAAAAGGAGTTGGGGAGCAACAATTGCATGAAAAATGTTCTTGAGGTGCCAAATATGTGCCATGATTGGCCATTTGATAGCCCCTATGTGTATTGTAAACCTACATTGAGGCTGTGTTTGGCATTGCTTCTGGTTATTATACAACCAAAATATGTCTCCAAACCTGGAATTCAAAAATAAGCACCTGCTTTGAGGCCACTGTGAGCAACATCCAAGGGGTTGAAGAGCAACATGTTGCTCACGAGCTACTGGTTGTGGATCACTGCTCTAGATTAAGCAGTTCAGGTAAATATTTCCATTAATGAGTTTGCTAATAAGCCATTCAGCCCATTGGAGGCCAGTGGGATTTGCCTTCATCAAATCCCAGTGCCTTGTTGTTGATTGATTACATAAATTGTGTGTTATGGGGGTCCGATGATCTTGTTGTGGGGCCCAATAACAAATCAGTAGTAGTTCAAATAAACAGTAAAATAATTAATTCAAGTGCTAATAAGTTAAATCATTAGGGGTCAGTGGAGTTTTCCTGTCATGCTGCTTTGCATTATAGGTAAGTTTCTTTGTAAGTTACACAAGGTTATAGGCAAATTGCGGAAGCTTTTACGGAAGATGCACACTTTTTGTTACTTTTCCCTACACAGCCATGACCCCAATTTGGATCAAAATTTCATTGTGCCCAGGAAACCAGTCCCCTTTCTCCTCCACAATGGCGGCCATGATTGTACCCAACTAATTTGGCATAGCAGTTGTGTATTCTGCTCCAGGCAAGCTCTTTTTACACTGGCGTGCAGAAGCTTTCCTCTTGAGAAACCTGAAGCTCTGATAATACCTTGTGCACCTCAGCCTTGATGGGCACCAGGCTTGTTAGGGACACAAATTATTTCCAGTCGGACAATCGGCAGGAATATAAAGAGCAGGAATTCCCTTTCTGCCATCAATAAATTTAATGTTTTTAATGAAAATATTGCCCACTAAGAAATTAAAACCAAAATCCCTAAATAGAATTTATTAATGAACATTTCTGTGGCAGAAATAAACTCCACACTTCTCATGATGTATATAGTCCTTATGCACTTCAACAAATAATTGTATAGAAGAAAATTGTGGGTGTGTAAATGTTGCTCAAAAGAGGATTATATTTGATATATTTCATATTCATAGTTTGAGCACATAGCAGGAGATCTCAGATATGTTTTGGTACTCACAAGTCGCAAAGTCTCTGGGAAAATTCAGATGAGTCCTTTATTTTATTCATTTTTATTATACCAGTTAAGAGGCGTGAAAAATTGCCTTCAAAATTTGTTTGTTCGGTTTTACACACATATAAACAACATGAAATTCAGAGATAATTTTGATCTTGTTTTTTTTTTTCTTTAAACATTTGACTTAAAAAAAACACCCTGTTTCATAATGTAAAACGCTTGTGAATTACTTTCAATTAATATATATATCTACATATATACGTTATTTTCATTTAAAGTTTCTTGTCCCTTTAAAACGATTTATTTGTAAACAGCAGAGGAGGAATCATAGTAAACATTTTTTTTTTCATTTTCTTATTTGTGAACACATTTAAAAAAATTAAAAAAAAAATCAAGTCAGAAAAAAAGTTTGTTTTTTTTAAATCACAGTTCTGGCTTTCTGTTCACCAAAATGAGCTACTTTCAGTTTTCTCCTAGACACTGATGTCACTTCCTGTATGAATGGCTACAACTTCCTGTTTTCCAAATGCCTGTTTGGAAATGTAAAGATTCTACTAGCCTTGTCTTATTTGTTCCAGCCGGGCTCACATAATCCATGTAGGTCCATGTGAAAAGCACAGTTTAATCTACACATGTGATGCATTCTTGTATCATGTTATACAGTACAGGATTTCAGATCATCGTTATATAGTCAAGACCTTGGGGAGAAGAAAATGAATCATTTACATGGAAAACTGCACTTTTCATGAACTATTTCATTTTGCTTTGAATAATACAGTTAATATATTTGGGAGTTTTTAGACTTAGAAACAAAGACACAAGAAATTATACTTTATTAGAATAATTAAATGTAGAAGTCCTAACGAAGAATGCAATCCCTTAAACCACTTTTCAGGTGTTCTTTTCATTTTTTTAGTGAACCGTTCTTTGTTTTTCATAGATTTGGTGAATCTTTGCCTCTATCAGGGCTGGCCTTGGCGGTGTTTGAGTTGGAAGCTCCAGCATGCTTTTATTCTTTTTATTTAGTACCCCAGACTAACGGCCAACACAAAGTGGCTTTTGGAAGATATGGCAGATCCTACATTGGGCTATGTAGTCCCATCTATGGATAGCCAGTATCCCTAGATCTGACAGTTGCCTAGACCGTTCCACACTGGCTGGTTGCCCCATACACTTACCTATTCAGGGGTACATATTTGCTCTATTTTATCATTTTACCAGTGAGCATTGTTGGGAAAATCAGCAAAATCGTTATCATATCTTTTAGTTGGAAATGAACCAACTAGTGAAGTTATTGTGTTTGCATATGCACTAAATGCGTAGGTGTTTTTGTTGAAAGTTGCAATATTTGGCACAAGGCATCGTTTACCTGAAGGCCAGCCCTGGTCAGTCAAATTCACCTGGGAATTTAGCTTAAAATGTATTCAAACATTTCAGTAACGTACAGCTGACTGTCATACAATCTAATAAATTGTTAAATGGAAATAAACCCCAAAAAACATTTTTTATTTCTGCCCCATCTTTACTAAAATTGTGTAATAGATGTTCAAACTTCCCATTCTATCCTTGTATGTTAAAGTGCACATGTGACTAGGCAATGGGTGCCATGATACAGACCATCAACCAATAAGCTCATATTACTTACTAATATGCCCCACTTGTCATCACTCACCTCTAGTATGTTGCACAGAGGAGCATAATAAGATGGGGGTGATCTTGGTATGCTAAGTCACAATCCATGGGACATTTAAAATCTAAGTAGAAAGCTTCACAATTACATTTAAGAACAATTTATGCACTTGAGTAGATAATAATAGCTTTGGTGTTCATTTCCCTTTAAATAATATACAATACTGGATTTTCCTATACAATTGTGTTTGTCATTTCTTTATGGAGCGCTGCTTCTTGTCAAGTTTTGGCACTTGTACCTCCTGCTTAATTTGCTGTCAGTCAGGTGGTTCACATTTGTGATGAATGTAGCTTTCTAGTCTGAACTATAGCTATGGTGAGACTAGAAGCACTTCATGGTACTGGATGGGTTCGTATAGGTAGCAGCATCTAAAGAGATGACATGTCAGCCTGGAAAACAGCTGCTTGAGGAAAAAGAACCAAAAAAAAAAAATCAATGTAATAAATTAATAATTATATAGAGTAACCAACCACACAAGAAAAAACCTATTCAAGAAATGAAGTGTCCTATACATCAACGGCACAAATTTCTACAGCCGAAAAGTGGAAAGCCACACGCTGAGTTTACAAAGGAGGCTGACTGTATCTATATCAGTATCCCTAAACTAATCCGTTCAAACCTTAATAGGGTCAACAGCCCCTTAGGGGTGTAATGAGTGTGAAACTGACATATCAGAGTTTAGTCTTTCTCCAAGTAAGAATTTAAATCCTAGCTTATTTCCACTTGGGGGCATGTGTATCAAGGCATGGTATCCACTGGTCATAATACTGCAGTATAATGTTTTATTGCTACCTCTTTGGGAGCTGAACCATGAGACCAACACCTGCAATATTTCCAATTTGTGAGATCTGAAAGAGAAGTACCCTGACACGGCCATCACTTCCTTTACCCAAAAGACAACACAATTTCTTCTATCCTGTTGCAACCAGTGGTGGTATGTAATTGGCAGAGTAAAACTGGCCATACATGTACCAGTACTATCATATGAGACTGTATTCTGTATGGTGGATATGGATATCAGTTGATTCAGAGATCAGGCAAGCTAGAAGTTCTTTTCTGCCTAATTTAGTTTATCTGCCAATGTATGGAGCATCAGCAGATGAAGAAATGAGGAAGAGTCACAGATCCTGTTCACTTCCATCTGTTTGAGCAGTCTGTCCAAATGATCAGAACAATAGAAACACATCCATGCTAGATCTGGGCCCCTCGTATGTGTTCTGTTCATTTGCCCCATTGATCAGATACCTACAAGGATCTGCGTGTGCATGGCCACCTTCTCATGCAAATACTCATAATGAGAAAATGATTAGACTAACTTATTTAAGTGCAAAAACTTTTAAATAGACAACTCTGTTTGATGTCCTGCATGCCATTCTAAGTACTGAGAGTTTTGAAAGTTGGCTACTTTTCATTATTCTACAATATGCTAAAGATTATAGATGTACTAAATTAATGATGACCAAATTAATAACACGAATTGAAAGGATATATTAACAGATATTCAAGTGTTACTATGAGTCATTCCTTTTGGGAAAATTGAGAATGACTGAATTAGAATTTATGACTGACACCATATATACGTTTTTAGACCCACAACTATGTCTAAAGAAGGACAATTGCATCACTTCCTCTAGTTGCTGATTCCCATGAAATCCTGCTCCATTATGAAAGTAATCACTTGGTGCATTTTATTTTCAAGTTTTCAACCTACTGCTTCTTTGTTGCTAAACATATTTACATCCCTATCTGTTCAACTGGCCTGCTGCCATACACTATATATATGTGTGTGGCATGAGAAAATATCTAAATATTTCTTTGCTCTTTCAACACACATTCTTGTAAATCACTACCAGTTATTTGAAGAGAAATGAGGTGTCTTTATTTGTAGTGGGTTTATTGTCAGGGTGTTTACCATGATCACTAATTAGCTGAATGATTCATAGCGCCACATGTAGTACCCCACTCCTACTTTCTTCTGTAGGTCGCTGTTTAGCTCTATTTGCATGACTTATTGGTCCCTGTGTTTTGGTGGACAGTGCAGAGGTACTTACCCTTTGTTTTTGTCTCTGCCCACAAGCCCCCATGCCAGAGAAATAGGGATATTAATAGTGTTGCCTTCACTGATAATGGTGCATAGAGCACTAAAGTGGTGGATAATGTACTGCAAGGATTTTCTACAATGTACAATTTTCATTGTGTTTTTGGGGATGCTACAGTTTAAAGGAATTGTTCAGAAGAAAAATTAAAAGTGGGTAAATAGATAAGTAGTGATTGGCGAATTCCCGTGATTCGCCACAGGCGAATAAATTCGTGACACCAGCAAAATTGCACTTGGCGAAAATTCTCTGGCGTCTAAAACAAGAAGCAGCGGAGTTTCGCAAAACTGATTCGCCCATCACTAGAGATAAGTAGTGTTTTGGCTATTCTGTTAGACATCCAGTCACTCCAGCCTTTATACATTACATTTTTGGGTAACTAACTATATTAGAAACATTTTGTATTTTGCACAGCCTATTTATTTACCTACTTTTTATTTCTACACTGAGCACTGCACAATCATGCAAGTAACCATATTGTGATTTCACTATAATTTACATCCACCTGATGATAGGATTTGCTATGCTGAGCTTTATTTTTCATTTCAATTACTTTCAGGCAAAATGTGTGTAGTCGAGGTTCCTGGCAAAGATCAGTATAACACAAGGAGCCTGCCCTTTCTAGAGTGGCCAAGGAAGTTGTTATTGATATTCAGTATATTTGCTCAGTGGCTAACATACAAAGCAATCGCCAAGATCAGAGGGGACAGATGGTAGTAAACAGGGTCAGTGTTACACAGTTTCTGTTATGTTGGCCACTGCCTGGCTTATTGTTGCTTTGACATATTGATATTTCAATGTGTTATAGTTTCAGTTTCTGGAAACTGGCAGTGATTGGGTGGTGACAGCAGTGTGTATGTGGGAAAGCAGTGACAGCATTAAAGGAAAGGGAAATCACTAAGACCAACCGGCACTACAGTTCCTACCACTAATATATGAGGACAGGATAGTCGCTGATTACATTTAATGAACGAAACATTAATGTTAATTAAATTACCTTAACCATCCATTGGTCAAGCAAAGCTAAATATACTGTATGCCCATGTATGTTAAAGAGGATGAATACAGAAATGAAAACAGATACTCGCTAATGATTAGTGCATTACAAACAGGGGCAAATTTACTAGCGCAGTTTAAGTAGGACCTCCTATGCCCTGACACTGTCTATAATGGACTGAATATGTATTCGTGAACGTGTCCTGTACAAATAAACTTCACCCATTATAAAATGCTTAATATAACTAATCAGTGAAATGTAACACGCAGCCCGGGGCACTGTTTAAATAATATCTCAAACACACTAAAACTATTGTACGTGCTCATTTAACTCAGTGGTGTTACAGAGCCGCACTTGCAGTTATCCCTAGGATACATCATTACACACACACTCCGCTAACATGAATGTGTAATTATTGCCACCCTGTAAACATAACTGAGACTTCTCCATTGTCTTCATAATGTTCAACATGCATGCTCTGTATTTAAATATATATTATGATATTTATATCATCTATATGATATGAACATCATGTTGTTTTGTAAGTATTTCTATGAGGACGCAAAAAGTCATATTCTTAATTGTATCATGAGAATGTGTTTCTCTTTCTTTATTTCCTGCTCTGTAACACCATGAAGAGGCACCAAGTGTGCGTGTAGCAGCCTTTGTAGGAGTGAAAATGTTGGTTGCAGAGTCGCAGAGTTGGACAGCACATTATAGCAAAAATGCAATGGTATGAAAAGTTTTATCATTTTTTTTATACTACATTTGTTTAAGAATATGATTAAGGCAATTCTTTTTACAGGAATTTAGTATTTTAAATATTTTATGGTGGAAATATCCAGAAACTGTCACTATGGGGGAAATATCAAGAAACTGTTATTCAGAACTAAAGTTCAAACTTGAATAAAAGTTCCTGACAAAAATGTATCCCACGCTAGTTGTTGTGCCAAGCATATTCATAGGGACAGAATGAATGATCTAGGCCAGTGCTGTACAACCTTTTAAAGTAATCAAAGGATTATGTATCTTTGTGTGTGTGTGTGTGTGTATATATATATATATATATTAGAATTATGAAGGCTTATTAAGAATACATGTGCCTACTGCAACAAACAGATGCAAATCATCAGGCTTACAGAGCCTTATGGCTACACTCAGGTTATAAGCAGCATGTACAGGAGCAAAGTCTCTTTGTGAATAAGAGCTGACACTATTGCATACATTTTAGCACTTTGCACTTGTGTTTGCATTTATTAATGTGCCTTATTATACAATTAAGAGTAATCTGTGGAACCCTTGAGTAGTTGGGGGCCATATTTGGCCTGCAGGTCTCCTTATTTCAGCTGTAGTGGGTCTGTTCAGTGTATCAGCATATACTACAATGCGTTTTTTGAAATTCAAAAAAAAATTGCTACTTGGAGAAATAGCACAAAGGGTCCATTTGAAAACAGACATAATAATGAAATGTTGAATACTCAAAGAAACATTTATGTTGCATCCTGAACCTTGATACAAATACCTCCAAGTGGAAATGTAACCATGGCACCATGGTGTAGAAATGTATTTTTATTTAAAGGAGAATTCCTTAGACAGTCTAGTCTGGAACAAAGACACACATTGTGCCCTGTTCACAGACAAGTCAGTGTCACATGGCTTCATAAATTATAAGTTAATTGGTTGTCATTTCTAAGGTGGCTTCTGCAATTTGGCACATGTAATAAGAGCCTGCCATTGGATGGCTCATGAAATTGGCACAAAATAAGAGCGTCTCACCTCCAGGACAAAGCGCTTTCAAATGGCACATGAAGAAGAAAAATAATAAAGAGCCAAGAACCATGAACATCTATGACCAATGGCTCAGGGAAATGGCACAAGAATACAGAGCCTTGAAAACTTTAGGAATAGGTGTCTTGGGGCAGGACACACAAGCTTCTCCTTCTGTGTCACTAGAAATTCATCAAAAAGTCTATCAAAAAAGTCTCAAACACTTATTTACAAAAACTTAACAGTGGGCGGTATGGTCCCGTCCCATGTATTTTGATGACTGAAGCTGCACCCTGATTTCTCTCCCCTCACATTCAACGTGATGGAAGGACTAAATGGAGGCTAGGTTGATGCTTCCCATTTTCTCCAGCTACATCCGAATGTCACCCAAAAGAGGTGAAGGTTAATGCCCTTATGGTCATACAGTAGTTTTTTTGTGCTAGGAGACTGCCCTCAATCACCTGCGTTCACCACACTCAGCCGCACCACATGTTCTGATCAGAGTCAAAACGATCCCTCCAATATATTTCCAAATAATTTTTAAGATGCTATCTGTTCATATAAACAAGAGTGCAAATATATGTGAATATTATTTTATAATCTAGCTGTATAACTGAAGTGTAGACCAAGTGTGAAAAAGCCCTCGTTGAGCACTAGTAATGTCACATACAATGCCGTCAATTGCCAAGGTTTTCTGCTCTTCTTGTTTATAATCTCATTCTTCCTTATCTGTATACTTTTCCTAAAGGACCTTTGGTCAAAAACATAAGTGCTTGACCCTTGTGATGCATTACAAGCAGTTATGTTCATCATGGGACTGGTTAGAGATTCCTATTCCCTTTGATTTCAGTTTTATTTCTAACACAGTAACTTTATTAAATATGGATGTTAGGCTTGATCAACTGAAACCTGAAACTGTTGGCTAAACCTTCTACTTCACTGTGACGGACTTTTACTATTCCTTACCCCATATTGGTATTGTCTGCCTCTGAAAGCTTGTTCCATGGTAGGGAAGCCCTTTGATCCAGATGTGTCTTACATTTTGATATCCTGCTAAGTCTACAGACCAATTAAAAAAATCAGTACAAATAAAAATGCCTATCATTAGCGTGAGCCTCAAAATCATAAACTGCAGCACAACAGAATCAAGAACACAAATTGCAAAATATATACATATATATATATCAAAAATACAAAAGCTATTTAAGTCTATACTGCTGGATATTCTATCATCAGTATTAGAATTCAAATGGGTTTTAGGCTGAGCTACTGTATTTGGATAATTTGGGGGACTAGTTAATGGTCTAATCTATTTCTATGTTGTTCCTGAGCTACCTTATCTGCACTATTAATTTCAGTCCTTAATGTAAGTATGGATTAAATATTTAGTGCTAAAACTGAGCTGTTTCTTTTGTGCATTTTCAAGGTAAAATAACCATTTCTAGTATTTCCTGATTTTTTTTTCGGGTAGCAGGTTTTTTTCATTTGGGGAAAAGATTGCCCAAATTCAGAATGGATAGCATGTGCAACCAGAACAGAAATGGGACAAGAGTTTGAGGTGGATAAACAAGCTAAAGAACCTATCTTTTATAGACCAGTATACGGTAATATAGCATTCAGTGTCTTTGGACATTCTTTACACAGACATACCACAGCATTCATTTTGGGCAGTTCCCAGGCACCTTTTCTAAAGAGCACTAGACATGGGCTCATCAACAAAGGCTGCCCAGTTTGAGGGATTCAATGAAGCTTACCACATGTAAGTAGTATCCTCTCACATTTTTCATTGAAACTTTCCCTATACCAACTTAAATTTAAGCAGCTAATAAGAAGCCCCTTTTTACATTTCTTCTCCCAGACCTTGATATTATAGATATGGAAGAAAACTATTAAGAATGTCTTTACCTATATGTCCTGTCTCCTTTTCAGCATTAACTCTGTCTTTTGTAATAAAATAAATAACCCCATCCCCTCCTCTGATGTCAGCTCCGTGCGTCTGCATGATGAGCTATGAAATCCACGTTTTAAAATATGAGATGACCCCAGTAAGAGAAGAAAGACAATGAGAATTAAAAAGCTGCATTTCATGTATCCTGCTCCAACAGCATTCAGGAACACTTTTGTTCTGCTTCACTGTAAGATAATAACATATGGGTTTGAGAAGAGGAGAATCTAGGTCCCAGCCCACCTCCCCCTCTCAGACGTCAGATTCAATGCTGGACAATTTCTCATACACATGGCCATTGGTAGAGTTGTTGAAAGACCTGGTGTTCTTATTGTTTGAAACGCAGGCATTGGGTTGGTTCCCTATACAAATGTCTTTTTGGAAATGGCCTGGAGGGCCTGAATGTAGAGCAGTGAGTGATTTTCCATCCCCATTGAAGTCCGACCTTCCTTTCAAGCCACCAATGGCGGGTTGCCTAAAGTAGTAGGGCTTGCTCCCATGCAGCAGACATTGGTCATCCCCAAATGTGGGAATGAATGGGTTTTGGGTAACCCGATCTGGGTACAAGGAACGACTGAGCATGTAGCCCCCAGGATTGTGACTAGGGCCATGGGACTTGCTGGTGAAGGAGGTCTCATTGGGCATCTCAAACATATGGGCATAGGGGCTACCATCCAAGAAGCGTTCTTTATCTTTCAGGCTAACACTACGGGGAGCTAAAGTAACATCTTCTTTCTGAAGGTCCACAAATGTGTCATATGAATGCTGGCGGTGGAGTTTGCTTCTGTTTCGTTTCTGAGCCTTGCCATTAGGACTCTGTGGATATTTAGAGTTTGGAGCTTGAATGGGCCGAGCATCCAGGTCCTGCAGAGAATTGTCCTCACTGATGTCATACAAGTTTCCTGCTTTCTTGCAGACTTCACAACGAATACAAGCTTGGCGGTTAGTGTTTTGCCCTGTGTAGTTATGCATCTTTGAAGGACAGTTACGGCAAAAATTGTTTGATGCTCTGTCTTCCCATTCCATATTGCTCATGTTTTTCTCCCAGGCATTTCCTCCAGAGCCATGTTTACGGTCAGTTTGTACAAACTCCCCCGCATGTTTCTGGTGTTGCCTGTTGGAGCAAGAAGTTTCATGCTTAAAATCATCTGCTCTTTCTGCGTAGATATGGGTTAGGTCCACATGTTCCCAGTTTGGATTGTTTTCCTTGGTCCTGAATTGATCCAGATAAAAATCCCTTAGGCCCTCTTTGTCCCGGAAATAGCGCTTGTGTTCTGGGGACCTTTGACGCCTTCGATAAGCTAGTTCAATTTCATCAAATTCCCTTCGAGATTTGGCTGATGCCGGGCGCTTCTTCAGGCTGTCCTTATACTGTTTCCTCCTCTTTGCATTGCCTTCTATATTCCCATAGGTAACAGTATGCGTGGAAATATCAGAAACATCAGATCTTATTAAGTCATCAGGGGCACCATAACGGTCACTCTTAAAAGAAAATTTACCATACAGATCACCAAGTTGCGTTGAGGGGTGCTTGGATGGCAATCCAATATCTAAAGGTTTCTTGGACAGAGATCTGGGTTGCGTTGTGAAAGGAGCATTATCGCAGTCATACAGCCCATCAATAGAGCTGTTGCTCCCTAAACTGTGAGGTCGATGGTGATGAAAGTGATCTTGATACACATTGCTGTCTTTAAGCTGAAGGTTACCAAAGGTCCTCTCCACCTCTGAGATGTAATCGCTAAAAAGATTTTCCTCTGGCTGAAATGACTTACAGTCAGAGTGGGTGAAACTCCGCCGATGTTCTGAGATATCGTAGACTGAAGATTCCCGCCGTATAAAGTCCAAAGCACTCTGTGGCGAACCGTTTACCCCAGAAAGATTTGCCATGTTCTTGGCAGTGCGGAGGAGACGGAGAATGTTGGAATGAGTATTGTTCATTGTGGCCGAAGGAGAGTTCATTGCTGACTGCCTGTCTTCTATTGCAACTCCATGAATGCAGCTGTAGATTCCCTTTAAAAAGAAAGAAAAGCAAATATGAAAAACTGGAATGACCATGCTACCTAAAATAATAGTTACACATTAGTTACTATTGTAAAATATATAGTGAATAAAGTACGGCCCCTGTTGTAAAATAGAAGGATATGATAAGCCACCTCGGAGTTCCATGACCATATAAAAGCACGAGGCTGAAGGCCCGAGTGTTTATATACAGGTAATGGAACTCCGAGGTAACTTCTAATATCCTCATATTTTGCAACTGGGGGTACTTTATTTATTATAATACACACGTTCCATGACCATATAAAAACAAGAGGTGAAAGGTTGAGTGTTTTTACACGGTTGCTTGGAACTGCGAGGTGACTTCTAATATCCTCATATTTTGCAACAGGGGGTACAAGTTTCAGTGAGTCATGTGACATAAATGTCTGATTATAACCAATTACATCACTTAGCACTGTTTATAAAGATATAATTTACAGGATATTTCTGGATCTTATGTATTATATAGATATGTGCCATTATAAAGTGTAAAGTAATTTAATAGCAAAACTAGAGCCTTTCCCTCTATGGTGGCTAAATGAATTAGCTTAGGGAACTGTTTGCACTGTTTCCACTGCTGTGTATGGATATTCCAAGTTGCCAAAAAAGTAGTAACCATTCATGTCCCATCATATAAACCATATGAGGATTCTCTTTCCCATGGATGTTGCTGACTAATACTTGGTAGAATGCTTGGGAGTTGTAGTTCAGCAGCTGTTTAAGAGGCAAGGGTTGCATGCCAAACCTGTAGTACAACTTGTCCGCAGGCAAATCTGAGTTAACAGGAATAGAGCCGCCTTATTACAGGAACAGAGCTACACAAGAGACTGTAACGTTGATCACTGTATTATCCCACTGAACAATGTAATTACTACTCACAATCTAATACTTTGACAATGTTATTGAGCAAATGCAAAGAAGATATTTCTGTTTAGTGGTTGCAGCTGCTTTTGCCAGAAGACATTAATAAAGAAATCATTTAAGTTTATTTTTATAAATTTTTTATAATGGAAGGCACACCGCATTTATCTGCAGCCAAGAAGCAATCAGTCCATCTCTTCTCAGTGTATTCTGTGCTGTGAAAAAAAAGGCTTTCCGTAAAATTCTATTTCGATTATACATTCTCATGGGTAGGGGCCATTACCATTTGTTTGTTCCTAATAGTTATCCGAAAAAGAGCATAAACCATAGCCTATTTTTAAGGTGGAAATATTTCTTTTATAAAAAAAAAATGTAATATCAGGGCACAGTATATAGGATCGAGTAATATCAGCATTGATGGTAATTATAAATATATGTTGCCTTTCTTTGGTTATATCTACATTAATATCAGCCACAGGAGATAAAATAGTAGCACCCTCTCTCTTATATAAAAGCAAATATGTAGCTAAGGAAAGCTTCTGGGTATTTGCTAAGGGAACCTGCAATTTTGGAAAAAATGCTGGTTTGTACCAGACAAGACAGATGAGAGGAGGATATCACATGTTTGCAGTCTGTGAAGCTGTAGAGGGACTCTGGGGAAGCCTCATAGTTGTTATTAGCAAAGAGGATGTGGACAAAACCCTACTCCAGCAAACAGCAGCAAGTGGCATGGAGAGCCTATGTATTGGTCATAATTAATTAGCATTTACTGCTAAGCACGGTTTATCCATGACAAATAGATAAAGAATAACAGTAATAATAACTGGAGTCATGCATTTTTTCATTGCACAGTGAACCATGCTGTCCTGAGGTTGCTCAACAACATTCCATTCAATCAAAGACCAAGGATGGAACAGAAACCCTTGTGCTTGGTCTTCATTGTTACTCAGAAGAGCAATAGGGGTCACTGTGTAAACCAGACTGCAGCTAACTGCCATGCTAACCTACTCATAGGAAATCAGCATTTTGTTTTTAATCAATATGAAGATACTTCATATTCAGGGAAACACATATAAGAAATTATCTATGAATACTAAGTTAAAGTGTCCATTTTTAGTTTCTCCACATGCAGGTTGTTCTAGTACTTGGTTCTTAGCCGAAAGACCAGTTATAGTTTCCCTGCATCTTTCTGCTGTGGAATCCACAGAGTTAAGTTGAGCCGCATTTGCTAAACATTTTCTTCTTAGCTTCTTCTTGGGATTGCGACAGTAAAAGCAGCAGGTGAACCTATGTTGCATTGGAAGGCATTTTTTTGTTCTCGGATCTCGGATCATGACTTGCTTTGTTACACAAGAAAAGCTCTGCACCAGATGCTTTGTCTGTCTCTGTCTCGAATGTCTCTTACAGGAACACAGTGTAGATAAACTCAACACAGATTTTTCTCTTCTCCTTTCTTTGTAACTGTTGTTAAAGATTCTCTATACAATGCTGACTTTTAATTTAGCACATGGGTTCTTACGCTTTCACTTGGGGGGCCTAAATGAAACCTAACTGTCATCTTAGAGACCCATGAATTGACCTTGCCAAGCATCACCTTTTCGCTACTGTGTCTGATGTAGGAAGATGTTTCATTGTATTAGAGGGAATCCTGGGTACATGCTCTAAATAGCTGGTGACACACAGGTTAAGAATCCTTGATTTTGGGGAATTATAGAGATTAGCAATCTTGGTGGTTCTGCAAGTTGTAAGGTTACACCTATCAAGGTGAATATATGAAGAAACGGTTGAGTTGGGGTCTGCAAAGTGTTATGTTCTGACCAGGTAATAATGGACACTTATTTGACATGCTACTGTGGAATATCAAGTGAATTTATATACTTAATTTTATGGTTGCAGCTCACAACTGGCAGATATTTTCACAAAACTGCCACAATATTAGCCTGCCAATATTTACTGAAACACTGTGGTTTCCAGCCACACAAAATAAAAATATGCCTTTCATGTTTACATGTTGATCACCAGTGCTATGAACTATCATATAAACCAGTGGTCCTCAAACTTGGCCCTCCGGCTGTTAAGGAACTACAAATTCCACAATGCAATGATGGAGTCTGACAGCCACAGTCAGGCAAATGCATTGTGGGACTTGTAGTTCCTTAACAGCTGGAGGGCCAAGTTTGAGGACCACTGATATAAACTATTATGAATTTCACCGAAAGTGTCCTCATTTCCTCAATTGAAGATGTATGTACAATTGTTATGAGACTACTCTGCAATGTTTTAGAAAGAGTGTAAATACTACAAGAAAACCGATACACTCTATAATGAGTGTTTCATATTTTATTAATTATTATAAGTGGGCTATCCTTGTCCTTTAAAGAAACTTTAGGAATCATTCAGCATACCCATGCTTGCACATCCCCAAGCCTGGCTTTAGTTCAAACATCTTGTCTGAATATTTATATATTTTTTTTCCCTGTTCCAGTCACCCACATGATCCATCCACGCATTACTTTTGAAAAATCAGCTGATTTGCTGTAGGCAAGGCTAACTTCAATCATAATGGGGGCCTCAGACACCCAACTTAAAAGGGGCTTGGATGATTTGTTGGACAGACATAATATCAAAGGCTATTTTGATACTAAACTCTACAGTTAGTATAGCTATGGGCATATATGGTTTGTGTGAAAGAGTGGAGATGTGTGTGTGTGTGTGTGTATGCTGGGTTTAATTTGGAGGGGTTGAACTTGATTGACTTTGTCTTTTTTCAACCCAATTTCACTATGTAACTATATGTAACTATGTAACTGCTAATGTTCTATTAAACTCTAAACCCTACTGATTTCTTGGCAATCCCCACCCACTTGTGAGCTGTCCAGCAGGACTGGACTGAGAATCAAAATAGGCCCTGGCATTTCAGGTACACAGAGGCCCAATTAGCCCACATAGAGGCCCAAACAGCCCCCACCAGCCCACTAAATACTGACTTTCTATGGCACCTTATAGCAGCCCATCTGGCATTTGCCCTAACCCACAAATGGCCAGTCCGGGCCTGCTATCCAGGACCCCCATTGGGACCATAATCCTTACATGATTTGCATTATTGGAAACTTTTGTCCATTCCAATCTAAAATATTTTGAAAACCAAATGTGCCCATGACCGTGGCTGGTGCCGTGGGCCATGAGAATTGAAGGGATGGACGACAGTATTTAAAATGTCAGTGTTTTCATCTTGGGATAAGCCTGTGGTAAGTATTAGAAAACATGTGCTCTCATTAAAAGACTTATTTTTTTTTATGTTTTCAACAAGAAAATGTGACCAGTTGCTTTTTTTATGGGTAGGCTACAGGAGTAAGAGGGACACTTGTAAATAAACCCAGTGTGAAGCAATATTATGGTGTAATTAATGTTGGGCTTATTTAACGCTCCCATGTTTGTATATAGCCCTAGTTTGTTTTGCTCTAAATTAGTGTAAAGTGCTTGATTACAAATGTCAAAATTGCCTTCGTTTGGTTAGACATAGCAACTTATCAGCAGTTAGCTTAATTTCTTTTTATGACAAGGTAAGCAGGGACCTCGATTCAGTGGATGTGATTTACTTAGACTTTGCTAAAGCATTCGATACAGTGCCACACAGAAGGTTACTAGTTAAATTAAGGAATGTTGGCCTGGAACATAGTATTTGTACCTGGATAGAGAACTGGCTAAAAGATAGACTTCAAAGAGTGGTGGTAAATGGAACATTTTCTAATTGGACCAGTGTTGTTAGTGAGGTACCGCAGGGCTCTATACTGGGTCCCTTGCTTTTCAACTTGTTTATTAATGACCTGGATTTGGGTATTGAAAGTACGGTTTCTATTTTTGCAGATGATACTAAATTGTGCAGAGCTATAGGTTCCATGCAGGATGCTGCCACTTTGCAGAGAAACTGGAAAATGAGGTTCAATGTTGATAAATGCAAGGTTATGCACTTTGGCAAAAATAATATAAATGCAAGTTATACACTAAATGGCAGTGTGTTGGGAGTTTCCTTAGATGAGAAGGATCTTGGGGTTTTTATAGATAACAAGTTGTCTAATTCTGGGCAGTGTCATTCTGTAGCTACTAAAACAAATAAAGTTCTGTCTTGCATAAAAAAGGGCATAAACTCAAGGGATGAAAACATAATTATACCTCTTTATAGATCCCTAATAAGGCCTCATCTGGAGTGTGCAGTGCAGTTTTGAACTCCAGTGCTTAGGAGGGATGTAAATGAGCTGGAGAGAGTGCAGAGACGTGCAACTAAACTGGTTAGAGGGATGGAAGACTTAAATTATGAGGAGAGACTGTCCAGGTTGGGGTTGTTTTCTCTGGAAAAAAGGCACTTGCGAGGGGACATGATTACACTTTACAAATATATTCGAGGAGATTATAGACAAATATCAGGGGACCTTTTTACCCATAAAGAGGATCACCGCACCAGAGGCCATCCCTTCAGACTAGAAGAAAAGGACTTTCATTTGAAGCAGCGTAGGTGGTTCTTCACAGTGAGGACAGTGAGGTTGTGGAATGCACTGCCGGGTGATGTTGTGATGGCTGATTCTGTTGATGCTTTTAAGAGGGGTTTGGATGATTTTTTGGACAGACATAATATCAAAGGCTATTTTGATACTAAACTCTACAGTTAGTATAGCTATGGGCATATATGGTTTGTGTGAAAGAGTGGAGATGTGTGTGTGTGAATGCTGGGTTTTTAATTTGGAGGGGTTGAACTTGATGGACTCTTTTTTCAACCCAATGTAACTATGTAACTATGTAGCTTTGATCACTCTGCTGCAGGTAGAATAACAAAATCAAATCTGACTGCTTGCTATTGGTAACCACACTGAGGCAAATTTGGCCAATGGAGGTTTGGGATCTATCTAGAAAGCTCCAAATTATGGGAAAGGCATCTCCCACAGAATCCATTTCATCCAAATAAACCACATTTTTTAAAATGATTTCCTTTTTTTGTAATAATAAAATAGTACCTTGTATTTGCTCCAAACTAAGATAATTAACGTGAATGAAGCCTTATTGGAAGCAAAGCAATCCTATTGGGTTTATTTCATGTTTATTTGATTTTCTAATAGACTTAAGGTATGAAGATCCAAATTACGGGAATGTTCGTTTTCTGGAAAGCCCCAGGTCCTGAGCATTCTGTATAACAGGTCCCCTACCTGTATTAGTATATACACCCCAGTGTCTCTTATCTGCATTGGACTTAGTCAACAAAAGATTGGCTGTTAGTGAGTCTTTCACCAACCTTAGCGACAACCTTTTCTCACAGTGACAATGCCACTAAAGATGATAAAACAATCCAACCTCCTTACCATTGGATGCATAATGTATGCTCTTAATTGATCATAGGCCAGAGAATATAGACAACACTTTAGGACTCACCCTGCTGATGGAGAACACAACGCCTGGTTTTCCTGAGCAGACGCCCATGAAGCAGTGCCGCAGCTGCCAGAAGAAGAGATGCTCCATTATGAATGTAATGAGACTCAGCGCCATGGCAGCAGCCAGCATGTAGAAGACTCCTGCCATGTTGTCAATGTCCAGCTGACTGCTCATAACCTCATTCTTTTCATTGTGACAGATACCAGTCAGCCAAAGAGCCTCCAACTCTTCCATTTCCCCTAAACAAAACAAAGAACATTGTTATTACTCTGACATAATGTACAGACTAAAGGGTAGACACCCAAAAGTTGAACCTGGTAATCCTGAATATTTCCCATAGGATTCCCAGGCATTTGACCTGTTCAGAATTAAAAAAAAAAAAAATCAATCTCACTGGCCTAAAGTCCATCTATGTGATGGCCAGTTATATCAATTTTTCAAGTAATATTGATATTGATCATTGTCCGAGCTTTCAAGGATTTAATTTTGCAGATGACCAAAGACTGGGTTGAGATGCTGAATCCCAAACAAGTTTATTTATTGGCAATGTTGCAGTTTTTAAAATTGTTTTCAGTTAATTTGATCATAATCAATGCTGATTGCATTGAAGCTTTAATGAGTTTCAATCAAACTAATACAGTCTGAATCATTTCTTGCCTTTGTAATAATGATGAATCTGGCTCTGAGCAGATCCAGAAATAACCTCCAGCTGCACTATAAGCGTCTAAACACCTGAGTGTATACTTCATTTATCTTGCAGTGATATGACTACCATGATTACATTTCCCAAAGAGCCTCTGTTCCTGTTCCCCTTTGTTCCAATTTCTAATAAGGGAATTTTGAAAAATGAACCGCATATAATAAAAATCATCTATCAACTGAACAAGAAATGAATACAAATACATATATAACATAATTATTAAATACAAATAGAAACAACCATCGATAAAAATGTTATAACAATGTCAGGGGTCCCTTTGGCCTTTAAATATACCCTTCTGGATCCTTCACCCCTCTAAAGTAAAGTAAATGGCTAAAAAACTACAGTTTGACTATTTTGATTGCCCTTTGATATTGCCTTTTGGCATACTGTATGCTAACGTAATGGAAACCCTTGGCTTTTGGGGTTCAAATCTTATTGGAGATCTGGTAAATTGTTATTAGCATGACTGGACATAAAGAAACATATGAGGCATGTAAAGGTTTAAGATATTTTCACAAATCCCAGCACATATAATCTACTGTGGTATAATACTTTGTGAGTGATTGAAGTCTTGAAACCTCTTAATCCAGTCCTATTTATAGCCTAGACAGGCTGCAGATGCCATTAGTTTTTATGGAGTATTTTAAGACATTTAACCCTGTCTTCCTTTATTTGTTTTGGATTCCATGGAAAGACTGATTAGACCACTGTAGCTTTATATTTATATACTCTGCATAAAGGTATACCAACGCTAATTTTATCACAAAGCTTCTAAAATGCACAAGTGCATTCACTCCGATCTTTGTGTTATTTTCTTAATTTATGGTAGATTGATAATCAAACTAATTTCTCATTTGCCCTACTACAAGCTGTATCATGTAATGTGGAACCTCATTTAATAAATCAGCAACATGAAATAAAGTATTTATTATATAGAAGGTGCAACTATTGGTCACTTTTGCAGAGTTGATGGAATGGACCCACTTGTGCTGTTCAGTTGTAACTTCAAATACCTTGTGACATCTAGACTTTACAACTGTTACACAAGCCAATTTTCTTTGCAATTTTGTAGATTCTAAAGGGATCCTGTCATGGGAAAAAAATGTTTCAAAATGCATCAGTTAACAGTGCTGTTCCAGAAGAATTCTGCACTGAAATCCATTTCTCAAAAGAGCAAAAATACTTTTTTATATTTCATTTTGAAATCTGACATGGGGCTTGACATTTTGTCAATTTCCCAGCTGCCCCAAATCATGTGACTTGTGCTCTGATAAACTTCAATCACTCTTTACTGCTGTACCGCAAGTTGGAGTGATATCACCCCCTCCCTTTCCCCCACCCAGCAGCCTAACAACAGAACAATGAGAAGGTAACCAGATAACAGCTCCCTAACACAAGATAACAGCTGCCTGGTAGATCTACGAACAGCACTCAATAGTAAAAACCCATGTCCCACTGAATTCTATTCAGTTACATTGAGAAGGAAAAACAACAGCCTACCAGAAAGCAGTTCCCTCCTAAAGTGCTGGCACAAGTCACATGACTAGGGGCAGCTGGGAAATTGACAAAATATCTAGCCCCATGTCAGATTCACTAAAATGCAAAGTTTTGTTCTGGCCATCGAACACTGGAGACTTTTCACTAGCGTTACTTTGGCTGTGTGAGCATTTCATACGGAAGATGTGCTAGAGGTTGTTTGTGCCTAGCGAAAACTCGCTAGTGATCTTGTGCTTAGGTCAATTTGCATATGCCAGGAAATTTAAAGTAGTATGGGCGTCTTTATTATAAATGTTGGTGCAAATGGTTTGTTACTGGTTTTTATCACACATGTCCAGGGAACCTTAATAAAGACAAGAGAGTTAATATAATGACCTATACATGAGCCCACTGTAAAATTAATGTTCCATAAGTTATAAAATGTCTGAAGAAAACTGGTTATGAAAAAGTCACCAGCGTTTTTTAAACTTTAATGCATTTTTGGCAGACAGGATATGATATAACAGAAGATTGAGGAAGATCTAGCTTCTTTTTAGCACTTTGCCTAGTCTGAGGTGATGAAGTCAACTCTGGCGAAAGAGGTAATGTTCAGTAAAATCCACATTTTGTGGAGTAACGATTGTTTGCGGAGCAAAAAGTCGCCAGGCAATAGTGCAAATGACCACTAGCGACTGGCCCATTCACTAGGGAATTGGCGCCTGCGCCTGTTAGTGAGTTGTGACTTATGGCTAATACTCATCACTATCGCATTATGGCATTAAAGGGGTTGTTCACCTTTGAGCTAACTTTTAGTAAGATGTAGAAAGTGATGTTAAAAGACATTGGTTTTCATCTTTTATGAAATCATGCATCAATTTGAATAACAGACTGGAATATGAATCGGAGAGGGACTGAATAGAATTCAAATAGGAGCAATTAAAAGTAGCCATAACAATACATTTTGTTCTTTAGATGGGGTCAGTGACAACCATTTGAAAGCTGGAAAGAGTCAGAAGATAAGTGCAGATAATAATAATAACACAAATACATAACACAAAGACCAGTTGATTATTCTATGACATACTAAAAGTTAACTTAAAAGTGAATCGCCCCTTTAATAATATTTTTGAAACGCCTAAAAGACTGCCCTTTTCATACAAGTGAGTGTTACTTACCGTCACCGAATAGCTGAAGAATTGCAAGATCCACCTGCCTTTTCCACCCTGAGTCCTTCTGGATGGCAATCCCATATCCAGTGGTTGCAAATACTTTGCCACTTCCAATGGTCACCAGCTTGCACCCTTCATCTCGCCCAGCCATGTAGTTTAGGACTGCAGCATCATAGATAAAGGCATCCAACTTACTGCAATGCCAACAGCAAGAAATCAAATGTCATTAACCAGTAGTGTTTGAAAGCTCTAAAAAAGAACAGTCATATCAACCTGCTTTGGTCCTGCCCATTGGTGGCTGAATCAGCATCATATCAGCTTATTCAGAACCTCTCTAAACTGGCAGTTTATGACAACCTTTGCACTGATACACTAATTGATCAATTGTTCCTGCATGTGTTAAAGCATGTTAGGTGGTGAGCAGGGGCCCGACTAGAGTTGCCACCTGTCCGAATTTCATCTGGTCAGTCAGTTTTTGGAATTTCCAAATTAGGAATTCCAGATAGGACATTGAAGTGAATGACATTGCAATCAGCCAATCGCTGATCGCCGTCATCAGTCTCACCACTTATGTCACCCTCCGTGCCCCCAACAGCATCGTGCCCCAAGATCACCTGGCCCACCCCACCCCTGATGTCATCCAGCCCGCCCTCTAACATCACCCGTCCCACCCACTGCCCATTTTCCCAACACAATAAAGGTGGCAAGCCTATGTCAGAGATGCCCTGTGCAAGCGCATGCTTCAAGTGAAGCTTTGATGCTCCTGCAAATTCGCATGCCGCAATGTAACGATCTGCAGTAGGCTTTTATTGCATTGTGCATCACAAACCATTAACATGCTTGAAGGTGCCGTAAACTTTTGGAGCAAACAAAACAAATTTTTCATTAAGAAATTTTATTACATACACTGCAGACTGGTGCAAACTATAAAATTCACAGTCACTGCTGAGTGAGGGGCAAAGTGTTCGCAAAGGCAAAATTGTTCACTTTGCAAAAATTTATTCGCATTGCGACCAAATAGCAAAAATTTTTGCCGTAGCAACCACTATTACATTCCCAAATTCCCAAGTTTAACAAACTAAACACCATCTGCAAAACAGATGTATTTCAGTGATCTGCGATTCTAAGCACTTTTCTCATTTATATTAATTATTTCTTTAGTTTTTACGCCAAGATATTAAGGGATACGTATACTGTTAATATGAATTAATTTTACATTTTAGGGATGCACCGAATCCACTATTCTGGAATCGGGTGAACCCCCGAATCCTTCGCAAAGGATTCAGCCAAATACCAAACTGAATCCAAACCCTGACTTACATATGCAAATTAGTGGTTGGGAGGGGAAAATGTTTTACTTCCTTGTTTTGTGACAAAAAGTCATGATTTCCCTCCCCGCTCCTCATTTGCATATTCAAATTAGGATTTGGAATCTGAATCCTGCTGAAAAAGGTGGAATCCCAAACCAATGCTGGATTTGGTGCATCCCTAGTAGTGTCACCTGCTGGTCAGTTTCCAACAAGTCTGACCAACAAGTAGTCAAGGAAGTTGTCAGGAGAAAGAAAGACTGCTCTGATGTTCTTCTGCTTAGGGAAAACATTAAAAACCTCTGTCAATTTTTTTCTAAGCAGAAGAATAGCACCTTCATCAATTTTACATTCACTTATTCTAAAGGTTTACTTATCCTTTAAGATCATGACTAATAAATAATAGATTCTCTTGCAGTATCTACCCTAGTGTATATGCCTTATCTGCATGTACATTACAATATTTACATTACTCCTTCCCAAGATTAAAATGGTAGCACACTGACAACTGCACAAGCAGTGATACCAAAATACATGTGCAGTTGTATTCTTCCAGTTGAGGAAGAACGTGACTTAGGGTCATTAATAATATGTTAAAATACACTTTTGATATCAAACAATATCCAAGTTAATGTCATTTTATCCAAGCAGAGCTGTACTTATTCATAAAGTCTAAATTGTCATGATCACTTTTTAATCAGCTGAGCTATTGCCTGAGAGACTGATTTAGCCCCCAAGGGAGGGAGGCAAATACATATCCAATGAAACGACACTCACCCAGTCTTTAAAGAAAGAAGAGCATCCTGTACCGACCGCTGATTGAACTTAACCATGTACGAGTGCATCTCCAGGTAGTTGTTACGGATATTCCTCTCCGTGCTGCCATTAGGAACAGTTCCAAATCGGAAAGCTGGAGAGAAGTCATTGGGTCGTTGAAACTGAAACCATCAGAAAAGATAAAGTTGAAGGAATAGCTGAACTCATTTTTCCCTATATAGTTACATGGCAAGTTCATTCAGAGCAAAAGTGAACCTTTAGACAAATTTATGTTTCACTCTTCTGTTTTATTACCAAAGGCACATTCTGTCACACACATTATCATAGAAGGTCCCTTTATAAAGATCACCTCTTCTGCGCTTTGTTCATCCCAGTGAGGAGGGAGTTGAAAGTCACCATGGACAGATAATAGCTTAGTCAACAACATTATGTTTTACACTATAGAATATGCTCATTGTGGGCAGATGCTTTAAACTATTTATTTAATGTTGATATGTTCCATTGTCAGAGGTAGGCTTCCAGTTCATTGGATCTGCTGCTGTTCTTGGTGGGTTTAAATGGGGCAGTTTAATCCCTGCGTTCATAACAAGTTAAATGCATTACAATCGTTCTTGGAATAGATTTTTCCAAGAAAGATCACTTGTTTCAACACACACGTGTAGAGCTGAATCATCAGATATACAGGTTGAAAGGGGGAATTCTACCTGTATCTGACAATTCAGTACAGTGGGTGATATTCGGGTACCTTCAAAGACACCCAATCAAAATTGTTCGTCTGGGCCGCTGGACGAGCCGACCAATATCCAAGTCTTCTGCCGATACCAGTCAGCTCATCCCCTGCCAAACACGCACCGAATATTGTACGAACATTTGTTTTGAACGATATTATCGGTGCTTCTATGGCCATCTTAACAGTGGGTGATGTTCAGGAGCCTTCAAAGGTGCCCAATCAAAATCTTCCGATATCCACGTCTTCTGTTGATACCGGCTGGCTCATCTCCCGCTATACACTTACCGAACATCGTACAAAAATTTGTTTCATATGATATCTGTGCGTCTATGGTCCCCTTAAGCCTGAGACACAGGCTGCACTAGGGGGGCAGGAAGGATCTGGTTTGTACAAAGCTCATTATCAAAGTGGGTAAAGACCCGCTTGTTCCATAAGGGTAGTGGCACACTTGAAATCTGTGCTACTGCGGGTGACATCTCCCTGGAATGCTTTCTCATCTGCATTAAAGTGCCAATGAGAAAATATATGTGGTGCTTAGTTTTGCAAAGTTTCCCATTGGCAATTTACTTTATTGCTGATGGGAAAGCATTTTGGAGAGAGGGGCAGGTGAATGAACCCTCTAATTTCTTTATCTCAAAGCCACTTCCATTCCATACCACCGATGTCTAGTGTTATAAACCACCACAAACCATTGCTCAAGCTTCTCTTTCAATATATCCATAAGGAACATTGTAAACATCTTTAAAAATGTAATTGATTTCTCAGAATTGGTTAATTAAGCACATTTTCTGCCAGGCTAAAAAAAACACCTCCAAGTCAAAGAACCCTATGCCTAACTAAACTTTTTCCACATGATAATGTCATGCAACAAGTTGTCTCTAGAAAGGCAATACTTACTGATTCACAGTATACTAGAATATTAATCATAACTGAGATATATAAATATATCCTCCAGCAAAGTTCTTTTGGGTTCCTTCTTAAGTTTGTCAGATGCTATCTGAAAATGCTATTGTTTAAAATTAGACCATGGTTATTATTCCGATAAAAAGCATCATTCATTAAAAAATTAACCAAACTGCAGATTTTCACCAAAGCATGACATTTAGCTGAAGTCAAATTAGGATTTCATTAAAGATAACATACTCAGAATTCCTTATACATGCAAAAAAATACTAGGGACAGAGAACCGTGAGGGCACTACACTTAGTTTCACCCCTTTGCATTATCTGTTTGCAACACTTTTATTATTATTATTATTATGTATTATTAGCATCTATAAAACACAGCATTGTACAATTAATGGGTATACACATTATAAATACAGGAAGACATACAAAAAACACCAATAACCAAAACAAGAGGTAAAGAGGGCCATGCCCAAAAGAGCTTGCAATCTAAAAAGAGAACAATCTCTAGTTTGCATCACATTTCATACAGTATTAGGATTATAACAATCTTTTTTCTAGAGCATGTTTCTAAACACTGTGATCAATAATGCCAACATCTGCAGATCAGCTTCTTTCCTTTCATACACAAAAGTTCACATTTTATTTACCAACAAGTTCCATAAACGAGCGCACAAACCACAAAAAAAGAAATTGAATATATTCTCTCAAACATCTATGACCCGGGCATCTTCTATTCAAAGCACTCTAGCAACCAAGTATTTTTAGAGAGGACAGAGGCACACAGGAGAATATACACAAAATGCCTCTATTTCTGGGAAAAAATATTTACACCAGATAGTTACTCTAGCCATACACTGCTATCTCTGCAGCTTATCAGCCAGGTATGGGGCCCTGGTGAGGTTCTGCCAGATCTATATCCCATATGACCTTGGGATCTTGTCATGTATGCCCAGCTTTACCATCACTTTCTGTGCTTGTTTTATTGCAGTCTAGATAAATCTCAGAATAAGAACACTTGTCTCACAAGGCTATACATCACATACTGTAGTCCATCCTTTAGCAATGTGTCAAAACCGGACAGGTGGCAAACCTACAAGAGCAGTAGTGTAGTAGGGTAAAATTGTTAATTGTTTAAGTACAAATGTGTAATTAATAGTTAATGCAGGTATTTCCAGGTGAAGCACTAGGTGGAGCTACAGGGTAGCTGATGCTAGGGAAGGTCTCCAGTGGGTGGAGAGTAAGAAGATGATAAAAGGGAAGGTTGCAGGTAGAAATATTGAGATGTGTCATGGGAAGGAAAAGGGCAGCAGACTCTCTGATAGTTAAGTCATTCCCTGGAAGAGCTAGTGACTTTAGGTAGTGAGGAAGCTGATGGTAACTAGTACGCTATAGTGGGTGTAAGTTAGCCAGGGAATAGCATGGGCAGCTGTGGCCCCTACAAGGAGATAGTGAGCACAGTGTGTCCAGCGGGATACCTGCCAGTCAGGGCCTAAGAGGCTATTTTTGGCTGTGCCAGTCAGGACCCAAAGAGGGGTGCTTGAGACAGTGAGCCCCTCAGTGAGAGGTAAAGCTGAAGGACAAGGGGATAGAGCTTTGTTGGTGAACTGCTGTGCTGATGTATGCCATGACGAATTAAAAAAAAAGTGCTTGACGTTAACTCACTGCAGTGTGTCGTTACTGGAGGACCTCCTCCCCACCCTACAAGTCGGTAAGAAATAGAAGTTACACGGTATGGCACAGAAAGGTGGTTGCCTCCGTTAAATAGTCCTGCCCTGTTTTCTTTTAACATCAAAGCCTATTTGCCATAATAATAAAAATAAAATGAATAGTACTGCTTGAGGTAGACAGAAGATGGCATTATTTCCATGCCCCTTATTCTCCCCCCTCACACTCCTGGTAGCTACAGTACACCACTGTCACAGTTTAAAGGCAAAATGTCAAGGGGGGGTTCCGCTTTGCCCCTATTTGCAGACGCCCATGCATCCCAGTAGGCTTAAATTATATTTAGGGAAGCTTAACTGTTCCAAAAGGGGCCAACTTTAAATTCATATTCAGTATAATTTCCAATAGGAATACTTTTGTAGTACTTTGTAGTGTCTCCATAATTTTCATTCTCCTTTCCTAAATCTGAACCTTTACTATAATAACATAAAATACAGTACAGGTATGATATTCTGTATAACAGAAACCTGTTAAAAAAATATGAGAGGCCCATCTCCCATACAAAAATACTTAATAATAGTTAGAAATCATTTTTAAAAGTGTTTCTGTAATAATAAAACAGCACTGGCCTGGCCAGTAAAAATGATGGTTGATCCCAATGTTATGAATAGGGAAAAAGATAAATATATAGGAAGGCCGGTATATTTCTCTAGTAATAATCCAAGAAAATATATGTACATTGGTTTTAGTAGGCCCCCAAATGAACCCTTCATATCAATGAACTCTGCTCCCATAGACAGTCTCCCAAAAACTGATGCTAAAACTGGCATTTGTTTGTGGGTCCCTGGACACAGTGATTCTGCAGTGATCAGTACATGTTGCATTTGAGATGAAATGCTACATAGAATAATGCAGTGCAGAAGAAGACCCACTCCTCCATAAGCTCCCATGGCCTCGCTAGACCCATATTCATTCCCTGTGCTTTCATCATATACTCAATATAGTACAATATAGAAGCAAGTGGGAGAAGAAAGAGGTCAGTGCAAAGGAGCCCTGACGTGGGAGCATGTGATTGAGGATGATTAATGGTTTAGTTGTGTGCTTCAGATGCAAGCACTTTAGAGAGAGCCAGTTCTTAATGCTTGATGGTGCAGTGTGCATACAGAAGAAGCTTGGTGGAAATAAATCTCCCATTCTGATTGCTTACCATTAGATGGGGCATGGACTGCGTGTGTGTAAATAGGCTGGGCTTGCTTGGGATATCACTGGGAAATGCAGTGGTTTAGGGACAGCTGCCATCAATCTTACAGGTCCGTTGTTGAATTGTTATTCCTGAAATGTCATTTCCTTCATTGCAGCTAGAACGAGCAATGCCAAACTGTTTTTATAATACATATTATCTGCCTCTAGCAAATGTAAATATGGGTCCAGGCATACCCTGATAATTACAAACAGTGGTTTGCTATTTCTACCTTTGCATTATTCCTAGCTAACATGATTATTGTTGCTACTGGTTTCAAATGTTGTGGCCATATTCTTTCTGTATTATGGACCCATTCCTCCATGGTATATTCAAAGGTGCACATAACCTTTGAAACAAGTGTAATTTTTACTTTTTAATAAGTGTTAGATGAGCACAGCTTTATTACTCGCGAAACAAGATACAGCTTGTTCTTTGAAATAAGAGTAATTTGTGTCCTTATAGGGAGTTATAATGGCACTGGTTTGCTCAGCCCTAAACAAGATGCAGCTTGCTCTTACTGTAATGTGCTTTACGTAATGTACACTCCGATGCATTAAACAAATCAAGATGAAAAAATATAGATTTATATATTCTATAGGCTGGTATGGGAATCCGCTATCCGGAATCTAGTTACCCAGAAAGCTCCAAATCATGGGAAGGCCATCTCCCATACACTCAATTTCATCCAAATATTTCAAACTTTTAAAATGATTTCCCTTTCTTGGCAAGAAAAAAACCCAATATCTTGTAATTGATCCAATGCAAGATATAACACATCCTTATTGGAGGCAAAAAATGTTTTGGTTTATTTAATGTTTACATTTTTTTTGTACACTTAAGGTATGAAGATCCAAATTATGGAAAGATGGAGCATTCTGGATATCAGGTCCCATACCTGCACCTTTTCTTTGTTAAATTTATGCAATGGTTGCAATCCCTGAGATGTGTCACTAGCACAAATATAGCACAGTACCACATGGGTACTGCTAGTTGGGATATACTGTTTGTATATAATATGCTGTTTCCTACATATTTGTAGTTTAATCTGTAGAAATCCTGTATATTTTGATTTATGGGAGCTGGCAGATTTTTATATGGGTGCTTCTCATTGGAACATATGCAGATCACCCCATTTTCTCCCATAAGACCATAATATGTTTGAAATATTGTTTTGAAGTTATTGAGACGGTTAAGAACAAGGATGCCTGATATGTGCTTCTCAGGTGTTATGTCATGTCAAGCAGGAAATATGGGAGTTCAGGGCCGCTAAGGAAACCTTTATGCGAGGGAATCTTGAATACTGTACATAATCGTATCAGAGAGTATTCTAGACTAACTACAAGGCCCTCACATTCCCTATGAGGAGCTGATCTGTCAGGAAGAATTTGAATCTGCCAGTGGTTTCCGTCTCCATTACATTGAGTCAGAAGGTCTCATCAGGTCGTGTCTGTCCCCATAGCTTTTTGAGGCTGAGGGATGAGTCAGGTTTCATAGGAGCCTTTTTAGGAAAGCCTGTATCTTGCATCATTCACGCTTTGTCACTTTCCGTTCCCTTGGTGCAGAGTTTGACGGATATCCAAAGATTCTGCTCCTTATCCCTTTGGGAGTGTGAGCTTCTTATCAGTTTGTTTTAAAGGCAGCACAAAGCATTTATTTGTGCATTAAAGGAAAACTATACCCCCAAAATGAATTCTTGAGCAACAGAATATATATTTAAGTAAATATTGCCCTTTTATATCTCTTGCCTTGAAGCACCATTTCATGATGGTCTGTGTGCTGTCTCAGAGATCACCTGACCAGAAATATTTCAACTCTAACTGTAACAGGAAGAAGTGTGGAAGCAAAAGACAGAACTCTGTCTGCTAATTGGCTCATGTGACCTAACTTTATAGTTTGTTTGGTATGTTTGTGTGCACCGTTGAATCATACGATCCCAGGATGCTGTCCTTATTTTTTAAAATGGTAATTTTCTATTTCTGATTACCCAATGGCACATGCTACTAAAAAAAGTGTATTATTTTGAAAATGGTTTATTTACATGAAGCAGGGTTCAACATGAGTTGTTTAATGCAATATCTTTTTATAGAGACCTACATTGTTGTGGGGGGGGTATAGTTTTCCTTTAAGAAATTATAAATCTCACCAGCATTTCATGAATTTCCTAAAGCATGTAACCGCTAAAAAAAGTTGAGATTGCATAGTGAACATGGAGATGTCCAGCTAATACTGATGTCCTGTTCCCAGCACCTCTAACATGATTGCAGCGATATAGTTCATCAGCATTGTTCATTTAATGTCTAAAACATTTCCTAGTAGGTCTAAGGTGTGGTGATCCAAATAATGCAAAGGTCCCTCATCCAGACATCCCCAGGTTCTGACTATTCTAAATAACAGGTCCCATACTTGTACTGTTTAATACATGCAAAACAGATAATGTGTGTCCATTGTCCAAGACTGACAAGGGCTCAGGGTGGATGGCCCAAGGCTTGTAGCATATATTACTAAATTCAGTATAAACTAGCACTCCAGGAACAAGTACATATATGGATGTTTTTATTCTGCAGACTTGCTTAGCCCAACATGTTTTACGTGCTACTGCATCGTGGGTGAGCCATTATTAAGCATGCACTAGCATGTGAAACATGTTGGCTAAGCAAGTCTCTGGAATAAATGGACATTTCCATCTCTTGGGATCTGGTGTGATTGCTTACACTGCATCTGGCACCATTTAGTACTCTTCATTCCTGTCATATGACTTTAAGGGTTCACCAAATACTATTTCACATAAGTGTACAGTATCAGTCCTATACCACTTATAAGATTTTTCACCTGTTGGAACTAAAACATAAGTTGCTAGTGGTTACTAGTACAAACTTTGTGACTTATAACAATACTTCATAAGCATTAAATGGTTCCTAATCATTCAAAACTCCTGCACTATATTATGTTAATTAGGTCAATTCATTTGGAGGGCAAATATATGCCGCTGTTCTTTAATATCACTGGTTTGGTTTCCTTCAAGTACAGCGTAATGCAACATGACATTTAATACAAAGGTACCCTGCCTTACGTTGCTTTGCTGAGCAAAAGGGAAAGGCTCATGTTCCTCAATAACACTGTGTACTGTACTACATATAATAAATAGCACTTACAGATTAGAAAAGCTTTCGAAAATGCTGCTTTGTAATTACATATTGTGGATTAAAGTTGTTTCAACGCCGGTCTCCTTTACAGTATCCATCAGTCACAATCTTGCAATTTCAATGACATCCATCCAATAGTGTACATATTAAAAAAGAAAGAAACAGCCTTTCTATATACATGCAAATGGTCCTATTCTATTTATTAGAGGAGATAGGTTAGTTTATAATGGGATTAAGGCTTTTTTCGCATGCAGAGAGCAAACTGAGTTTTATGCTTGTAGGGCCAACATCTAGCAAGAGGTACTGATAATTAAAGCAGAGTATCCACTGCTGTTGCCTGAAAACTCTTATTAGATGTCTTGTAAGATCTAGTAATGGCTGCTGCACATCTGTCGGATGTCTGAGCATTTGAAGAGGTTGTCCACCTTTAAATTAACTTTTAATGTGATGCAGAGAGTGATATTCTGAGACAATTCGCATTTGGTTTTTATTTTTTATTATTTGTAGGTTTTGAATGATTTACCTTTTTATTCAGCAGATCTCCAGTTTGCAGTGCCATCAATCTGGTTGCTATGGTCCAAATTACCATAGCACCCATGCAGAGACTGGAATATGAATAGGAGAGGCCTGAATAGAAAGATGAGTATTCAAAAGTAGCAATAGCAGAACATTCGTAGCTTTACAGAGCATCTGTTTATAGCAGAGTCAGAAGAAGAAGGCAAATAATTAAAAAACTATTAAAAATTTTGAAGACCATTTGAAAAGTTGCTTAGAATTGGCCATTCTATAACATACTAAAAGTTAATTTAAAGGTGAACCACCCCTTTAAATAGTCAGCATTGCAAATTGGCCAGACAGGCAAGCAGGTGGAAGAGGACAGGGAGAAAGCTGGAAGAAAACAGCAGAACGAAGCAACAGAAAAGCACACGAGTAGTAGTAAGAATAGAGGAGGATTGTAAGTCTGAGATTCAAAACTGTAAAGACGTTGCGGCAATCTGATAAAATTGTTAATCAGTCCTGTCATATCATGGTGGTTAAAGAAGGAGACCCACCACACCATAACTCTGAAGAGAAATGACTGAGAGATGCAAGGAGAAAGTACCGAGCCAGGGCTTAGATAAACAGTAATTATTAGCAAAACTAACCTCATGCTCTTGCATTTTTTCATTTTAAATAGCAATTAAAAAGAAATGTGATAAAATGAGATAAAAGGCTCACAACCTTTAGAAACTACATTACAGCATCAAACTTTTCGCTTTTAAACAGCTGTAATAGTAATCTTAGTTCAATGTACCGACAAACACAGAATACTTTGCTGTATTATCTGCTTTTCATTAGCAACATGCAGCAGATAAAGGGTGTTTTTTGCTGACCTGTGATGTCAGAATACTCATTCTGCAAATGTATATAGTGTATTCCCAGTCTTTTTGCACATTATACAGATGATACTGCTCACCTTTTTATCGCTTAGCCCAGACACTTGGTCAACGTACTCCTCTTGGATCATGAAGGCTGCAAGGTTAGCTGTGTAACTGGCCAGGAAGATGACAGCGAAAAAGGCCCAAACTGAGACCATTATCTTGCTGGTGGTTCCCTTTGGGTTCTGTACAGGCACAGAGTTATTGAACACAAGGCCCCAAAGTAGCCAAATGGCTTTCCCGATGGTAAATGAGGGGCCACCAGGCTCTGTCGGCAAGAGTGAAAAGATTAATGATTTCATTCCTGTA
>CM044437.1:109548033-109564624 GCA_024363595.1 Xenopus borealis
ATGTGGTTTCAAATGACTACTATGTTTTAGTTGAATACACAGTTTCCCAGCACAAGGGCATAAAAACACAATTGTTCTAGCTGCTTAGGGGAAAGGGTGGTCTGGGTTCATGTGATGCTTTGTCCACTTATTGTCGAAAAAAAAACGCAGGAGTCCTGATAATGATTGACAGTTGGGATTCTAGATAAAGTAGCAGAATCACAGCAGTATGTCTCACAAGACTCATAACAAGATCAATGAGCCCATATCTAAATGGCTCCAGACTCCCGTTAGCCACATTTTCATCATTTTAGACTTTTAGAGCCTGAGGAGTGGGACAGATAAAATATGTCAGCTGAAGTACAGCAAAGGAAACACATGATGAACTGTTTTATTATATTACTGTTGCATCTGTATAATGGAAATATGAACACAATGTGTAATTATACACACACACACACACAGATATACAGTATATTTACATTTAGCATATTTATAGTATTATTACATTGTTTTTATTGTAAGGTTCTGCTTGCTGATTCTGCAACCCTTGTCCGTTTCCTGACAACCCTTTCATCTCTTTCTAAAGAACTCCAAGATGTAATAATTCAATGTGTGGGGTATGCACTATTCAGGAAAATTAGAAAGGCTGAGTATTGATAGGGAAGAATGCTACCTAAGTTTCCTCATTACCTTCCCTGAGGCAGAGCTGTCTCCATGCTACATATTAGCATATACCTTTTGTGATGACAGTATCCCTTTAAATATGATATCCCATCATCCCAGAAAATCAAACATTCATTTTTTTTCAGTACAGCCCCAGGAAAAGCAGTTTTTCAATTGGAAACAGGATGACATCTCAAATGATAGTTTTTTTTTGGTGTCTTAAGCTGTCTTTCTCTGGAACATGCTTCCCTTCCATAACCATGAACCCATCTGTTCAGTTATTCTGTCTGCTCTTGCTTCATGCAAAAAGAACTTCCCTTGGCACCACAGTCTCCATAGTAAGCTCTCGAATTACCAGGTGCACATCTATGTGTGTACTTACACGTGCTACTGTATGTTTAGATAAATACAAATGCACTCCATGTATAGAATTACTCAGTGAGGCTCTTCTACCATCTTGATGGACATTGATGTTGCTTTAATGACAATGACAGAGTTACAGACAAGGCAGTCACCTTAAAGTCAAGCAGTTTGAGTTCCCGCATTGGCTATGAAGCCAGTGACAATGAGATGGAATATATCTGCAGATTCTGTTGCATCTGAGCTAATATACATCAAGACGACCGATTTAAAGGTTTCTCCCAACAATTATTAAACCGTCGCCCTTCTCTGCAGCTTTAGTACTGCATGAAAACCTGTTGCAGATGTTACTGTTCTCTAATGGCTCTGATAACAGTCTTGTTTGAAGAACGTCCCAAGAGGAGCAATTAAAATTAACAGGGAACAGCTTGTTAGGATTCTGTGCCAGATTGGGAAGTATAAGAGAAGAAAGATCAGAGAAGTTAGGGTTGTGATGATGATGGGAATGTATATAGCCAATAACTCGCTTAGAATGCAAAGTTCTGACTTACGCACACATATGCAAAGACATGCACATATAGACACACATACAGAGGAACACACACATACAAACCTTACACTGGTCTTTTCAACTAGTAGTTAATGCAAACTTAGTGAGAGGATGCTTTTCAAACCTTTTTATAATGAATTAGCCATAGGAATAAATACAAGGTCAGATATGCCCCCAGGTATAACCTGTAAGCTAGGTTGTACAGTACATTACTGAAATAGAGGACACACGCGGGACACTTGCTTATGTCACCATGGATGTTAAACCAGCCTAGCTTTCTTTGCCTCTGCATTCTAAACTTATATTAGCATCCACACGTTTACCTCTTTTACATATTTCTACTTCATGTTGATGTATGTATGTATAGCTTTATTTGTAAAGCGCTGTTAAGGAGCCGCAGCGCTGTACAGTGCATAAAAGTACAATATATATAAAAGTATACACAGAATCATAGGACAAAGAGCTTAAGTGCTATGTTTTAACAGACATAGTGGGAAGGAGGTCCCTGCCCCGTAGAGCTTACAGTCTAAGTGGATGGGAGGCTAATATACAGGTACAAATTGGAGATGAAAAACTGCACATGGTAAGGCATAGTCAGTAGGCACAAGACAAGGCTAATGTTCTAGTACTCTAAAAGCTCTAATAGGCTCTTACTGTTTCCTTGAAGAGATTGAGAGAGGATTCCTTACGGAGGAATTCAGGGATGGAATTCCAGAGGTAAGGAGCAGCAAGATAAAAGTGTTTGAGATGAGAAGTGGCAGTGGATGATGTGAAGAGACTGTGGTTCTGAGAAGAGCAGAGAAGACGACCAGGAACATATAGCAAAAAAAGAGAAAAAATGGAGTGAGGAGCAGAGGAGTGGAGGGATTTGAATGTTAGTAGAAGGAGTTTATAACCTTTGCTTAACAGGCAGCCATGCTAAGGATTTTAGTTGGGGTTGAGCAGATTCTCTTTTAGGAGAGAGCTGAAGGATCCTGGTAGCAGAGTTTAAGATTGATTGGAGGGGAGAGAGATGTGATTCAGTTACTTCTAATAAGTTCTAGGTGGTTTTCTGTCAATGCCTATGAACAGTTGTCATAAAATAACACAGTATCTTAAGCTGTCGTGGATTTTTATTCTGTGCCCCCATGCACTGTAGCTATCAGTTGGTTTGGGTATCAGTCAGGTTTAAAGAATCAAATCTGTTAATGCCCTTTATCTGTCATGTATGGTGCACCGGAGGATAAAAAAGTGACATAGAACCAGCTGTTGGCCCAAGAGATGCAAGAATAGAGAGCGGATACCTAGCAGAGGCATGATGTGTATAGCCTCCTTCAAGCCACTGTGATCTAAACACTGACTGTGTATTATCCTGGAATTCTAGGAAGAAACCCAATGCGAATGAAAATTGTTCCTTTGGTGACTGCATTTATGATTGAACCCTAATGTGGATATGTGCATGTATGATGCCTTGGAGCGTATATGTGAAATATTCACTCTCTATGAATAATCCCCCTGTTGCAAAATATGATGGTATTAAAAGTCATCTCAGAGTTTCATGACCTGTATACAAAACAGGCCTTCAGCCTCATGCTTTTATATGGTCATGGAACTCCTTGGTAACGTATAAGAGCCTTATTATTATATATTTTTATATATTATTATATTTTATATATATTATATATTATTTTACAATATAAGGTACTTTATTCATTATATATATACTGTATATATATATATATATATATATATATATATATATATATATATATATGTAAAGCAACATCACAAGGTCATTATGGCTGCATTAATGACTGATGATATGTGTGAGTAGGTAAGACAGGAGTGCCTGGAGTTGAACAAAAATATTACAGATGTGCTTTCCTATTTTGGGATTTTATCCACCTACGTTCCCTTAATAGACTGCGGCTAGCTACCAGAAGGAGAAACCTGTTGCCAATGGCTAAAAAAGATGGATGGAGCTTAACACATACTGCCATTCCTACTCCTTCAAAGAATTTTGCAGAGCTCCCATCATTTCTTCTGAGCTATCCTGGGGCTAAATTCAGCGATCATTAACTATAAAAGTGCGTAATAAAGCCTTCCCTGCTATGTTATGCGCCATCCTATGTTATGCTCCTTGCTATAGTAGTGATTCTAACAGGCAGAATTAGATCTTGCCAAATGAGGAATGAAAAAATTGCTTGCAGGTGACCAGACAGCGTCTGGCAGTGATCTAAATGCTGTTTCTGTGTATCTGCAGTTAGTGTTGGTCTTGAAGCAGAAATCTCCTGAATTATTTACAGTCCATGAATGAGCATTTAGTGAAGAAGGCCAAGAGCTGGCTGGAGTTTGAGGATAAGTGAGATGCCACTACTTAGTATTCCCAAATGTACAGTATCAGTGGGGACAGAGTCTAAGTATGTACTGGACAACAAGATTTAATAGGAGTGAACAGCATCCGCCTAACAGCTCTGTATGGTGCCAGAAAGTACTCCTTATGTGGCTAACCATTAGCAACTCAGCATTTAGTGTGCAAATAGAGAAAACTTAATGGGACACAGTTATCAAAGGGTTAGACTAGAATTCATCACAGTTTGATAAAGGGAAAATCCACAGCTCTCTATTCACGTACACTATTCACTATTACACAAAGGGCAATCCCTTTAGAAAAACATGTCCCTAAAATTCGACACAAGTGACTACAGACTTGTGGTGTTCCTGTCAGCCAACCTGTGGTCAATTCTTTTTTTCAAGCATAGATAAATATGTCCCTATATTACTTGCCAGTCGCAGTCCAGTCCAATTCAAGGTTATAAGTCTGTCTACTTGCTCTTAAAATTTGAGAACAACCAATTCCTATGATCCTCCTGGGAAGGAAGCCAGTTGTATTGATGTGGATTGAGATTTGTTTCATTGGGGGTGAAGCAGTTTATTTGGTTTGTAACTAGACTTGTCCATGTGGCAAAGTTTTATGGAAGGGGAGTCACTGTTGTTGAGGCAGTTGGCTAGCCTGTGTTTTTCTATATATATATTAATGATGGGCGAATTTATTTATTCGCTAAACGGCAGCGAAAATTCGCCTGCCGCAAAATATGCTGGTGTCAAAGAAACCGAGACGCGCGCCGAAAATGACGCGATGCACGTTGAAAACTTGACGCAACTCGTTTCGCAAATTTTTCGCCAATTCGTGCATTTCTCTGGAAATTTTCACATTTTTCGGCGAATCAAAATGGGATAGATTCGCCCATCACTAATATATATATAAAATGTGTTGCTCACTCTGATATAAATATGTAAGATGTATAATATTATGGAATACTGTATTTCCTTTTTGATACAATCATCAATGAATTGCTAGTCACATTAAAGAGAAACTGTCAATGACAGAAAAAAAACACACACAAGGTATAGTGGATGGTTTTCAAGTTATTATAGTGTATCAAATACAGATGTTGTATTAGTGTGCTTCCTCAGCCTTACTGCAAAAAACTCAACCATGCTGTTTGTCACCCTTGCATTGCAACGTACACACTCCTGTTGGAACCAGCCAATTAGAGCAGGTGAAATCTGTCAGCAACTCACAGCATGATTGAAACTCACAAGTAAATATATAACTTTAAGGAAGAAAATATAATACAGATTATATTTGAAACAGAAGCAGTTGGGTGGATTTTTATAATAGCAACTGCTCCACTTAAAATATTTTGACCTGATATTTCTGGAACTTTAACAGGCATTTGAAAGTCACCTGAATTTAACAGCACAAGCAGAACCTCTGGATTTGAGTAATGATAAAAAATGTATATTTATATATGATATTCATCATCTAAAATTAGCACCTCTCCTCTAGCAACACAATGAATGTGCCTAACGGCAAGACCATGGCCTGGAACCCCTCTGCTTCAGGCACCTTATGGAAATGTAGACAGTGCAAGGTGCTCGTCGGTATAATGTTACCTTATCTTTGTGGCACTCACAAGGAACATTTGTGCAATTTAGAACGTATCAATTACCCAAATGCAATATCTAAACAAATATCAAGTAAAGGATCACTGATAATAATGTAGCTGTGAGCTGGTTATATTTTTTCAGTACACTGTAGATATCCACAGGCTGCAGGAAAAGCAACCCACAAGCTACAAAACTGGGCTAATTGTTGCATCTTAGCAATCCTGAGGGTCTGAAATGTAGAATAAATTTCCTTCCAGCACATTGAACAGAGAAGATACCTGGTATCACTTACAAGCAAACAGGATGGCAACATTAAAATTAAAAAAATATTTTTGGACTACCAACCTACAGGTTACATTACCTAGATTTCCTACCTTCTCGGCAGCAGCGCTTCTATACTGAGAATTATCTGTGCTAGAAATACATTGAAAATAAGTAATGCCAGGGTAAAAGATAGATTGATACACCTAGAAGCTTTAGGAGTGATTTGCTCTCTCATTAGCTAAAAAAATGCAGCTTTGTACAGATATATGATACACCAATAAATTAAGGATCCAAGAGAGAAGTCATCCACCGTAAGCCAGCATGAATAAATGTTCATCCTCAGCACTCAGTTCATTGTTATACAGGTAGTGAACTACACTGAGACATGTGCTCATATAAAATAAAGGCACATTAAACTGTCTCTGCTTAAAACTGAATTTGCAGGATATTTTTTAAAACTTTATGTCATGGTGATTTAACTTGACCACCCTTTACAAGTAAATAACTCTTAACAGCTCAAACAACAGTTATTATTTTAATCTCTTCATGCACACTGGTGGTGGTACTTCTGGAATATGTGGCTGGCTCACTAGTTTTATACTAGACCCCCAGTTTGCTCACTAAATGCATATAGATTATAGTAAAGATAGATATAAAGGTTTCCAAACACCCAATACTTGAAGCATTGAATAGAATACATGGAGCTGGCACAAAGAAAGACTTATGTTCAACAGGTGAACCCTTGAAAATAGCTAACTTATCCAACTTTCAGCAGCAAAAGTCGGTCACTCAGCACAAAAATTCTGGGTGTTATTAACCCTCTGTGGCATATGTCATGAAGGATTTTGAGCTGCTGAACAAATGAATCAGTCAAATGGCCATACATATAAGTTGGGAAATCTCACACAATGCAAAGGGAACTGTCCAGAAAGAAGATGCTTTTACTATCCTAGAAAGTGGTGGAGCAAGATTACTTTATAGATAAGGCACAAGAAAAAATATCCTGGATATGCCATTATATGTAAAATGTTTTTGGAGGAACAACCCCTTTCCTCAGGTACGCAATAGCCTTACTAGCCCTTCTGTGTACCCGAGGAAGGGGCTTATTCCATCAAAAATTTTTTGCAGAATCCTGCATGTTGCTCTACAGAACTGAACTGTCACAAAAGTCAACTCACACTTTACTAATTGGTGCGGACGGGTAATTTATTCAGACTTTTGAAATAGCAGAAGTGAAGAAATTGTTTAGGCAGATGTTTTGAATACAAATCAGAATGCGATTTAATATGAATACATAATTGTATAGCGTTATGGTGGGACCATTTGGATTTTTCAATTTTTTTCCATTTTGGACAATTTTGATTTAGAATAAAACAGATTCCTTAATAGCTAAATGCTTTCTCTTGCTATAGTGCTGTAAAGGAAAGGATGGATTTTTTTTACAGGAAAGACTGTCATGTCCCCGTGCTGAGGAGCAGTTTTACATAAGAAACCCATGGAGAAGCACAACACAGTGTAGCATTTGGAATATTCACCTCTGGAAGGATACTGTGTAGCTATAGAAGTGCAAGACAGCACATGTAGCAATGGGGAAAATTGCCTGGGGGAAAAACTGTTTGAGCATGCTTGAATAACCCCAGTGAGTTTGTACCTGGTTTTGGGAGTTTTTCCAGGAGTTTTTTTTTTTTGCTATAGTGCTGTAAAGGAAAGGATTGATTTTTTTTTTACAGGAAAGAGTGCTATGGTCCCATGCTGAGAAGCATGTAGCATTCCGAGTATTGTTCACCTCTGGAAGGATACTGTGTTGCTATAGAAGTGCAAGACAGCACATTTAGCAGTGGGGAAAATTGCCTTGGGGAAAAACTGTTTGAGCATGCTTGAATAACCCCAGTGAGTTTGTACCTGATTTTGGGAGTTTTTCCAGGAGTTTTTTTTTTTTAACTGTTTTTAAGGTATAACGGGTACAAATCCAGTCATCTCAATTTGTTTATTCAAAGTAGAAAAAATGGTCCAACTGCTGTGTTGTAGCAGTTTTTGTGCCTATAGTAACAGTGTGGATAGTAGACTCTCTGAAGGGACAGTAGCTGTGGGATTATCCATAGTGGCCTATGGGAAGGCAAAGTGTCAGTAGAAGAGCAGGTGCTTTTATTAATCCCAGCATTGGCCTGCAACTGATATGCAATGGGTTTGAGAATGAACTATATAATTGAGGGTATAATGCTAATGGTGGTGTTTTTAGCAAGTCATTGTATTTTTGTTACTGATAAAAATCTCAATTCAATAGTAATAAAAAGTAGGATATACTTAGTGGACATTCATTTTCAGTGGTGAGTCATTCAGAATGTATAGTTGTTTATAAATAGACTGTGTATAACTGAGCGAAGAATACCCACAGCTTAATCATCAATAAATTGTTCTGCCAGAAAGCAAGCCTGTCCTTCCAACCTTAACATGATCACAAATTTTCTGCATTATCTAATTACCCAAAATATAAAAAAAGTCTATAAATTAGCATTATATTTGATTACAATTCTGAGCCTTGAGCTATGTGCACCTCAGTGTGTTCATTTTCGTTAAGCCATCATTTTTGTTTCTTTTCTCTGATAAAATCCTCCTACTAACACCCACAAGATTTCTCCTGAGCGGCACCAGTCTTTGATTGTACCTACTCATTCCATCATGCTTCCTGCTTCTTTATAAAGGAGACTTTCTTTTAATAAGTATGCACAGGAAAAAAACCCAGGAAGATTATAATATTAATGCCAATTGTATAACAACTTTAAAAAGAAATCGGGAAATTCCTGCAAAAGGAAACATCTAGTTTTATTGGTGCCTGTTCTGAAAATATTTGTCACCTAGATTACGTTAACGATTAGAAATTCTATTGATGCTGATGGTTCCACACATCAGTACCATCGAAGAAGTGCTGACAACACTGGTTTAATTTGTGCTTGATTCTTTGGAACAGAAAGGCCACTCTTTGCTACAACCCTTAATTAGTCCCTAAAATGCAGCTTCACGTAAGACAGTTCTTAAAACATTGCTTGACTAGTTGGCATACCCCAACTGACAATTAAAGACTTATGTCCTTTGCACAATAATCTGCATAAACTCCCAAAGGGGGCCCTATGATGCTAGGGCCAAGGGGTAATGCCATCCCTGTTCTACTGTAAAACTGTGTATTATAGTTGGAGGGTTGCAGGTAGGACCTCCCTTACTTACTATATGAAATATTTTTCTTCTTAGATAAGGTCCTAGCCTTCCTGCAGACCCCCCTTTGTTCTAACTTCAGTCCTGCCATCTATTATGATAATCAGCTCTTGTAATCACTGCATGTCTTAATAAAATTGTGTTCATACATAGAATATCTGGCAGTATATGTTCTCACTTATTCCACATCACAAATCCGCAGGGATAATCCATCACTCTCCTCTGAAAGCTCAGCAGGGATTCCCAGAGAGACAACATCTGTTATGTTAAAGGCTCTCAAGCTCCCCTAATCACTTGATAGAAGATCCACCAGTACCACCCAACATCAGCCCCTCAGTAGAATGAGAGGATTGTGCAGATAAAAGTTCCATCGTTTTCTAAGATGACAACCACATAAGCCATGAAATGGTGACAGAATTTCTATTATAGCAACCCCCAAGCCCAGTTCAGAACGAAGAAAAAAATCTCGACCTTTTCTCCATTGCCAGACGTTTCACTCTATACTCTATGGGGCAAATTTACAAAATTCACGTGAATGGATCGAAGTTCGATCGAATATGATCGAATTACGATCGTACAATTTTTTCCGATATTCGAATATACTTCAATCATCCAATGCCGAATTATCGAATAGATTGAATGATTAGATATTCGATTTTTTTTTCGAAATTTTAAAATCCTTCGAATGCCTACTTCGTCATTTGCAAAATGCAAAATAGCCAATATCCCATTTCTGAGTAAATGTTAACCCTTATTTAATATAAGACATCTGTCCCCATTAGAAGATGGTATCAAGGTTTCATTGTGGACAAAACTGGTAGAAAACAAAGAAAGAAAACAAAAAGCTCATTCTTCCATGTAATTACTGACCTATAGGAAAGTACTGTGCCAGACTATTAGTAGACTATTAGTAGCTATATTTCTTATATATAGGATCTTGGTCAGTAATTATACAGATGAGTCCACAGCTCAAGAAGGATGGCCATGAGACAGCAATGCTAAAGTATAAAAATCTTTAATTTAGGAAATAATGTGAGCAGACAACTGCACTCTTTGCTGGTTGTTCCCTCATGAAGTCTATAGCTAGAAATATGAGTGCCTAGGAGGGAATGCCCACACACGAGATGTCTCTGCTACTCTACTTTCAGCCTGAGTGGAAATGTAATATGTTGGCTCCTCTCTGTGGAGTTGAAGGTAAATTCTGTTCTCCTTGGCTGATTTTTCAGGATAGCATTGATGAGTTGGGGATTTGCAAGATATGCCAGGTTTTTACCACCCACCACACACATTTTTGTATCTTCCCCCTCGCATAGAAAAACAGAACACAATGTTTTTTCAAGTGCCAGACTGGGATGCAATCTTTAATACATTTATACAGCTGCCGAGGGGAAGTGGTCTCTTATGGTGCAACTCATCCTCATAATTAGAATCCTCTTTATATATAACAACTCATGCTTCTAGATGCACATTTAACACATGTCAACCGAATGCCAGATAAAAGGACAGCATATTAAAACATTTGTTTGTATTTGTTCAGAGCCTCTCATATACTGAAGCATCCACCTTTATAAATAGTGAAAAATCAGCTATCCTTAAAAATACATCATCTGATGTGGACGGGGTCACTGCTTTTACCACTGAATGTCCTTTATAGTAAACATTGTAGGTGTGAACCAGGTACTTGCCTATAACTATATAGTTATTGCATGATGGAAGATACTATTAATTACCAAGAACTAAGAGTGATGGATTATTAGGTTGGGTGCCCATTCTTATGAACACAGCCTACAAACAATAAGAAAGTCATAAAGAACTGTAGTGGATGTTTAATACATTTCACAAATAGTGTTCCTTATACAGTATTTTTTCTACTGTTGTTTATTTATAATTATGTGTGTTCACAACCAATTTTTTTTTTTACAGCTACAAAGGACAAGCCATGCTGTGAGTCACTGACAGATTTCACCTGCTCTAATTGGCTGATTCCGATATGTTAGCAATTGGTTGGGTGGTTTGTACTAGAGAAAATGTGTTAGGCTTAAAAAAGCACAATTATAAATAATGTTTATCTTAAAAGCCACTAGTGAAAAAGAATCATTAAGCATCCGCTATAGTTTATATCAATGACAGTTCCTCTGTAGGACCTTAAATAGAATTCCTGCAGCATATATTTTGTCTCTGTGACTATTTGTAACTTACTCATTCATTAAAGCAATATTCCAATGTATTTGGAGATTATGGTTATAGCTATTTATGACTTCACTTTGCTGAATTCAGCAATCCCATTGAGAACTTTGTGCACAAGCTTATATATGCGGGTTTTGAGTTGCTCCAGTTCCAGCACTAGTAACATATAACTGACTGCTCTCAAGGAGCAGTGCAAGAAGTCATATTACACAGTAGCTATCATTTATATTTGCTTTGGAGATACAACAAAGAAACTACAACACGAACAGTGTGATAGCTGCGTCGTTTGCATGTCAACATAAAAAGACTAGTTGTGGTCATCATCTAATCGCAACCCTACAAAACCTTCTGGGATTGAAACTATGTTCCCTGGCTTGAATGGTCTAATAGAGAGTTAAGTCATGAGCTAACTACCATTCAGAGTGTCAATTTCCTTGACTGCCAATTTTCAAGGCAAATCTGATTTTAAAAAAAAAGGAGCTGTAAGGGACTAAGTGTTTACTGGCAGGATGCCTTCAAAGAGCGACACACAATTGAAAGTGCTAGGAAAAGAATAGAGGAGTTGGCGTGGGAAGGGAGAACAAGCAAGAATTTCTGTACTATACACATATGGAAAGGGGGGGAAATGTAGCAGGAGTGTAACTATTGAGGAAGCAGACCCTGCGGCTGCAGGGAGGCCAGGATGTATAGGGTCCCCATGAGGCCCTAATTTATATAAATATTGGTAAAAAAAAGTCAACAGCTAAACATTTTGGGTGCCTGAAAAATTATTTGCTATGGGGACAGTAATATTTAGTTTACACCACTGAAATGCAGTCATGAGAAACAGATTTCAGGGGTACACAGAATAGTCTATGTTAGCATTAAGAGCACTTTACTAGAAAGTATAAAATGATTACACAAAAAGGAAGCATTTTGGTAAAATCTAGTGAAACAGATATGATGATTTAAGGAATCATTTGCATTGGTTTCAGTTCAGGTCTTTATTGATGTGACTTGCTAGATATATAGCCATTCATGTATGTGTACATCAGTCACTAGACCCTATTGAAAAGGCCCAGCAATATAGCTGCTGTCATAAGAGCAACATGTAAGTAAAGGGCTTTCTTTGTTTCCATGTGGACAAATAACCTTTGGTTAATATAAGGGCTTAGGTCTTGAGCATGCATAAATGCATGGCATTCACACTTTGGGGCAGATTTACTAAGGGTCGAATTTCGAATGCAAAAAAAATCGAAATTTGACCAGGGAATAGTCTGGAATTAAAAAAATTTGAATTCGAATTTCGAATAGGGAAAATTTGATCGAATAGAATTTGTTCTAATCGAATATTCGAACAATTTTTAAGCGATCAAATTTTTCATTAAACCTTCTGTGGTTCCTTTTCTGGCCCTTTTGAATGTGGGGAAAAGATGTATACAAATGTGATAGGGTCAAGGCCTGGCGAAGCAGAGAGCTTCCTGAAGATGAGTTACATTTGTCCTTTGCAGCTACTCCCAAATTGGCACAAATAACTGTCCATTTTCACATCAGTCTGTTATTCAAACACATCATAAGAACAGAGGCTCCCTAACAATCTACAGCCTGTAATCTTCTGTCACTTGCCAAAGAAAAGATAATGGGATTTTTCCTTATGGTTATTAGGAAGATTCTAAGGGCATGTCAACCTCAAAAAAATAATTATTTTGCCTAATAAAAGAAAACATAAATCCAAGCAACTTTGCAATATACATTTATATGTATATGTATTGCTATTGAAAGCAGTTAGTCCCTTTCCGTCCTCTGCCCACATACAGTAGCTCAGACTGTTGATCTAATGTAAGACAAGGCAGCTGATTAACAACATTGTTTAAAAGGTAACAACCAGGAGTTGGGCAAATGCTGCTTTCAATAGCAATTGTTTTTACAAATAACTTTAAAAGCATTCATCCTTACTCTTGATATTTCATTTACTGGCTCCCTTTCCATCAATCACTCTTCATCATTTGACCTTCCTCTTCTCCTCCTTTTCATTTTCTCTCATCTAATATTTAACCCTTTATTTAACAGTTCCAGGAACTAATCTTAAACGAAGGTAGCTAAAGTATAAAGAACTTGGCAAGGCAATCTGGCCCAGTATGAAGGTACACATTCCCTTTTGTAAGCCTTGTAGAACAATTGGCAGCTTGTACAGCTACTTTGATGGATCAAGCCATCTCTAGAAAGGAAAGCAGACAACTAAATCTGTATGTTTCTTTTTTTATTGCAATCGCATCATGCATATCCGTATCTGTCCACACTCCCTCGGTGAAACAAATGAGATTCTAAATAGGGATGTGCTAAATACATAATTTGTGGATAAGACTGATTACATAATCCTCCACCAAAAATATGACTAATTATCAAACGGATTCCTAATCTGCATTTAAAAATAAAAGTTAATGATCAAATCATATTTCCAATGGCTTCTATTCAGGAATCGGGAACTAAAATCTTTATTCAGTTGGCCACACAGAAACGTCTATGACAATTAGAGGTTGGTCTCCCAGCTACCCAAGAGGTCCACAGTCCTTATTCTTATGACATCAGTTTAATAGGTCCCAGTTTATTGATCTGCTGAATGGTAGGAGCTGTGCTGCTCTACATTACAGCTGTATAGCTACATATCTAATGGGTACCTAGAAGGATATAAGGACACCTCAAATATCTCAACACATCAAATACGTGTCAAATGGCTAGTCAGCTATTACCTAATCTTACCAAAATAAATATTCTCTTTACATCCTAGGGAGGACTGCATGGTACATAGCCCGTTGCATTTAAGACCAAAGCAATTCATTGCCCAGAGTCAAAACGGTTCATGAGTGATACACAAGAACAGCAGTGCTTTGCTTTTTTTTGATGATGCAAATCTCTAGTGCTATTTCGGTCTTACATTATTTTTGCATTTCCTTCCCTTATAAGTTTTCTCGTTGTCCTCTTTCATCACCCTCTTGTTTGTACTCTCTAAGGCTGCTGATGACGGGGGAGCCTGCTGGTGATGGACAGTTTAAAGAGATGTTATAAACAGATGCAGGAGAATTTGGGTCATGCTTGGTGAAGAAGTGGGAGAGGGGAAATCAGAACGTTGAAACAGAATCATCACACTGAGCCAAACCTGATTGAGTTGGGCTTGGAATTAAATACAGGATGCTGAAAGCACGGCAGCTTCATTCCCTACATTATCATTAGATGTGTTTGGTGACAGGTACATCCAGACATCTATCACACTCATTTATGTATTCCAATTGCATGTGTCAGGTTTGATAAACTTTGTTCTAAAATGTTTTTATGATATTTTCCTTCTGCTGGCGTGATCCCAGAATAAATATTTTAGAGAAGGTGTTAAAAGGATGAAAAATGATGGTCACACATCTTTCTACAAAAAATCCAGATGCACATTTGACACTGCCCTTGGCCCAATACTGAAGGCCTGACAGTAACTATGTGCAAGCCAATGAGCACAGCCTTTTATAGTATAGGACAGCACAAAATACAGAATGTGGTTCTGAAACATGAACTACAACACTCTACAGAAGGTAGAGATTACAGTGCCACTCTATAGGACAAGTGCATTTTGGAGTAATCTCTGTCTTTTCAGCTGGCTGCAGGCTAAAGAACCACGGGTTTGGATTTCCTGCTGCGACAATATAAAGGGGGCCTTTTCCTTGCAAACTACTTTGAAAAAACTGGGGCTTAAAATAGAGACTAATAATATATATTATTTCTATATAGATAATCGTTTAATGTATTTCATGCCGGAGGTAGAAAGTCATCTGATGCTAAAGATCCCTATAGCCACCCATGCTTTTATATATTGGGAACACTTATCCTTATCCCCTGCAGGGTGCAGTTAAGGTGACTGTTAAGGTGGCCATTGGCAGATTTAAGCTGTCAATTCAGGTCCTAACTGATTTAAACTGTCAATTTAACACTTTGTCCCCCCGACTTATATCTAGCCAAAACGTTTTGATTTTCCTGTTGAGTACCACATCCACTAGTTGATGCAGTCCTCTCTCCAAAGGTTCCTATCCCTGTTGTAATCCAATTGTTTGGCCGTAGGGCCAATGATTGGGTTAAGCTTGATGTTGCTTACCTTAGGTGGGCATATTGTGGGAAAGAGCGATTGTTTGGTGACCTCACTTAACAAGTGGATTTTATAGTGTATGGCCGCCTTAACACAGGTACAATCTAGGCTGTAGATACTGAAACATCTGCTCATGGCTTAAGAAGATATAGTGTAATAAACAATATGCTCTAAAACATATTCTGTATTAAGGGGAATTGCACCTTTTCCCTATACTTTTGCATCTTTATTCTGCTATCTGCTACAGGCCAGAAATCAGACTAATTCTGAGACCTGTATTGTTTAATTCACTATTTGCTTGTTGAGCTATTCCTTTTCTAGTCTGGTATTCCAGGGCAAAATTTCAGAATGGAAATAAAAAAAAAAGAAGCCACCATAAAATACATCTGTCTACGCCACACTAAAAGTTACATTTAAGGTGACTTTGTCTTTAAACGAAGAAAATGACAGCAATGTGTACAAGCTCTGCACACTAAATTTGTCCTTACCCGTTCCCATTTCCTCTGTTGGTTGAGCAGAATGATGACCAGCTTGGGATGCATCTGGTAGCCATCTTCGCTGAAGGAAAGGTTCCGACCTTCAAACGTCACATTGATCAAGTACCTATTTAGAACATTTAAAAAATAAAGTGTATTATTAGAGAATGTGCTCAGATCTGTATGTAGAGTAACATGAGGCCCTGTTTACAGTATTTTTTTTTTTATTCCCTAATATATGAGGGAACATATTATGGCATATTATCATCAGGGCACATTTGCATTTGTTCATTTTGTGGGAGCTGCCATGTTGCTTGCTTATAGTTCTCCATAAGAAAGCACTGCTCAGGTGTATCCCTCTGCTGCGGTAAGCAATAAGGCAGCATATCATATGCATACATGTAACTGGCCAAAAGAAGTGCTTTATGCATCCATGCAACTAGAACTTTTTACATTTAACAGGCTATCTCTGTGCAATTATTTATTATCGTGTCAGCACATACTGTAGTACTACTGAGGCCTCCCCCTTCTCTCTCTGGTGCACTATAACATTTTTCCTTAGACAAAGCAGTTCTTGCTTCATTTCTGATATATATAATATGACATCCATCCTCCGACCAGCTCTGAGCTTTCCACCCTAATATTTTATTTTTATGTATTTTACAGCAGTTCCAGAGATAAGTGCTGAGCAATGCAACGCAGATAAAGAGCATATGTACAGTGACAAATTTAACAAAGAAACGTGGCTTTAAATCCTTCTCGTGATTCATCTGAATCGTTGTACACTTCCAGGTTCATTTCTAATGTCTTTTTGTTTTGTATGTATATATATATATATATATATATATATATATATATATA
>CM044437.1:109566574-109577846 GCA_024363595.1 Xenopus borealis
TTCTTCTTCAAACTCTATCTATTGTATTGAACTTCGCCAGGTCTGACCTGGCGAAGTAACGTCTAGAGGTAACGTTCAGGAAAATGTTCATCTTAGTGAATTTGCGTAATTACGATCCTTCGTCAGTGCGCAACTTCGCCTGGCATAAGGGTGTGAAGTTGCGCTAGTCTATCTTCTGCGCTAGCGAAAATTCACAAGTCAGTGTTAGTAAATTTGCAAAGTTACGAATTGACGTCACTCTGGCGAATTAGCGCTTGCGTTAGACGTTTCGCGCTTTAGTGAATTTCCCCCGTAGAGAGAGAGAGAATGCAGGGCACTTATACCAGCTACATGAGTCTGAAATTCTAAATAGCCCACGTTCCACAAGAGCCGTTTGAAGTTTGTGTGTGAATGAAGGGAGGGTTGTTTGCATTATTACATATTTAATGAATCAGTGCATTTTCCTTTCTGTGCTGAAGGGCCCAAATCTATAAACCTCTGCTCATCTTGGAAGAGGTTAACAATTTAACAGTATAATTTCAGAGGCATAAAGGATAGCGTTACCATAGAAACATCTTCCCACGGATGGTGAGACGCTGAATGTAGGAAGGAGAGAGGAGTGAAGATGCAGGAATGTTGCCCGTGGATGTCATGGTCCAGTGATCAAACAGAGAAACAATCGACAGATTTCAGAAGAATACAGTATTTCATGGTGAAATTATTGCTAATTATAGAAACTAAATCCAACTTTTAAAAAAGTGCAGTGGTTCCCAAACTATGGGTCTGGCCCCATGGGGGGGGGCTTGGAGCAGTGGTGGGTGGGTCAGCGTGAAGGTTAGTAAGGGGAAGAATTGTCATCTGCTCTTATAGATATACCTGAAAGCCTGCCTTGAATGTCAGGATGGATATGTATTTGTTGGCCTAATCTTCTTGAAACTGTGAGTAACTGACGTTTCCTATATCTGTACTCACTGCATGAGCTAAGGAGGGCCTTGAATAAAGGTTGGATAGCTGTTAAAAGCTGGCCATACATGAAGAGATCACTCGTCTGGCGTCATCATATTAACATGTATTTCTATAGCGCCAACATATTTCGTAGCACTGTAAAGTAAATGTGATTATACAACTAAATCACATACATAGAACATATGGAGTTACATACATCACAATCAATACTGGTACGACAGGTGAGGAAGGCCCTGTGCAGAAAGAGCTTACAATCTAAAGGGAAGGGAATGATACACAAGGTGTGGGAGTGGGCAAGATCAGAGTTAAGTGGGTGAGAGATGTGGTACTGTATGTGGTATTGCATTTGGTAGTTAAGAGTGAGGGTAGGCTTCTCTAAATAAGTTGGTTTTATGAGAGTGCAGCCCTTGCAAAGTCTTGAATGTGAGCATGTGAAGCAGTAATGAGAGAAGAGTTGTGTAGCAGGTCAGCAGAGGAGCGTAGTAAGTGGTTTGGTGGGTATAGGGCTATATCGGGGGAATCCGAACATTCACCCTAGGGATGAACGATCGGATTACATTGAGGAGCAATAGGCTCAGACGGGTCGATCACTGGAAAAATATAACCTTCCCGATCTATATTGTGGCCAGATGTCGATCGGGAAAACCCGTTGGAAGCCCCCATACACGGGCAGATTCAAAATTGGTCTAAAGGACTGATAGCAGCAGCTTTATCTGCCCGTGTATGGCCACCTTTAGTATATTCAGGCACACTCCATAAGGTCTGAAAGATATGTATAAATATATATATATTTGGTAGTGTTAAGAAAATACAGTAATTTGGCCACTGCTCACTGCTATGATATTGAAGCAGCAGAAGTAAATGACATTTAATGGTATCTCGATGCCCTGTGTGCTACAGAGACAACATGAGGAGGGGGCACAGGGGGTCCTTGCTATACCGTGCCTACACACAGGGGGCTGATTTATAAACATAGTTGCTAAGCTGAACAGGTGCAGTTGCCAATAGCAACAGATGACCAACAGTCTACTAAAAGTTAGAAAATAAAAGCAAGGCCCTGATTGGTTACTCATGGCAACTGCATTTGTGCAAGTTAGCACATTTATAAACGTGTTATGGAAAGTATAGGGAGAAAAGCTGCCAGCTCAGCCATAATCTATGCACATTTAATTTGCTTCTGCTACAATATTGATGCTACATATAGTTGCTTATACTGGAGGGTCTGCCTGAACAGAAGCCAGTAAGTCCCATTGTACTGGGAGAGGGGGGTGCAAACACTGGTTATACAACTATATTAATGGAAACAGGCAGAATAATATTAATAATAACAGTGATTACTGATAAGCAAATTATAGCAATGATAACCTTATAAACAGGGACTATTTTGCTTTCTGAGCACCGCATGTTCTGTCTGGGGTTGTCAGTTACAACCAGGGTTGGAGACGTCTATTAGCATATATATATGCCGTATATCAGACTGGTGTGCCATGAGCTATACTCACTAGCCCTGCTTATTACTGACTCTGTAATGGGAACATTCTCACTAAAAATATCTCCTTCCTATTTGGGAAGAGACAGAGCCTGGTGGTGAGTGTGCTCCATCTCTAATAAAGGGAGGGAGGAGGGAGCGTTACGTCAGGAACCCATTTCATTTAGTTGCTGCAGAGAAATATGACATTATTTCATAAATCTATACTGAATAAGGTGAGACGGAGCATTTGTCACAGCGCTGCACAGAAAGAGGCCATGTCACTCGCACAGTGTGATCCCGGTGGCAGGTTTCACATGGAATACAATGTACAGCTGAAATGGGGGGTTGTTAGGCACAAAGTACACTGTAAGACTCTGATAAGTTTATTGCACTGGACACACAGACCCTCAGCTGCACAACTTGCTAGCTTAGCTGGTTCAGCCAAGGCAATTAAGACAGAGCATTGCCCTAGCCTTAAATTAGAACTTTACACACAAAATATCCTTAAGAACAGGGGTCCCCAACTTTTTTGGTTCAGGGACAGGTGTTGAGGCAAAACATTTTTCAAGGACCGGAGGGGTTCGGGTTAAGGGGGTCAGTAGGGGCCGTGAAGGGGGTCAGCACCCAATCTGGGCACGCCAACGTCCAATTTGGTGCGCTGATGGCCAAATCGGTGTGCCTCATTAATTGCGGCCCAGTTCAGGACTGTCCGTGGCCTGGCGGTTGAGGACACCTGCTTAAGAATTATTTACTGCAGATGTCTGAAGCCTTTGTTACACAAGCCATGGTTTAACTACAATTCTTAGCACCAAACTATGACCAGGAGGTGATCAGAGTTGTAGTCAACAGCTGAGGGCTTGATGATGTATATCCTTAATTTTTTTTATTAAGGTGGGGTTTTTTACTAGGTGGGGTAATTTTCCTTCAGTGCCCTGGGCTACTCAGAACTAAATGCTGCCTATGGCTAATAAAAACATGGCTGGTCATGGACATGATAGCAATTATACAGAATGGGAAGCACTAATTCAATTAGAAAAGGTCCCTGTGCTGAATCACTTGTGGCTCATGTGCATGCGTTTCATTAGGTGAAGGGCCAGGCTTTTACATTTTTGCCATTTCCCTGTATTAAATTTGTAGCCAGAAATATGTATGAAAATAAAAGCCGCTATGTACAGATGTATTGGCACCTATCACTGCCTAACATTTGTCCTAAGCAGAACTGTGCCATGTCAATGCATGAACAACCACGCTGTAGCCTTTCTCTGGGTCACCAATAATTGTATTGAGCTGAATGATCTTTTTCCAGGAACGGATCAATGTTAGAAGAAAGTGAAGTGCTTATGCTAGCAACAGACCTAATCATTTCATTTCTCCCTGACACAATTCATTTAAAAGTTCAGTGTAGTGTTTCTGTGTTTGCTCCTGCATAGAACTGGCCGACTAATGTAACTAAAGTGACGTCTTCTATTGGTCTGGAGCTGCTGCATTACCAGAGCTCAGTTTAACCCCTTTCCCTAAAGCTGAGATGTACCATGGGCCAAAAATATCCATTATACTGTATGCACAAAGGATTCTATATGGAAGCATCACTGTTGCCTCATGTATACTTATCAATAACCATAAAATCAATGTAATGTACATAGAATAAGCTATAACCACAGTTACTACTCACTCTTACACAGTTAACATTATGGGTTGTTTTAAACAAATGAACATTTTATATTTGGACTCCCAGTTATGCCACGTGCAGGCTCATTGTATGCACACATTTTACTTCAACCAAACTTAATGTATGAATAAGAAATATTTTCTTATTACTATCTGATGGAAACTGCAATCCCATTTCCTGTGACTGTTCCCCTTTATCTGGTGTTCCACAAGGATTAGTAGAGAAAGCGCTAAGCAGATCCCCTTCACTATGTTTCCTTTTTTTCTGATAACGGTCAGTTAATGGCTTTAGAAAAGGCCAGCAAATATGAGTTTGATCCGGAATTGGCTGCAAGAAATATGTTCCTATGAACATGCAGAAATTGTGGTATAAAGAGCGGTTTCAAGTAAATTGTTAAGACCCAACAAGTTCCCCCATGTGCTCAGATGCAGCCCCTCATCTTGCTGCAAAGAAAAAACTGGTATGCTTCTTTCAATAAAAAAAGTATTTTGCTATTACCTGTATACTACTCAGTCTGTAAATATGCATATGCTGATACCCCTTATATAAACATTTACAGATCATTTTGGACATCAAGGCTTTTCTCTATGTTTAAGACATGAGCCCATCCAATAGCTCAGTGTGCTAATCACTTTAAAGGCTACACTGTAGTTGAGAGATGAATATAGCATTCTTTACATATCATACAGTCACTGTCGAAAATCAGAAGACAAAGAGACAAACAAATAGAAGTGGCAGAGGACAGGGGAAAGAACAGGACCAGACCTAAACAAAGCAAAATAACTGGAGACATACCTGAGAAGAATCAGGAGGTAGACTCGGAAGGAAGAAGAACCAGAACAAGGAAAGAGAGAGGAGACCAGTAAAGGGTTTAAACTACTGGAGAGTGTCAGGTATTGAATTGCACTTAAAGGAGAATTCAACCCTTTACCAAAAAACCCCCACTCCCATCCCACATAGACCCTCTTTCCCTCTTCTCCCCAGCCTAGCTGCCCACCCAGGGAAATGCCCATAACGTTTTTCTTACCCCTCAGGGCAGACTCGGGGATCACAGTTCACCACAACCATCTTCCGGGAATTCGTGTCTTCTTCCAGTACTTTTGCTATTTCCTTCCAGTTCAGCACATGCACAGTTGTTGCAAACCGGTATATTGCTCCAACTGCGCATGCTCCGATATGCTGTCACTGTTTTGGCTTACTGAAGACCTGGAAGATGGTTGCATTTACTGCATTCCCCGAATCTGCATCTAGGGGTTAGTAAAAAGTTTGGGGCATTTCCCCGGGTGGGCATCTAGGCTGGGGGGAGGGGGTCTATGTGGGGTGGGAAGTAGGGTTTTTTTGGGTAAAGTTTTGAATTCTCCTTTAATGCTTAGGGGCTTAATTATCATGCAGCGTAAAAAGTGGAGTGAAACATTAACAGAGATGTTGCTCATAGCAACCAATCAGATTTGGAGATGATGCTCATAGCAACCAATCAGATCTTTGCTTTTGTTTTCTAACAGCTGATCTAATTGCAGATTGGTTGCTCTGGGCAACATCACCAGTAAAGCTTCACTCCACTTTTTACACAGGAAGATAAATACTCCCCTTAATATGGTGACCATGTAAGTAATAAAGCCTGGAATATAGAGAAATGCGGGGGGATTATAAAGATCCAGTTGTCCACCAACATTGAGGTATAGCCAGGCAGTCACAACACCCTAGGTCCACTGTTCAAATCCAGCTGAGGACATTACTACTCTGGAACCAATATCAAGCACACAAGCTGTTGTCTATATGTAGTCCCACTGTCACTGTTTTATCTTCTACAATCTCTTTAATCCTCAGATTTAAGCATATGTGGCCAAGATAGAAAACCCTAAAGCCCCTCAACAGATTTCACTGCCATTCACCTCTAAACTGGAATTGAAGGCACGTCTCCTTCACAAAAAGACCAGAATTCTAGCGAAAAAGGTAAAAAAATTACTGCATAGACATATTCTACAGTTTAATGAAGTTGTTTTAATGTACAGAGGATAATATAATTGTATATACTGCACATATTACGTTCTATTATTACTTGGCTCCTAAACATATGAAACAAAATGAAAAACCTCCTTCCTCCCATGCAGTTTATTCAATATTACATTTTTTTTTGTGCTGCGAGGAGACAAATTACCATTACCCAAAGCAAGTCTGGCTTGCATCAGGGCTGTGGGAATTGTCCCAGAAAGATCATTGTTGATTTAACTAGAGATGGTTAAGTCATTGCTTTCTTTTTTGTATCTAACCATTTTATATTGCCGAGATGACTTTCAATGACCACAAGCAATATTGAATGCTGTGCATTATATCAACCATAAGCTATGAATTCTGGGGGCATATGATTTGCATGTGGCACTTTTTAATATCTCTTCCCTATGCTGCCAGTCAATTCTAGTATCTGCTTTAGCTCATTCAGAAGAGAAAAAAAAAACAGATTCCAAAAATGAAGAAGAGAATAACCATTCCTGCCATAATCCTATCCGGACATCGTGAGTGACACTGTAATCTTCTGATCTTTCATTCCAGAGCCAAATAGGTTACAGAGTTTCAGTTAAAATAGCTTTTTATCTCTAATGCATTTAACCAAAGTAATACAAAAATTGACAGCGAAGAGGAATTCATATTCAAAGAAACTCTTAACCCAAAGCAAAAGGAATATATAAACCCAAATTCTGGTTCTCAGACAAATAGATTAGGCATGTTGCTTGTTAGTTAGAAAATAGCTCATGTTTCCATTTCCCCTAAGGAACTCTGCATGAAGGGAATAGATATAATGAGAATGCATTTAATGAAACCAGTCTGTTGGAATTTCAAAGGCTGCTTTAAAATGCCACATAAAACACCAGCCTCATTCGAAAAAACTCTCAGACTTTGAACTGGTTGCCGTACACAGAAGCTGCAGATGAGAAGTAGCGTTTTACAAACTGATGCTATTCAATTGATTATATTATATAAAAGACAAAATCCATTTTATAGGGATTTTTTTAGAAGGCTATAGAGAAGGGACTGACATCTACGGGTGGAATTTACACCACATGATGTTGTTTAAGAGAAAAGTGCCAAATGATAGTATGATGAAGGCGGAACACAGTATGAAAGGGACTGAACAGCATCAGGGCTTAGCAGGTGAGGAGACGGTGTTAGGGTAAAGAGTGGGAATAGAGGAAAGATTTAACTACTGCACTTTGCAGAGCTTCCAAAGGAACACAAGAGCTCAGCAGGTGATCCTAATGGTATGAAGGGATGGAGCAGGTAAACAAGAGGATAATGTGGAGCAGACCCATCACTAGAGCAGTGATTTTCAACCTTGTGCCTCCAGCTGTTAAGGAACTACAAGTCCCACAATGCAATGAAGGAGTCTGACAGCCACAGTCAGGCAAATGCATTTTGGGACTTGTAGTTTCTTAACAGCTGTAGGCACAAGGTTGAAAATCACTGCACTAGAGAACCAAGTACAATGTAAGGGTGATGTAAGATCCAGCTTATAGGTTAGGAGTAGATTAGTTGAAAGTTACACATAAAGCATCCCTTGATCTATTACTGAACTACAAACTACTGGAAACTTCAGGTGCAGTTCTCTAGTTTAGAAATACCTGGAGACCGACAAACCAACTATTCCTTCCGTATAGGTTATACCATACATCCGAATCAGGGCACAATGTGTAACTGTCTCTCTAGAATTGTCCTGCAGCAGTGGCTTGTTGCATCTTTATCTGGGCAGAATACCAGTAATGTCCCTATACATCATTGCACTGAATCATATTCTCATACAATACAGTACAAAGAGACATTTGTGTTCGCTCAGACGAAACCCTTGAGGCAAAATTACTTTTCAGCAGTTTCGACTGGGTTCATTTTTTAATTTTGTTTTCTGCAAAACAGCCTCAGGATTTCTGATTGTGTACAGGACCCCACAAGGCCCCAGTGAGACTATCGTGCTCTTGCAATATTCAGTCATTGAAAGATGTACAGTAGCCTCATGTGGTATGGAGAAATTCTCTGTTTTTACTGCAACACTAATCTGGGCTATCCAGACCAAAGATAGTTAAATTGTCCAGCTATTTGTATGAGCATGGGTTACATTGGACTCTCTCTTCAGGATCCCGGGCCTTCGCTAAGTGGAAGCATCCCCTCTACGTTGTAGTGCAACTACAACACCCAGACACTGTGCATGCAACTTACAAAAAATGATGGGTGCCAGGAGGTTCTTGGTGCAAACTCAAACAAATTTTTATTATGTCAGAGACAAATAGACTCAGGTTTACTCACGCAGGAGCTGAGCATATAGCAGGAGCACAGACGTCACACAGACATGTACAGCACTTCAGGACAATAGTCTCTACCCTTACAGTCCCTCCTCACTGAGGTCCCTGCACAGAGGTATTTCAAAACCTGCGGAAGAATCACTTCCTTCTATCAATCCTCAGTGGAGCTACAACTGCTCATGCTGCTACAACTTTCTGTCTCGCTCTTCCTAGAGAGTCTATCACAAACTCCCCATGGCTAGTTATACCTCATTCACAGGGTTGCCTGGTCCCTGACTTACCCACCAAAGGTGTCCAGTCCCTTTGGGGTTACTTCAGAGCAAAGGCCTTTCTGTACCCAGGTCTCCCCTGGGCACACCCTGCTAGATCACCATCCAGAGGCCAAAGAAGAAGCCTCCCCTCCCTTCCCAGCACTATATCAGATTGACGCAGGATGTGGTCACAGCGCCACCTGGCCAATAACTATAGGCATTAACACAAAACAGATACATAGGCTTCCGCCTAGTAACTAGATGGGTGGGGATTTAACACTATATGAACCGGTTATTCCTATAGATCCCTACATTACTCATAAATGGGCAAAGCTCACCCATTTGCCAGTATGTATCAGGAGAGAATCTGGTAAAGTCTTGGGCTATTACTCTGGAAAAAAGTTGCTTGCGAGGAAACATGATTACACTTTACAAGTACATTAGAGGACATTATAGACATTAGCACAGGCGATTCTTCATTCAAGCAGACGGAAGGCAGTTCGGGACAATTGACGCCCCGCAGAAGAGGCGATTAGTCGCTAGGCAACCAAATGTCCCCGAATTTGCCCATCTGCCCCAACCCTTATGGGTAAAAAGGGTACCATAATGCTATTTGTCTATAATATCCTCTAATGTACTTGTAAAGTGTAATCATGTAATCAGCAGCATAAAACTGCTGTAAATGTATACCAGAAAGGGACAAAAACATCCTGGGGAGAATTACAATATAGTCAGGGGGGCTATACATTGTTTTTTTCATGAGACAGCAGGGGACATTTAGGGACAGCCCTAGCCAGAGAGGTTACAGAACCAGATTGTATACTGTAGCATCATGGAGATAACCCAGTGGATCTCACTCCTGCCATTTCAGGACATTTGGTAATTGTAAATCACTGTCAATTAAGTTCTCAGCTACCTTTATCTATTTAGTGATGCCAAAACCACTGTCAGTCTAAACTGTCAGTGTCATTTGTTGCAGTAATCCAACAGCGGGTTGGGATCTGAAATCCTCAGCTGGATTTATGTCTCTTAGTGATATAATAAAAAGATTAAAGTATGCCCAGGTCTAGTAACCCATAACAATCTAACAGATGTGTCTGTTTTAAAGAGCTGACTAATAAAAACTGCCTACTGATTTGTTACTATGGTGGGTTAAGTAGTAAGTTAGGTTGGCGTGAACACACGTCCATCACATTCAACCTTGAACTTAGTACAATAATAACAATAGTACATGCTGCACCTTTCACTATATTACAGGTATGGGATCTGTTGCTATCCAGAAAGCTCTGAATTACAGAAAGGCAGTCTCCCATAGAGTTCATTTTATCTAAATAAATATTTAATAATTATTTCCTTTTTCTCTGTAATAATAAAACAGTACCTTGTACTTGATCCAAACTAAGATATAATTCAACCTTATAGGAAGAAAGCCAGCCTATTGGATTCATTTAATTTTCCATGATTTTCCATGATTTTTTCCATGATTTTCCATGATTTTCTAGTATAGATTTTCTAGCTCATACCAGTACCCATTGTGCAAGTCTTCTCACCCCCCTCTCCCACTGGCACTGGTCTGCCTACTGCTATCTTACTTGCTTCAATCCCAATGACAGAGTCAAATAAAGAAATTCAGGCCTTTCAATATTAATTCACCATTGGGGCTTTTCCCGGCACATCAAGTACATAAACAAGATGCACTGGCTCCACCTTAAATGCAGAATAATCTCAACAAGCAAAGGCTTGTATAATTCCACTCCTAAAAATGTCAATTTTTCACAGGTTTTATATTTGCACTTTGCAGGGCTGCAAGAAGAAAAGACCTGGCAGGTGATACTAGAAAAACACAAATTCAATCAGCTGTAACAACGAAAGGTTGCCATTTTAACACCATTACTTCTAATACGGGCAGAAACCTTCACTTATTCTGATCATCTCTGATTCAACGTATTTGTGTTCTGATTATGGGGAATTTTCCTTTAAATATAATGCTGCTCACTGAATTGTATATAGATTTAGAGTACTGAATGGAGCTGTGTTACAGCACATTTTAATACCAAGAAATATTTTGGCAGATGTTCCATGGCATCTGCCTCTATGTCTAGTATGAAATACCCTGTATAGAGCAGAATTATTCTGCAAACCTGCTGCTAGATTTTTAATAAAACAAGGAAAAAATCCTAAATTCTAGAATTCTGTTTTTTTTAAAAAAGGTCAGCCAATTTGTGGGCCTGGGCTATTCTGAACTTCATGATTCGTTGCATTGGTGATTAATCCAAATTTTGGACAAAAAGATGAAAAATATATCCTGATCCCCCTTTCACAATTACCTTGTTTTTAGAAAGACACTATACACTAATCTTTAACACAGACTAGGTCTGGAATACAAGAATGGGGAATGCAATGACTGAAAATTGATTAACGGAGGTCAATTATAAAGGATGTTTGTCTACTTTAAAGGACAAGGAAAGCTACCAAATTAGTTTATTGCCAATAGATTAGCCATAGTGCTAATAGTGCAAATTATAACACAATGGAAAAGGACCTTGGGGTCCTTGTAGATGATAAACTTGACTATAGCAAGCAATGTCAATTAGCAGCATCAAGGGCAAATAGGGTCTTGAGCTGTATTAAAAAGGGCATAGAGTCA
>CM044437.1:109612470-109624173 GCA_024363595.1 Xenopus borealis
GTAGACATTTTGGAGATAGATGTCTTTTTCATTAAAGAAAGTAAAAATGGGAGTTTATTTCTTTGCTTTTCCTTGCCCTTTAAGGGTAGTTTCACTAAAAACTAGAATTTTTGGGGATTAAAAAAAATTGAATCTTTCAAGATTTATTATGTCCCAAAGCTGCTAAAAACATAAATCCAAATGTACTCCAGCTATAACCTTTATAAGTCAACAGCAGAAGTCCCATGAACCATTTGTTTTTTGCCTCATGATTTTCAGGTTTCTTACAGTGGTTTTTAATCAAAATCTCAATCAATTCAAAGTATTCAATGATTGTCTTTTTTCTTGACGATAACTTGATCAATTTGAGCATTAGAATTCTCCCCCGATTGTATTCAGTCAAGTTTTTTACATTTGGGTTTTTTCATAAATAAGCAAACATTCAAGTTGTTAGTTTATATGAAGTTGAGAAAACCCCACAAACTCAACCTTTGATAAACAAACCCCTTAATGTAAGCAAGTTTTTAAAATAGCTTTCTGAGAATTTCCCATCATGGGCTGTTGAGGATGCAACTAAATATTATGCTACAAGAATCAAACACTTACAAGAGTTGACAGTGATTTTAAAGTTATGTGTAAATGTAATTGCAGTCAAAGGCAATGTTTATATATCTCTTTCTGTTATATGGGCTTGAAAATGTAATAGGAGTCAGGCCTCTTCCAGTTCTTTTAATCAGATTTTATTAGCTGGGTTGCATCATTATTTCAGGAATGAGAGCCAGGCGTGCAGAAAATGTAAACAGCCAGCCAGATACAGCTTTTAATAGCAATTACATTTACACATAACTTTCAACCATTGCAAATGTGTAATTAATGTATATTGGAAAGTTGCTTAGAATTAGATTACATTATACGACATAAACTGGGATATGAAAGATGCTGTGAACTGTAGCAATTCACGGCTTGATTTGGAATCATTAGTTCTCAGCAAACAATGCAGGAGAAAAATGGTTGCGTTTTAAAATACTAAACCATAATTTTGTTTCTATATTACTTTAGCAAAGAAATGAAATTGCATTAAGCACAAACCTATGAGGCATAAAGGAGATGTGAGATATTTATCAGGAAGGAAGAAGAGAGCATTTAAAATCAGAGGGGACAGATGCATCTTTAGGACTTCAAGTTAGCAATTAAGTTGGAAAAGACAAAATGAGGAACTGATTGCTTTATTTGCAAATACTAATCCCACCAATATCAGCAGTATATGGGCTGAGAGTTTGGGTCCATTAAGAAAGCGAGGGCTTCAGTTTTACCCTGATGACTATTTCTGATTATCTCAGAGTACCTGTCAGCCAGTACGGTCCCGATGGACTAGAGAAAAGATGATGCAATCGCATTGTTTAGAAACATTGGGATGCACTGAATGCACTCTTTTTGGAATCGGCTGAACCCCTGAATCCTTCTCAAAAGATTTGAATGAACACTAAACCAAATCTGAATTTGCATATGCAAATTATGGGTGGGAAGGGGAAAATGTTTTTACTTCCTAGTTTTGTGTCCTGCTCCTAATATGCATATGCAAATTACAAGTTGGATTCAGTTTGGCCCGGCAGAAGGATTTGGCCTAAACCGAATCCTACTGCAAAAGCCCGAATCCAGAACCGAATCCTTGATTTGGTGCATCCCTATTAAAAAAGAGTTTTCAGTTCCAACTTTACATTCATAGGCCTGTAGATTTGAAATTAGTGATGAGCATATTTTTTCGCCAACCATGGATTCACGGTGGAAAAATTTGCTGCAACAAAAAAGTTGCCAAGTCAAAAAAGTCACCATAACAAAAAATGCCCATTGACTTGAATGCAATTCGACAAAAAGTCGCCACAAGAAAAAAAGTCCATTGACTTTAATGTATTTGGAGCGAGAAAAATTGGCAAGTTTCACAAATTTTTCAGCTAAGCCAAACAGGACAAATTCGCACATCCCTATTTGAAATCAATATTAGGGAAGTTATATATTAAGAGATCACATTCTACATTCTTTGTAGAATGGCTTTATAAATAGTAACTAGAATGTTTTATGAAGCTGAAGTATTGATTGGGAAATGTTCCACTAAAAATTATGTTATAAAAATAAATAAATGATGCATCACATAACCCAATGGAAGTAAGAGCATGCATTCTAAACTACTTTTTAATAGTGAAAATGATGCTTGAATGCTTTCAAGTCACTTCACTGAGATGATCCTAAACAGGTGTTTGTAAAGGTAACCACTGTTTACCAGGGTAGTTGATTTAATACAGAACGTTTAGAAGAAATATTTCCCCCAATGACCATACCTACACAATGCCAGAGAAAGGCAGCAGTAGGTGTAACTGAAATGAGGCTGTACATCAGGCAACCAATCAAGGGGCATGCTTCTTTGATACAGTACTATAAAAACATTGTATTGCTGCTCAGTGCAATCCAAATTGCCATTCAAGCATCAACACATCAGCTTCAGTTCCCCACCCCTTCTTTTTGCTTTTAAATAGAGTTTAAAGAGTCCTTAGAGAGGTGCAATATATTTCTATAGAAAGATTCAATCTTGCTGTAGTTCTACCTGTCCTCAGTTATCAGGATTAGGTGGCTGAGATGAAAAAAGTGAGAGACAAACAGAAATGCAACGGAAACCTTAGGGGAAAAGTGTCAGTCACACACAGTGCCAATTGCTCTTTTTCTTTCCAACGCCAATGTCTATGACACCCACCACAACTTAACTCCTGATCAAGCAAGTAGTGCACGTAAAGACATTTTGTATAATAGCCAGTGGTGTAACTAGGTGTTACTGGGCCCCCCAGCAAATTCAATCTAGGGCCCCAAAACATTGCTAATTTAACCTTTTTTTATCAAGATATATTTAAATTGCTCATCAATTAAGGCCAGGGTTTACTTCCTCTGAAGGGCAGCCACATTTTTTGCCTGATGACAATATTTGGCATCTTAGGTGATGCAAGCTTTTCTCTTTTTGCCACTTTTCTCTTTATAGTCTTATAGAAAACATTTGCAAATAGGACCTTACTTATTCTCTGGTTATACCACTGCCTACCTTCGTTTTAGTTAATTTATCTGAATATGCAAACTGGGGATAAGAGCAAGTGTGCCTCACAGACAAAAAGCGAGATCAGTTAGCCTTCATCTCATTTGCATTTATTACCCTACTGCCTTTGGCTGATTTAGCTGTGGAGGGGATATGATAATTTAGCGGAGACAGAGCAAAGAACCCCACGGAACATTTAAAATGAATGCTTATATGAAAACATATAAAAATAAAATCTGGTTCGTTTGTGATGTCAATAAGCCTTTAAGCATTATGTGGATATATAAAATGTTTCAGTGACTACACATGGTACACGCATTGCGGGTAGATCTGCTATCTGTAAGTACAGGAGGTGTAAATTACTTATCACTGAGATGTCTGATTACTTGGGGACACTGAGGGTGGAGGGCACTTGCCATGAAGCCCTGGCATTACACTGTGTGTCAATAGATAGACAAGCCAGTGATTCATTAGCTTGACAAGTGATAATTTATATTTCCAATGCACCCTCATTCTTTTCTCACTCACCCTCTCAGGCTAAAACTTCCCTCTCCCCTGCTGTCTTCCTCTGCTCCTCTAGCCCCTGATTGAGGCTTACCTGCTGGGATAAAAAGAAAGCCTTGGAAGAGTACAGGGAGCATGTGGAGGTAGGTACATCTCCAATTAACAGGGCAAAAGGGAGAACTTACAACAATTATTTTTGTAAGTAAAATTAGTACACAATTTGCAAAGCTTTAAAAAAAAAAAAAAAAAATATTCTATAACACAGATTTTTTAAAAAGGTATTAAGAAGGCAATATGAAGTTATTGTGTCTCACTGATACATCATATTGTGCCAGATTGCTTTAAACTGGCAATGTCCCTAACTAAGACTTTTATGCTGCAGGAGACTGAGAACAAACTAAAAAGTTGCAGAAAAGTTGCACACAAGTTGTACATCCAAAGCAGATGTGCATGCAACATCCTAAGTTTGGACATATTATATACAGATGACTTTTGGGAGAGCCAATGATTTAAGGCTTAAGAACAGGCAACGTGCAGCAAATGCAATTAAAATGGATAAATCCAACCAGTCTGTTTGATTCCTTCTCAAGCAGCCAGCTTTAATTTGCTATGTTTAATTCAAATTCGAAATTTTCCATAAAGAAGAACTCTTTGCATATATCATGAATGTTTTGTGTACAGCTTGCAGGCCAAGAAAGGAAGATCAACCCCTAGGCTCTTGCACCATAGAAGCCCCTCATAGAATGTTGATAAAGCAAAGGACTGAATAGGGATGCCCAACATGCAGTCCAAACATCAGTATGAGCATACTGTGCACACACATCTATCCCAACACACATGTTCTGTGACACCAGTCCAGCTGTTGGTATCTATTTAGCATAGGCTTCAGAAGCAGCTGCTGCTTGTGTTGTGTCCCAGCTCAGCGCAATGAGATCAGAGAAATAAACCATTTCAAAATAGTAGGGGTAATGAGATGAGCTTTAAGCTCTCCGAGTGTCTGGTAGGGTGGGGGTCCATCATTAGATTTCTAAGCTCATTTCCTCAGCTGCAGATGGACCAAATTGTCCTCAGTTTGCTAGTGATTTCTTTTCAAAAATTGCTAAGTCAGAAATAATGTCGGGAGGAGAGTCAATAGCTGTCAATTTCACTGAAACTGAAAGCTCAGTTCGCTGTTAAGTGATGACTCTATTCAACATTTGTTCCTTATTGTCTTCATGAAATGCTCTGCAATAAGTGCTTGTCTCCCCTCTTATTTATAGAGCCAGTCATGGAGAAAAGGCAGGATCCCATGCCAGAAGCACAGCACATGTCTGTATGTCACTGTATGTGAGTGAAGCTCTGCATATCTGATACAGTTGCCTATTTGCTTGTGACTAGAACAAATACATTATATTTATCAAGTGCCTGTTTTGATTCTTGGGATGCTTAAAGGGGTTTGGCTGCCCTCCAGCAATGATGATGTGCTTTGTGTTTGACATGCTATTGCATGGCATCCAGGACTGTACTAGGACTATTGTCTGTAGTCACTGTAGTCAGTAAGTAGAAGAATCGCTGGTGGGAAGTGTCTCCCTTAGCATTGTGGGGGGTGGAAGAGCTATTACGCTATTTAGCTATTAAAAGAATTCTTGGAAACCCAGCAGGGAACAGTTAGGTGCTGTTAGAAAGAGCTGTAAAAGAGCTCAGGGTTATACTTGAGCTGGAACCAGAGCTAAAATAAGCCATGCAGCATCCCCTTGACAGGTGAAATTGTAATTCAGCAACAGCTGCAGATGCAGGTTTTACTGTCCTTATATGATTTAGCTGGCTGTAATAGAGTTTTATTACTTTAATTTTCTCCGCACACAACGGCAGCACTGTGGGGCCCCAGAATGTTCAGGGTCAGGACATAATCCCTGAATGCACACCCCTAAACACAGCTCTGAATATTGCTGTGAAAGTAAGGGGAACAACTACAGTGCCACAAAGCATCTCGGTGAGATGAACTTTGTGTCTTGTTCGACTCCAGCTCAACTCTCCTACATCTCTAGCCCTAAATATGTCAAATGTCTGATTTGTACACAAATGGGACATCAATTTCATATTAGTGATGCCCTGTACAAAAATATTAAAGATACCAGATTGCCTGTCTAATATTAAGTCACAGATATTTTAGCCCAGAGCTTTTACTTTGGAGCCCCACTAGTAAATGGCACTGTGACCTCCAGGTAAGCTGTTTAGTAGCCCCATGCCAGGAGAATGGCACTGTCCCATTTCTGTTTAAAACCCACCACATTCTGAAAGCAATGGTTCTCTTTAGTAAGAGAACTTACTGATTCCCACCTGAGCAGGAAACACGTTAACGCCAGGCATTTCTACAGAATGCCGACTACTGTTATCCAGAGGGATAACAGTAATAACAAAACAGCACAACTAGTTAAAGACAGCAGCTTCTAGTTGGAATGTGTATGACTCTCCCGAGAGGACCATAGCTCTTAAAATGCCCACTGTTCTTAGGGCTCACATATTTCAATGGCACTGGCTGTATTAGGGTTTTGAATTGGTTCATTTCATTAGTATTACACTCCCCCATATTTGGGTAATCACATCCCCCTAAATCAACAATATGGTATTATTCTATGTTGGTGGAATTCAAATGGAAAACCTTTGTGGAATGGTGGTTTTCCATAACTTGTAACCTAACCTGTAGGTAAGGGGTGCCCAAATAGTAGATCTGGATCTTCCAGTAGACCTTTAGCTGGTGTTCAGTAGATCTCAAGATACTGTCAACAAATATCATGTCTATATCACCCTCCTATTTCATGCTTTTCATTCAGATATTTATTCTGTTAAAGTTATATAAGAAATAACTGTTTGTTAAATATAACAATATACATTTTCTCATAAATCAATATTTAAGTAATATTTTCCATGAAACAGAATGGGAACAATGCTTTTATGGATGTAGATCATAATGGGTCAGCATCACTAAAAGTAGACCTTAGTAAGTAGACCACATTAGTAAAGTATGGAAACTCCTGATGAAAAGATAAATACTATATGGTGCTTTAAATCTGGACTCATCTGCCTAGGTCTGTGCTTCTATGTTCTGCCTTCCATTATTCTACTTTGCTGCCAGCAGCATCTGTCCTACACTCTACACTTAAAGCAGCATTGTGTCTTGCATTTGTGAAATCTCTCACCCAACAACTACAGAGCATGCACCTATTGATTCTCACTGCCCTGCACCAGGTGCACCTTAATCTGCCAGTGACTTTGATAATCACCTTTGCAACCCCTGTTGTGTGCGCATAGCCAATGCCTGTAGGATACTACTGCCTTGTATGTGCCATATATAGCTACTCTACTTGACTCAAGCCTCCTCTCCATGGTAGCTTGCTGCCTGTTCCAACCTCACACACAAACACACCTGCTGTACTTTCCTCTGCCTTTCTGCCTTCCTTATTCTTTGGTATATTATTTGCTGTATCCTATACAGCCAAGGGAAGGGACACGGCAGCAGGCATTCTGCTTTACTCACAGATGCCAGGGCACTTGTGCTGTGTGTTCAATTTATCAACGGAGCTCTGAGCTCCCAATGAAACCCTTAGAAACGGCAGCACTGGGCTGTGAAATTAACTTTTCATGTTTGTGGTTATAATGTATCTTGAAAATGAAAAGGGTGAGGTCCCTTTAACTCATTTCTGCTCAAGCAGTTCCAGCCATTTAAAAACCTAACACACCTATGATATTTGTTTATTATTATTAACCTGATTTACTACTGTAACTGTGTTTGCACATTAAATTTTTGTTTGTTCTTATAGTGCAGGCTGAGTGCATTCCCAATGAACTTTATAACACAAAAGGATATTTTTCACTACATAATGAGCAGACTAGTAATTATTTGGGATGAAGACTTAAGGATAATGACATTTCTGCTTATTTTATGAGATGGAATTCACTGATAAGCAGCCTTGATCTGAGAATGGAATCTCTCTGGAATTAGTGATGTTCACGAATCGCTACCTTGTACTACTGGCAAGAGTCACATTGACTCATTAAAAAAAAGAAAATCTCCACTACTGTTTGGCAATCGGATGTGGGAAATTAACAATGGCCAAATATAATTAGTGAGAGTTCCTGAAATCTTAAATCAGTGGCTGTACTTCCATTTGGATAAGGTTTAACAGACAAGGAGACAAGGTGTCTTGGAAATAATGGCTAATTACATGGATGGTGGTTGCATATGGGCAGATATATTGTGGCCTGTTATATATTCCCATTACTTTCTATAGGTAACTTCCTGCTCATCTAGGAGGGAATCTTGATCCCTGTCTAATCAAGATTCCTTGCAACAGAGAGTGAGACAAGAAAACATTACAAAGCAAAGGAAACAACAGCATGGCAGTTTTATCAAATAATTGTATATTTATACAATTGTGTATATAATATATTCTGTAATAGAATGCTCTATGAGTGTTAGACAGACAGTGTGAGCTATTAAGTGCATATTTGTGCTCCACTGAGGAGACTGAAGTGAGGAATAGTTCCAGGCAACACAAAATCTTAGGGACTCCAGTAATTCAGGGATAGAGAGTGAATTCACTTGGAGCTCAATGTGAGATTCCTGGTACACTAAGAACAGGCACCTATGGTGTGTGTGTCGTCATTTTGTCCCATAAATATTTGATGAACAAAGGAAGCATATTTCTGCTCAATACATCTACTGTTCCTGATTAAGAACTCCTGGGGTCCAAGTTGGTCATGGTTCAGCCTGGAGGCCCTACATCCAATACTTATACGACGGTCCAGCCTTGGTAAGGAATCCCAGTGTCCTATTATCAGTGCTCCGCCGAGGTACAGAACAAAGGTTACATACACTGTCCTTTAAATAGGAGAAAAATGTCCTGATGGGTAGTCCAGTCTCACAATATATTTTCTATTAGTTTGCCTAGAACTTTTTGTACTGCCAGCAGGAGAACACAGGGTCTGTTTTATTTAATTTTTTTTTTAAGAAAATAGAATCACAAAAATGATTGAAACAGCAGGGAATAATTTAATTGCCATAACTACATTGCCTACTTATGTAAGGTTAAAAAAATAAGCTACAGAATTTTTTTGCAACATTCAGAAGATACTGAGCAACATCATTAGCAGTATCATTAACAGCTGCAAGAAAATACAGCTACAATGACAATAATCCTGTGTGTCCCTCACACTCAACACACACACAGGCTGTGTCTGCTAAGCACAGTGCAGACACCGGTGTGTAAGAACAGCAATCAATAAGCATGCCTTTCCTGCAGCTTTAAGACCACCATACAAGCTTCTCCCATAATAGAACCTTTCATAAATACCAAGTACAGATTTGCCTCATGTAATATTGGGAAAACTGAATGTAAAGGGCCCCTATAGGTTCTGCCATGAACAGCAGCTCTATGCAGTACATTTACCAGATGCCCCCACATGATTCCTGACAGCCTATAGATTTCTACATTCATGATAATAAGGGGAAGAAAAACGTTATGTTAAGGAAGGAAGATGAAACGTTCCAAGGAATGCAGGAATTCTGCACACAGATGTGTCCCTATACACAGGCACTGGTTAGCAAGCTGGGGAAGCAGAGAAGGCAGGATGGCAGAGCTACTTCTTACATGGCTGCCATGGAAACTGTTCTCCATTAATGCCCTGATTTGGGTCTTCCTGCCAACACATCTCACATTCTTGATTTATCCACTGAACATGACCATGGATTTGCTAGAAACCATTCATAAAGGACTCCTACATATCAAAATACCTAGTCCTGATTGGTGGCAGCAACACTTTTTTCCTGGGACAATAGATTCCTCTGCTGGCACAGCCATATTAACATTTCCTATACATACAGCCTCTTTATTGCAAATGACTTATGAGTCTTATTACTGCAGTCCACGTCTGCCTACACTATTGACGGTGGTAGGTTATGATGAGAGTGATACAAATAAACAGCCTCCATCTCTCAGTGATGTATAGCCTGCTTGTTTGGTGAAAATGCCGAAAGTTTCTGTTGACTCACTCTACTGTTCTACTGGCATATTGGAAGACTAACAGAGTTATGTAATAATAGACACTAATGGGCAGATTTATTAAAATTCATGCTCAGGTAAAAAAAATTGTGCTAAAAACCAGAAAAACGCACACCTTTTTTCTTTCAAGCAATACCTTATTTAAGAAAAAATGCAACAGATGGTTCTTGGGTGTGCTTTCTTGAGGAAAAAAGTCACAGGCTCTTGAAAACCACATATTTCTATTTTCAATCCCCTACTCAGGTCCGGACTGAGAATTAAAATAGTCCCTGGCATTTCAGGTACACAGAGTCCCAAACAGCCCCCACCAGCCCACTAAATACTGACTTTCTATGAGACCTTAGAGCAGCCCCTCTGGCATTTGCTAGAACCCACAGATTGCCAGTTCAGGCCTACCCCTACTCATTGTACACAAGTCCACTTATCTTTTCCCTAAGATCATATTCTTGACCTTATGGCAGGGCTGCAGAAATTTGAGCCTAGATCCCTTACTCTAGATTAAGGTGACCATAGATGGGCTGATAAAAGCTACCGTATATCTGGACCGAGTTGGCAGTTAATTGACCGCTGCATGGGGTCTACCAACAGGCTTGTCCATCCGATATCTTGCGTAAATGCATTGGGATGAGCACCACATCAGCTTCTTGATGCAGTCCTCACCCTGATGGCATGCTTTCCCAATGTTGTGATCAGCCCGATTTCATTTTGGAATATAGGGGGAAAGATCTGCTTGTTTGTTGAGGTCAGCTCTTTACGTACAGTATATGGCCAGCTTTAGCCTAACATTGTGTAGTTGCCTGTTGCTAGGAAAAATACTGTAATCCTGACATTCATACACTCCAAATAAAATCCACATGGCATGAACACAAACATTGAAACCAATTAGGCCCAGAATTGTGTACAATACCAATAAGAAATTTCCCATTAGCACAGAGATCCCTATTACTTATCCAGAAGAGTCTGATGATAGCTATATGGTTCTTACAATGAGAACCTAGATTTACATGGTTTTATGGAAGTGGAAAAACAAAGTGACACATGTAACTACATTATGCTAACAGCATAAATGGTAAGTCTGCTTTAGGAATGTTTTTTATTGCATTGCCATGACTTGCCCTGATTCTGTCTCAGACAGTATTTAAATTACAGACAAAGACGTCCATATAGGCTAGCCTAGCTAACACTCCATTTATTAATCCTTTTCACTTGCATATGGAGCAGGCCAACACTTATAAAATGGTCAAGGTGCACAGTATCTACTGGAAGCTAGACTACTTACAGTATATAGTACACCATTAACGGGTTTGAGTGAGTGACTTGATGACAAGGCTATTGTGCACATCCCCTACAAATCCCATTTAGGGACAGTTTTGTTTTGGGGCTTTGATTTGCCACAGGTCTAGTCACTTATAGCAACCAATAAACAGGTAGCATGTACATGTCACCTGCAAACATCTTACTGGGTGCTGTGGGTTACTGAATGTGTGGGTGCCTGTGCTGGGTAGGACTTAGGTTGATATGTTAGGAGTGTGGCTTTGAATGGGTGCAATGGGGGCATTTCTAATGATGGAAGTAAGCTATACCTATAAGAAAGACCACGGGCTTAACTATAGAAGTGGAGGTGGAAACTGACCCTGCAGGGGAGGGGGCAGGTGGTATAGGGGCCCCATGAGGTCCAAATTTACACACAAATTCAATGAATATTGGTAAAATAGTCAACCTCTATACATTTTGGGGGCCTGACAAATAATTTGCTGTGGGGCCCAGTAATATCTTTTTACCCCACTGAGAAATCACACATAATGCTCTATTAATGTGTGATGCAAACAGTACTTATAATGTATAGGTGTGTATTACAACGCTCTGAGATATTCCACACCTTGAACATGGAGCATTTGTATAGGTGTGGCTGACAATTTATGTGCTATCTAATACCTGCAGTACAGCAATTCCTGAGACAAAAGGGAGGAAGATGGAGCTGGGATATAGCCAGGCATGTGTTGTTGTTGTAGCAACGTTACTCTAAGACAGCAGCATCTTGAGTTCTGTGCTGCAAGAGCATTTCAAATATTCATGGAAAAAGAACAGACGGAGGAGAGATGT
>CM044437.1:109643544-109714855 GCA_024363595.1 Xenopus borealis
AGAGTGGCGGAATTTCACTCCAGTGGAGAAACTTCACTTTTAACTACACTCTTTGATATATTTACCCCCAAATTTAAAAAATTGTGACTCCAAAATAAACTACATATGACAACCTTGTTAGATCCCCACAACCTTGTTAGATCCCCACAGCCCCCAATGAGATGTTTGTGTTTAAAAAAGTCACCAGTTAATGGTACCTGCTGTTTGGTGAGTATAAGGGCCAGAACAGAAGCAGAGCGAAACTTTTGGCGAAATGGCACCCATAGACTCTAATGGGTGGAAAAAAATTGGTTGTTTGTCAAAAAAATGTTGTCGTCCATAGACTTCAATGCATTCTGGCCAATTTTTGCTGTTTCGCTACTTTTTGGCAAAAAAATCTACAACTGTTATAATATAAACCCATTAATTATTATAAAGATAGAAGACAGGGAAGCACTGTAAAGCTGGGTATACATGGGGAAATCTGTGAGGTTGCCCAATGGGTGACTTGTTGCCCAATTTGGTCTCCAGTGTGCTGGAACAACAATTGCATCATACTGAACAACAAGTCCAAAAAGGATTTTCTAACCTGCCTTTCTCATTTTTATCCAGATGTTTGTTGGCCATCAATCAATGGGCCAATAAACTGCCATTTTGGTCTGGAGGAGCCAAGTAGGAAGCTTTTTTCAGCCTAATGACAGGTTGCCTTTAGGTGCCACCAAACTGGTAATGATCAAAGATCCTGTGCTTGTTACTAACCAGTATATATTACTTTTAATTATGTGTGTATTACTTTTAATTTGGTTTTAAATGATGTTTGATGAATGAAGCACTGAAATACAGTACATATTTTATACGTTTATGGAAGTGTATGGCATTAATTTAATATAAAGTATACATACAGTTGTGCTCATAATTTACATACCCTGGCCGAATTTATGATTTCTAAACGATTTTTCAGAGAATATGAATGATAACACAAAAACTTTGGTTAGTGGCTGGCTTAAGCCATTTATTGCCAAACAACTGTGTTTACTCTTTTTAAATCATAATCCCTCCATGAACTACCCAAATGAACTTGATCAAAAATTTACATACCCCAGTTCTTAATACTGTGTACTGCCCCTTTAACATCAATTAAGTATTTTGTGGTAGTTGTGGATGAGGCTCTTTATCTTCTCAGATGGTAAAACTGCCCATTCTTCCTGGCAAAAAGCCTCCAGTTCCCATAAATTATTGGGTTGTCTTGCATGAAATGCACATTTGAGGTCTCCCCAGAGTGGCTCAATGATATTGAGGTCAGGAGACTGAGATGGCCACTCCAGAACCTTCACTTTATTTTAGCTGTAGCCAATGACAGGTCGACTTGGCCTTGTGTTTTGGATCACTGTCGTGTTGGAATGTCCAAGTACATCCCATGCGCAAATTCCGGACTGATAAGTGCAAATGTTCCTCCAGTATTTTTTGATAACTTACTGTATTCATTTTGCCATCAGTTCTGACCAAAGCTCCTGTGCCTTTGTAGCTCACACATCTCCAAAACATCAGCGATCCACCAGCATGGAATGGTGTAACTTTCATCATAGGCCTTGTTGACTCTTCTGCAAATGTAGCGTTTATGGTTGTGGCCAAAAAGTTCAATTTTAGTCTCATCACTCCAAATGACTTTGTGCCAGAGGGTTTGAGGCTTGTCTCTGTGCTGTTTGGCATAATGTAAGTGGGATACTTTGTGACATTTGTGTTGTAATGGCTTTCTTCTCGCAACTCGACCATGCAGCCCATCTTTCTTCAAGTGCCTCCTTATTGTGCATCTTGAAACAGCCACACCACATTTCTTCAGAGTCCTGTATTTCACCTGTCATTATTTGTGGGGTTTTCCCTTTCCTGTTGTATACCTTTTCCCACATCTCCTTTGACAATTCTTTTGCTTTCCCCATGACTTAGCATCCAAAAAACAACAGTGCAGCACTGGATGAAAGATGCATGGGTCTGTCAGGAGTCCAGAAAGTCACTGACCTTTTATACACAACTACTAATTACAAGCAAACAGATCACAGGTGAAGATGGTTACCTTTAATAGCCAACTGCTTCACTAAAAATCAGGCTCAGAGGGGTTCCCTAACTTTTTCATATGACTGTATTCTTTACTAATTTAAGACAATCTTTAGGGAAAAACAAGGTATTGAAATAATGCAGATGGTCTCAGCTTGGATAACTGGATATGCCCTCTGTGCGCTCATATTCAGTTAGCACAGCTTAATTAGCCAAATGGGAGATTCTATCGCTGGATTCTACGATTGGTTGCCAAGTGTTTGGGCTTCCTGGACAGGGAAGGGAGCACATCAAGGAAAACAATTCATGTTTCTAGCTCACAAGTTCAGGTCAGAAGATAAATGTGGAAAGTTTTAACACTTCTAATTAATTTGTTTGTAAAGTCAGCCAACAACAAAATATTACAGTGAGCCGGAGCAATAAGAATAGAAAGACTGTGCCAACCTTTTCTGTCTGTACTTTTCAAAACTTAAAGGAAACGCTTAACTTGTTCAATCACCAATTTAATTATGATCTCCTAAATGTGGAAGATGGACTACACATCTGATTATTAACTAGCACCCAGATCACAAAGCATCACCATGTTACATAGTCGACCTTCTGTATAAATGTTGAAACTGGTGGATCCTGACATTTTCCTATGTGCCAATATAGAGGAAATTGCTCACAACTAACTTTATTTTGTCATATTGCCCAAATTACATGATATCACATGCAGCTTTGGGTACAATGATTTGCCCAGTGTGAGTCTGTATTCTCTTGATACCTGATAAGTTACTAAGGGTATATATATATATATATCCTCTTTATACTTTATATGGTATTGGGACTACATGGTGTTTAAATATCTCAGTGAAATGCCTTACCTGGTAAACAACTGCATGTGGGCTGACCCCTTATCTGGTACCGTCTAATATGTTGATGTAGCTTTGTATGATTAAATATTAAAAATAAAAATATATGCTTGAGCTCTCAGACATTATTGATACAACTGTAAGATGGTTCTATTTTTAAAGAAGTTGCCAAACAAGAAGAACCCCTTGCTCGGGCAGACTTCTTGGACATATTTTTATTTTGGGTGAATATCTTTATTACAAAATATATATTCCCAAATTAATTCAGAGGCAGAACATAAAACAAGATTCATCTTCTTCATGAATTTTCTCTGTGTACAAGAGGTTGCAATTAAAGTGATCACAACAGCACGCTAATTAGGGAACTATGAATATCTCCCAGTTTTGTCTTTAAAGGGTATGTCTGTATAGAGTCGGAGACGTCAGTTCTTTGTGCAAGTAGGAGAAAACCTCATGGATTGCTTAGCAACCAATTTTCAGTTCTTTGTAATGTTTGGGCACACAGCACAGCCCATGTGTTCCCATTTGGACACATATTCTGCCTTTCTCTTAAAGCAATGGAGCCAATAACAAAATGAACAGGGGCAGTAAGGAAATAAATAGCAATGATTACAACTGGGAAGATCAGGTATGTACCTCTTGCTTCATTGATTGGTAATGTGACAGTACAAAATGTCTGCATATCATGGTGTTGTCATAGCAACTCATTTTTAACGCAGGGTATAGCATTTTCAAAATGTACCATAGAAATGTATAAATACAGATAAATGTACCAGAAAATCAATATGTAACACGTATACAAGTCACCTCATATTACCCTTGAAGAAATGTCAGCTGACTGTGAGCATAGAATGAGCAGCAGGCTCTACTTCTAACAAAAGACAAAACCACATTGCACTGAAGCAATACAACCACTCTAGCTTTACACCTGTAGGGAAAAGTCATGGGAAAAATTCAGGACTTCCCAGGGTTCCCAGCAACCTGCACAGCAAAACATAACATGCACTAATTTCTGTTGCAGAGACAACTCCTGCAAACATCTGTCTGCCTTTGTACTAATGGGCCGAAGCTACAACCATTGTATTATGTGTCATGCTTATGAATTGGTAAGACTTGCATTGTCTGCCAGTGTCACTATATGACCCAAATTAATTAATTTGTCTCAGGTCCAGAGGTAGTTTTAGGCAGTAGAGGCAACTGAGTAAAGTGCAACCTTTTTGGAAAAGAAAGACGTACAAACCCAGAAAATAGTATTTGTGGTGTATTGTCCAAATCCAATGAATTATCATTAAAAAGTGCCAGACACCTTCAAATCATGCCTATTGCTGCATCCTGGAACTATTACTCTGGTGTATGTGCTGCACCACATCAATTCACCTGCACCTGCCCTGGTGGCACATTTGTGTTAGGTGTCAATGCTCCTTGGCCCAGCTCTGCATTGTACTGAGAACTGGAAGAGATATCACAGCTGAAAGGAAAGGGAAGACCATTTTCTACTGCCAAAACTTAGGCACCCCCAAAGTGACTACTTTTATTTACCTGACACCCCGGGCCAGTCCCCATTCTGCAGAAAACTGCACTGGCCCAGGGTTCTTCTAGTGAGCACCATGGAGTGATCATCTTCCTGCTTCTTCTTGTGGCTGTGCATGAGGAGTGAAAAGCCAAACTTAAAAGGAGAAGGAAAGTCATCCTGTTAGGCACCCCCAAGTGATTGTATTGATTTACTTGCATTGGGTTGGGGATATACTGTACCAGTGAGCACCATCAAGTGCTTCTCCCCCATCTTCCGTTTTCTTTGCGCGGCTGCACATGTGCAGTAGAACGAAAAGCCTAACTAAAAAGTCGGTGCATGCGTTTGTCCCAAGAAATTTGAAGAAGTCGGAAGAGGATCGCTCCATGGTACTCACTGGTATAACCCCCGGGCCAGTGCAGTTTTCTGCTGATAGGAGCACCGGCCCGGGTTTTCAGGTAAGTCAATACAATCAGTTGGGGGTGCCTAACATTGGTACACCCAAGTGCAGGATAACATTGCTTCTCCTTTAATGAAAAACCTGGCTATTTCACTCTACCGCACGTGTCCCTGGGAAATTTAGAAAACGAAGAAGCAGGAAGAGGATCGTTCCGTGGTGCTCACTAGCAGGGCTGGTCGTACCAAGTGCGGGGTCCAATTGGAACCATTTTGGCAGGGCCCCCAGAAGGAACTTTGCTGTCTGTTGCAGGGTCACAGAGCTGGATGGGCAAATAGTGGCTTCTTTCCTCTCTGCCCAAGTGACAGCTGCCAGTTGGGGATGGGGGCAGACTGTTCTCTCACTTTGTTTAATCTATGTGTGCGCAAAAAAAAGTGCAAATTTTGGTTAACACTGGGGGTGGGCTGGGAAATCAGGTTCAGCTGTGGCCTGGGCCAATCGGGTTTGAGCAGGCTGGGCCAATCTGGATTAAGGATAGGCTGGGCTACTGTGGAATTAAGGGAATAGGAATCAGAGCTCACACTGGCGGGGCCCCCATAAGTGCGGGGCTCAATTGGGCCAAATTGGTCCAATGGGCTTAAGACCAGCACTGCTCACTAGAAGGACCTGGGCCCGGGGTGTCAGGTAAGTAAAAGTAGTCACTTGAGGGTGACTAACTTTTGGCACCTCCAAGTAGAAAATGGTATTCCTTCTCCTTTAAAAACCTTTATTTTTTATTGTCAGTATGCACACTGTCCAGTCGAATGGAAGGGTGCTATAGTCAGTGACCCCTGAAAAACAAAAATGAAAAAGCTGCACAGAAGAACTGCAAAAAACAAATAATTTCTCATGTCCTTTGCCTTTGTTAGACAAGGATTCACAAGGGTCATATATCACTGAAGTCAACCAGTTCACCCAAGTTAGGGCTCTTACATACACAGCTATTTTTTTGTACGTTTGAAACACAAGTTTGAGCCTACATGCAAAGAAACTTGGTATGCAATGGTAACTTCTACATTCTGAAGTTATTTGGCCCTTTTAATGAATAATTATTTATATATCTTTTGCATTATAAAAAAAAAAACCATCTGCTGAAACGTCTGTTCGTGGCTCTCTTGATAGAATGCTCTATTATGACACCTTCCCTGGGGATCAAAGCTCTTGAAACAACTCATGGAACACTCATTGACCAGAGAAAAAGTATCAAGATGTTGAGGTCCTATAAAGGACTCTTTACATTACCATTTGTCCTGCTTTTAGTTCCCTGGTGAACTGTTCTCTTTTGCCATCCGTCTCAATGACCTAAAAAGTAAAATCTTGACAAGATTGTGCTGGGGAGGAAAGAAAGGGCAGTATAAAAGTCTCCTATGAGATACAAACTGTGATTTTAATGAAGGCTACAAAAGAAATGCCAATTTCTCTACTCTGTGCTATAACACCTCTGTCAAGGAGACAGAAATAACAAATGCTTACAACAAAGAGCAGTTTATTTGTTCTGCAGCTTTTCCAATGATTAGTGTTTGTTCTGCCTGAAAAAAATATATGTAGTCCCCACTTATGGCAAATAAATGTTTGCAAAATATAAAAGTCCTTCAAGACCTGTGAGAGGCAAGAAATGTTTATTGTGGTGGGGAATTGAAGTGGTCTCTCCTACGGTATATCATTCTTCTGTGGTCAAACTGGTAAAACCTTCACTCATCTCTAACTTATAGAGCAAAGATTTTCTGTGTATACAGAGATTCTACCTAAGTCTCTGGTTTGAGCTCTCCTCCAAATGAATTGCACAAAAAATGGGTAGCAAGAGAAACACACTCTAAAAAGGGACTCTTAACCCTGTCACAAACCAAAGGGTTTCCCATGATTTTGAAGATGGATTTTTGTAATCCTCTTTAGCAATTTAATATTCAATAGAAAATATGATAAAAATGAGGTGCGGAATTACTTCTATACTTGGAACCCCCCAAATAAGGTTCGATTGCTTCCTAATAAGTGTAAGTTTGTGGGAAGCGTTGACTGATCCTAAATCATTCGCATGCATATAATGAGTAAACTGGGGCTTGCACCAGAGCATGTGCTGGTGATATTTTCTTTAAAATAATATTATTGTTTCCCCCATGTGGAGTGTGGGCTCTGGTGTAACAAAAGCAGAACCAACCCTACCAAAAAAAAATTGAGAGGGTTATTAATTAAAGGTCAAATAGTTTTTTTTTACCCGGAAAGTTCTCGTTTTCAAGGGTATTTTTCAGTCAGAGCTACAATCTTTGGTTAAAAAAAAACCCTCGTATTTTTCAGGTTTTTAAAAAAAAAAAAAATTTTTGCCAAGATTTGTTATACCCTGAAGCTGGAATCCAAAAATACTCCAGCTAAGACCTGTCATGGTTATGTAGAAGTCAATAGAAGGTCCCTTGAACTGTTTGAAGATGTTTGTAGCCTTATAATGTTTGGGGTTTTTTTTCTCTGAGTTTTTGCTTGAAAACTCAGTTGATTCTATTATTTTGTTCATCATAAACTTGATAAATTTGAGTATTTGGGGTTTTTACTGATTTGAGTTTTTGCCATTCAAGCTTTTTCATAAATCAAAAAATATTTGAGCTGTGAGTTTATTTGAGGTATAAAAAAACCTCACAAACTTCACAAACTCAAACTTAGTGGTGTCTGATCTATGATCTTACAAATGTTGCTCAAGTACAACTGATGCGGAAATTTCAGTGTTAAACTGACAACTCAATGAAGGAGGTGATTATACAAGGCATGGTAAAAATGCATCATTGTGAGTATTCTATACACAGTCTGCAAAGGTTTTTCTCCCAATACACAAAATAGCACATTTATACTCACATCTATGAATTCACTCTGGGAGTTGACATTTACTAATGGTAGGCTTGCTAGGAACTATAAGATTAATATCCTAGTCTGAATTTTGCAAAGAGGTGGTAAATTTCCTTCATATAACATAGGGTATAAATTTGTCAGTTGGGAGGGCAGATAATAGAAGAACATATTTGAAAGGGCCATCCATCCCTTCCTCTCCTGGGATGTTGTAGAACATATTTGGAAGAAGACCATCCCTCCCCTCAACATTTAGCCACCTAGCTGAGCTGTCACATTTATACCATATGTTATCTGAGGGAAACTACCTACCAACTGTACTGTACCATAAAATGGACCTTACAGATGCTGATACATCTTATTAATATCATCTGGTTGGTCTAGGGTTGGGTACCTTCATCTCGTATCTACTTTAGTAAGCACAGACTACTTCTTTATTTCCTGTCTTATTATATTTATATTCACCTGCTTTAGGGTAGTACAGGTATGGGATCTGTTATCTGGAAACCCGATATCCAGAAAGCTCCGAATTATGGAAAGACTGTCCAAACTAGACGTGGATTTATTTCCCTACTTTCGATAGATATGGAGGAGGTTCCAGATATCCGCAGTGCTGTGCTGCAACTTTTTATTCCATATTCACCACAATATGTTTATAGTCTACAAGGACCCTTTTTCAAGTGTGTCCTTGTAGACTCGAAACATTTTGTGGTGAGTATGGAATAAAAAGTTACAGCACAGCACTGCGGATGTCTGGAGCCTCCTTCATGTATTTATCAAAAGTTTGAAACTTTTGGTCTTCACGGTGTGACCTAATTAAGAAGGTGAGCGCACACTTATATATATATGCTTGAAATATCTGTATATGACTTTATTTCGCTACTTATGGAGCTGCCAAAAAGTGTGTAAGGTATGGTCATCTTGGAAAAGTTTTTGATTCTAAAACTCAAGCTTAACATTAAACTGATCCCTAAATTAACTCTCCTACAGTAGAATTCCCCAGAACCTGGTCTGAAGGGGCAACCCAAATCCCAGAGAGATTATTGTTAAGCCTACTTTTGGATGTCTGAATCCATTCCTTCACTGACAGACATTATTTCTCTACTAAACCAACTCTGCTGGCAAGAAGCAATAAGGGTTAAATTAACTGAACCACATCTTTGAAACTTGGTCATTATTCTGGGATCATTTGGACTCTAGTCTCAAAACACTTATTACTACTATAAGCTATTTAATCTTTTGATGGTTCAATGGATGTTTGAGAGACGGAGTGGAAAATGTTTTTGTAACATTCAATGAGCGTTGTTTGGTGGTTTGATACTTTGGTTGCTTGGGTATATGTTTAGATTTTGATATAATTATTTTGTCCTGTTGAACAATTACAGGGCTTCACCATTTATAAATACTCTCCATTTTCCGATTAGGCATTATTGCCATTACAAGTTGTAAAGGTGTGCCTCATTGTTCTGCTTTGTTCAGTTGTTAAAATTTCTAGCTTGTTTAACTTGGATATCAATAAAACAATTTAAACAGCAAATAATTATTATATATTTTTTAAAAATGATTTCCTTTTTCTCTGTAATTATAAAACAGTAGCTTGTACTTGATCCAAACTAAGATACGTATAATGAATCCTTATTGACGGCAAAACCAGCCTATTGGGGTTACTTAATGTTTACATAATTTTCTATTAGACTTAAGGGATGAAGATCCAAATTATGGAAAGATCTGTTATCAGGAAAACCCCATGTCCTGAGCATTCTGGATAAAAGGTCTTATACCTGTACTACTACCCAGTTCTTGGTGTTGCTGCAGGGACCCACCAGCGGCAGCTTTGCCCAGAGCCCAATGGTACTTTAAAGGTGGGTGTAAGTATAATACTGTGTACATTATTTCTCTCTTCCTTTCATTGTGTTTAAATTCTCTCAGTTGTAGGGTGCTCTTGCCTCTTACATGAAAGAAACGCTTACCTGATTTTTTTTAAAAAAGGAAAAAAAATAGCAGCTTTCCCAAATCAACTTTCCCACATTGTTTGGGAGTTACACAGTTTTGCCCTCATCTTCCAGCAACAGTCCAGTCTCCTGTAATGTCAGGGGGGGGGGACTATAATGTGGCAGCCAGCAATTGGCTGACAGTTTTGACAGTTCAAAAGTCAGAAACCTGGACAGGTTTTGAATTTGGCAGTCCGTGTAAAAATCACCCTGTCTGGTTCAAAAAGGGATCTTAATGCAAGCTTACCAATCAGTTCAGTAGAGTTTCTTTTTCATTTTTATATTTAGGCACCCAAGTGCATCTCCCTAAAGCTACTGCCCACGACAGCCCTGATAGCTAGAAAGGCTCAACTGACTGCTTTTCATTTAACACACACTTAGGGGCAGATTTACTAAATTCACATGAAGGATTTGAAGTTCGACCGAATTTTCAAAAACATTCGAATTTTCGAATGTTTTTGAAGACCACTTCGACCAGTGAATTTTGTAAATTTGATCGAATCGAATGATTCGAATAAAAATCTATTCGAATATTCGACCATTCGACTGTCGAAGTACTTCCCCTTTGAATTTTTATTCGACCGCCTACTTCGCCAGATCAAAGCTACCGAATTGGGTTTCTTTAATTTTGATCAAATAAAAAAAATTTGATTGATCGAAGAAATCGTTTGAATTGATCGAATCAAATGATTTATTGATCGATCAAATTTTTCCTATTCGAGTGTTCGACCAATCGAATTGTGGTAAAATCCTTTGAATTCGATATTCGAATTGGAAGGATTTTACTTCCCTACCTATTCACATGGTGGAATTTTTTTCAATTCGAAATTCGACCAATGATAAATCTGCCCCTTAAAGTGTCCCTGGTAGCCGTACATATGTGACACACCTCTCAGTGGTAAAGACTGTATTTTAAGTAACTTTTACCAGAGATGCTTCCAAAAAGCAGATGACATCAGCTGAAGTTCAGAGATTAATTCTTGGAAAGTATATACCCAATGATGGACTCCGGAGATTTCCTTACAACCTGAAACCTACTTGGCTGATTAGGTGGCCGATTTCCTAGAAATATCCTTCCTGGAAGATTTCAGAAATAAAGATGTAAAGTGTAAAATCACACGTAAGGCAAATACAAATTCATAAATACACCGTTTATTTCACACCATTCTTTACATTTCTTTGCTGACGTAAATCATTTTAAAGAGCTTTATAAATAGGCCCCTTACTGTGCAAATTGATACTGAGGCAGTGGCAGGGAAAGGGGTTAAGATACTGAGCTTAATAAGGTACATGAATTTGCCAAGCAGAACCTTCCCTATGGAGAGCTCCATTACAGGACTGTTTATCTTTAAGACCTGCAGACAGTGTTGGGGTCAACAGGTTAAAAGGATAGAACGTTGGTGAATTCAGCTCCCTGTAGCTTCCAAAAGCTGAAGTAAGTGCCTTGACAGTAATATGATGGAAGGAGAGCAGCATTTTATCACCGACTACAACAAGAAATACAAGTTGCAAATACTGGGCCTAATTTGCCAGCAGATCATGTAAAGGTTTAGATCACATAATATGAAATCCAAAAGTATCCTGTTAATGGGAACTGAAACCTCTAGCATCTTCAAATGTGACTAGCTGAGGATGCTGGGAGTTACATATACAGTACATCTTGTCATGTTTGTATAGTGAGCACAATCCACTGGTACACAGTTTGAAAGGGACTGTGCTTACTACACCATGCCTTAAATCTTCAAACAATTGAATGAGATCAGGGTACCCCAATTTTATGAGTTCCATTTACAAACTGAAAAGAAGGGTACAAATTGCAGAAAACGGGCACAGTCTTACATTACAGTCTTACATTTTTTTTTACACTTTTGAACCTGAAGTCTAAATGAATTGCCCAGATCTCTGCCCTACATTTCTGAGCACAGAAACATGCAGCCCCCCCCACCCCCGAATCCACCCCTGCCCTCATTCTGCAGTAAGATAAGCATGAGGGGTTGGCATGTAGGAATCACCACACCTACCTCCTACCCAACAGGTAAGCAATGGGAGGGGATTGCCTTTCCCCCTTCCTTCCTCATTAATACAACATACCCTGCAGCAGCCACAGGCCTCAACAAGTCCTGTACATACCCCCTACAGAACATGGTAAGGACAGGGCTCTGCACCTCAGTGTTTTGTTTCTGGCACAAGGTGCAGAACAAAGCCAACCCCCAGGCAGAAGTACTCCCAGCATGAAGCATAGTGATCTTGTACTTCTGCCCAGGCAGATCTTAGATAATGACCCCTTCTATCTCCTGAGAGCAATGTTCCAATGTAAGAATTTTTGGGTAGCCACACAAAATATTCTTAAGGGTAACAAAGTTAGTCCTCTGGTTGGCTGCTGGAATGCACCATGAGATGACGAGCTGCAGGTAAGACATTCTATCTGAATTCTTCCTGTGATTCTGAGGCCAATGCTCTCTCTCTTTGTCCTACCTTCCAGATCCAGTCATTGTTTTTGAAAACACTTACCCTTAAATTCTTATTTTGTGACCTAATCCCCATCTTCCAAAGAAACAGGTTGACTTCTACTGTATTGCAAGCCTTTTGTATGGGGCAAACTCGTTGTTTATTACCTTTATGTTTGCATTGGTGTAAGCTGCTGAACACTCTGCTCTTCATTCACCCGCAGAAGGTGTTGCTGTTGAGCATTATGATATATATGTATGTAGCCATAGACATTGGTATTTTAATGTTATCTGTCACTCTATTTCAAGGTACATCAATAGACCAAAAGTGGATGTTCTCTCTCTGGGCTGATGCCACACTACCAAATTGGAAATCTTTATGACACAACAGGGTGAGCATTATCCTAGCTTTCTAAAGGCACCCTGAGGAGTGAGATCCATAGGAGCATAAAGCTCAGTTCACGTCTCCCACTGTGAGCAAAACAAGAACATTGAAGATTTGAACTGGAAAGCAGGTCCAGCTATCAGCAAAACTATTCATAAAGTTACCGGCTGTTTTCTACAGCTTAGCATTATGTAACCCTGTCTCTCCTGCAACTGCTTCTCTCTTGCACTGCACTTGCACTACACCTGCACTACACCAAACTCTGTAGTCATCACAGTCAACATTTTGTTTCAAGCCAAAATGTGCTGATCTTACATAAGAAGGGTTTTTATGGCCATTGTTTTGTACATGTATTCTGAGTTCTTTGAAAGACCATGCTGCAAACAGATTAAATGTCATGGCTGAAACTGTATTCAACAGATGAGGATATGAAGAGGAGACATAGTTTATCCGTTTTGTTTTTGGCTGTTTGTTAAAATAAACAAAATAATGGGAATGTGGCACACATATGGTAACCATCTATTTTGTGAATGGGCTGATATGTTGGAAATGGTAGAAAATAAGCCAGTATATTGCAAAAAGTAATTTACTTGTTTAGCTTTAACCACTTCTTCTGAGTAGCCATGCCATGCAGCTTCCATGCTTTCTGTGATTCACAGATCTTCTTAACATAGCTATAGATTGTGTGTTAAACAATATAGATGTAGGTTGCATACTGTCCTATGCTATGGCTCTGCCAGTGAGAAAATCCCAGGGGAAGGTGAAGAGGCAGGCTTGTGCACGGCAGGCATTCCATAATTAAGAGAGAGCTGATGGTCCCTGCCTGTTCTACTATGCAAGAGTTGTGGCCTTCTGGGATAGCAGTTACCATAATTAATATTCTCCAATTTGGAGAAATCAGTGTATTTAAGCAAAACCTCCAGCGTCTTTTGTCAACCAGAGACTGATGCAGAAATTCAACATGGCTGTGTACATACAGGATTATTAACCCTGTTTACATGGTTAATGCTGCAAGAGTGCAACTATGAAAAATGAGACAGTAAAAGGGACATAATTAAAAATGAAACAAAAATATATATTTCTACGCTGAAGATGACAAAGCCCTGAATAGTTGCTTAACCCTTAAGTGCCACAGATCATAGAATCTACGGCAGCACCACTGATTCTATATTTCCAGATTGTACTGAACCCTATGCAATAAAAGTTGCATATCAACAAGTGGTCCCAGCCACTGCAGGTGTTACAATGGAACAATGATCCGACTTATACTGGAACAAAGATGCAGATAAATGCTTTGCAACATACTTCTAGCATCATAATGCATTGCCTGTTATTGTGTGTGCCTGAATAAGCACTAGGGATAGGAAGGTGCTGGGGAACCATCTTGCCACTTTCCTATGGCAGCCTGCACTTGACTTTAATCTGGCCAAAGTTTCAGGGTGCAGCATGCACCACCAACAGGCCCAAATTGTTGGCGAGGCCACAAGGCATGTGCCTAAGGCGGTAAGATTGTAGGAGTGGCATTTTACTCAGCAGCATTCTAAGAAGCACTAATTCCCAGCACTCAAGAGCATGAGCAAGCTTGCGGGTGGGAAGAGGGGATTGCATGGAAAGAGGCCGGGACTCAGGGTGCTGGCCTGACCACCAAAACCTCAAATAGTGCTTTGTAGATGGACAGAACACTGCTCTCCTTATGGTTCCAGCGCTTGTGCTCATTGGATTGGTAAATGGGCCCATATGACTGCAAATCTGATGAATACACCCAATATGGACTATGTCACATGCCTGCTGAGTCACATGTGTGTCCAGAACATAAGCAATCAATTGGCGAATGCTCCTTTATTCAGCACAAATGCTGCTTTTTACGAGAAGTCTTTTATGCAGTGTTACCCTTATGTATGCAAGAAGCTACTTCTCAGCGGAGTTGGATAGTTTAAGCATCACTTGCCATTTAATTAGCTGTGCACTTTGTTAAATAGCTACAGTAAATAGGCTTCTCTTTCATTTAAAACTGCAGCTTCTTCTATAAATAGTTCTCGTCTGTATTAGGATCACTTCATCAGAGACAACATTTCTTCTGTATCCACAGTGTTTGCAATATAACAAAATGACTGTACCATGACACCATTGAATGTCATACAATTCCAATAAATCCCTATACTGTGAATACCCAGTTATATCCATATAAATTAGGCATCCCAATACTGCACATCATTGGCTCTTAAATGGTTATGAGAGCTTTGTTGCTATATTATGCTAATTTAACCCCTAAAGGAAGTTACTGAAATCCTATCAATCAACCTCTTAATCAAACCTCTAGATGTGGCTTGATTTAATATGACATCTGTCATTTTATCTACCCTAGAAATCAATGCATAAAATTACTTTTGGTTCCAATGTCCAAACAGTAATTACTTCTCTGCGTATGGGTACGACTAGTTTATTGATCTCCATAGAAATCCTGTGCAGGAAGGTTCCAAAAATACAGGGGTGACACTGCTTGAGGTGAATTTAACAGTGGATGGGTGTCACTAGAGAGGAGGCAATTAAAAAAAGATTCTGTTATTCAGTGGGTGTGGGTGCTCCAATATGGGCACTAAGGGCACCATTTTGCACACCGTATTGCTGCATAACTCACACACCTTGATAAACAAGGTTACAAAAGGGTATGTCAACTCTAAAAAATATTTTTTGCTTAATAAAAGAAAGCATATTTCTTAACAACTTTGCAATATACATTCATTACACATTTTATATGGGTTTTAAGTGGTGTATTACTATTGAAAGCAGCATTTGACTGTCCCTTTCTATTCTCTGCCCTCATGGTTCAGATTGTTGATACAATGTAAGATTAACTGGCCTGTCTTTGCTGGGGAACTTATGATTTTTGCAACATTGTTTAAAAAGTACTAACGAGTCCAGGACTTAAGCAAATGCTGCCTTCAATAGAAATTGCTCTTACAAATTTTTAATAAATGCATATTGGAAAGTGGCTTAGAGCTATGTTTCCTTTTATTAGGCACATTTTTATTTTGGGGATGACCTGCCCCTTAATGTCCTTGTTCAAATATATTAGGGCATGTTTACAACCAAAGGAGTATAAGACTGCACCCCTTTCACTTGTTACTTTTGTGACCATTGTAGACTGCTTGAGTACCTGTATGCTCATATTTTGACATACACAATGCCCCATGCAGTGGGAAAAGTGCAAAGAAATGGGTGAATACATTTTGAGAATTTAAATATTTTATCTGATTTCCCGGTAACAATGATGTATTATTTTACGGGAAAAAAGATTAACATATAGGAAGGCTGGTATTTGTTTCCAGTAAAGGTGGCAAAGCTAGTTGTTAGACTTTCTGTAGGCAAATCACTAGAGACACACATGGGTGCTAGATTGTAAATTAAAAATTAGTAACAACAAAAGCTTGAGGCCCAGGAGGCCCAGAAGCAGACATTAAAATGATGACCTCCTTCCAGTAAATGTGATGAGCCATCCAGCAGCAGCATAGTTTTCTTATTAAAGTAGTTATAAAGTTGCAGTCGGCTTGCAATGTGTGGAATGAGTGTGGCATAGCATTAGTAAGTGATGGGAACAGAGCTTCCAAGGAGATCCATGTCATTAACGAACTGGAAACATTTCAAAACAAAAAGGTCACTGGGTCGCTGATTAAAACAATAAGGACACAATCCAACTAGAGAAAAAGAAAAGAATCAAATCTATTTTTACCAAGTTATCCAGAAATGCAGCCGCCTGGTGAGCAGTGTGAAACTTTCTCTGACAAGTAAAGAATTTGTGGATTTATATCATGCATCATTGCAGACTACTATATTTCAAGGTCACACTCTCATTGGGCAGTTTAGTTATTCTGCTGGCTACATTAATTTTTAGGCACAGCAAAGCACTGGGATCCCTTCCTGGCCCCAAGAGAATTACATTGCCTAACAGGTATAGCATATTCCTCATTCATATGCAATGTGCACTGCAGATCCCCTTTCCCCGCCATTATTTCTTGCATATTGTCAAAATGAATTCATTCGACTACAATGTGGATACTACACATAACGAAATGACCTACTATTTTAATATATATCGGCAACATAACTCAAAGGAGCCCTGATTGTTTTTTTTAATAAGGTTCATCCTAACTGAGGCAACACTCTGTCTAAATTATACCATTTATCATAAAAACAAAAATGTAATATAAGCTTTATCTCATGGAAACTGGAAACGTTCTAAATATAACCAAATCTGTACCATCACTGAGATAACCATTTAATACATTATCTAGGCAAAGGGAGCCATGGCATGTGATGTATTAGAGCTAACTGTCAATCAAAACATCATTATTTAAGAAATGGCTAAGAATTTTTAATTAATCATATTTAGAAAGTTTCTTATATTGGCACGATATTAAAATAAATTATCTATACCCTTATCTTGTCTCATGGCAGAGGTCTGCCATACCCATGCCCCAGATATTACTTTTTTATGGCTCTCATTCAAACCTAGTTTCCTTCAAGTTTCAAGTGTCGCCCTCCTCTTTCTCTTCAAGACCTATGCTCTCTAGGATATTTGCTGTTCTTGCACACCAATACTCTGGACAACAGAGCTAATTGCCAAGGGATAAAGTTCCTGCACTGATAAACCCAGAAGGTAGACAGTTGCTACCTAACAGGGCCATGAGAAACAGCATACCAGCTCACAAACAAGCCAATATTTATTCTTTAACTGTCCTTAATGAAAGATTCTGCATGTTTTGTATGACAATGTATGCCTGAATAAGTGAATATAATACAGTTGATGACTCAGACTGTCTGGGTTCAAGCCTATGTTTGTTATCCAGTTGGCCAAGTTACCACTAAGCTCTTAAAATGTATATATGTCATGGTCATTTGACTGAAAATAGAAAAAAGAATACATGAAGTTTAGAACTAACATTGTTTAATGAGCTTTAGAAAGAGCACATTTGTAGAAAACAATTGGGGGGGGGGCATGGGGTAAGTAGCATTGATAAGTTTGGCCCAGAGGGTGTCAAAAAAGAAGAGTCAAATGCATCGATCACAGAAGGATAACTAATTTATTCAGTACAAATTATACTGAGTATACAAATGCAAATGTTTTGTTAATCAGCAGCATTCTGTGTCTCAGGACAAATTACTTGACTCATATAAAAAATATGATGTTATTACATTGCTTCCATAATTTTATGCCATTGGTTATTTTGAATACATTATTATTTTTAAAACGCCAGCATATTCCTTAGCATTGTACATTAAATGGTTGTAGAAATTAAACATACAAGAAAACATACAAAAACAACCAATGACTAGGCTCAGATCAGCTCAAGACCCCATACTATCAAACTTGTACATTTGACCAGTAAGAAAAAGAAAGGACTTTGTAATCCTTTTACAGTGAACATGTTTTTGCTTAGAAACATTCAAAACCAACATCACACATTGTCTTTTCCTAAGCGTAAAACATGTTGAATCTGTATGGAATGGAACATACATTATACCCACCATTTTTGAGTTCAATCAGTTGGGCTTATGTAAAAAAACATGCATTAAAAAGATGCTTCCATAAATAAAAACGGACTTACTCTACCTGAATCCACAGCAAATTTTGACACTTTCACTATCCATTTCCCCACATCCCTCTGAGGCTGAAAGTTTAATGCAACAATTATGTTGCAAGTTATTCTTCTTTATTGAAAACTTCCATTGGGAGATATAGCACAGCCTTCTTCCCCTTGGGATGTTGTGTACAGTATAAGGAAGTTGTGAATCCTCTTGCCGAGCATTATGAAACATTATTATTCCATGTCTCTATGCATTACACAAACCATGACTCTTATCTGTTTCACTTGGTCCAACTGATGGACAATGTTCCCTGTAATTCCTTCTCAGCTATGTGAGCAAAAAAAATAATTTGTGTGCACATTTTAAACGTGTATGCACAGTTTGTGTGCTCAGGTCAGAATTAATACAACATTCTTGTATTAACTCTTGTGCAGCACAATATGTGGTGTGTGAGAACATTGCTGCTTGCCTTTCTTCTCAAGATGATTCAGCAGCCTTAATGGGCAGAGCTTGGATGAGACTAAGGAATTTCTTGTCCTATCAAAAACCTTTACTTGAACAGTAAGCACAGTTCTCTCATTAATACCTTGAGTATATTTTTTTGCTTGGTACAAGATCTGTTATCTGTTATTCAGAAAAATTAAGAATTATGGGAAGTCCATTTTAATCAAATAATTCAAATATTTAAACATGATTTCCCATTTCTCTGCAATAATAAAACAGTAACTTCTACTTGATCTCAACTAAGATATAATTAATCCTTATTGGAGGCAAAACAATCCCATATTTTTTTAATAGATTTAGGGGATTATCAACCTCCGATTTTATCTCAGTATTTTCTCTTGAAAACTCTGAGCAAATCTGCACGGGTTTTTAGGCTTATTTATAATTTCATTTTTCCGAAAATGTTTTTTCCACATTGTTTTTTAGTTTGTCTCATAAAACTACAAATTTTTCAGAATTTTCAGAGAACATCCTTGCCGAAACCCCAAACACAACCAAAAATCAATGGGACTTGTCCCATTGACTTACTGTATATGCAACCTTGGCAGGTTTGAGATGCTGTAGTTTCATATTCTGACTTTTTTCCGAATTCGCGGTTTTCTAAAAAGCCTATTTTCGCCTAAAAAATTTTTCAGAATTCGAAGATTGATAAATAACTCCCTTAAAGTATGGTGAATCAAGTTATGGAAAGTCCTCTTATCCGGAAAAACCCACGTCCCGAGCATTCTGTTGTGTGCCTGTGGATTTGTGTGGAATTTCCTAAACCAACATACACATAAATTAACTGAAACACATCTACAGACATTCACAAGCAACCAATCCGCATTCTTACAGGTATAAAGGCAAACATCAACCCATCTTTATACAAATAAATTCACAGATTTTGTATAGACTCTGCGGTAATGATTATTACTTGCAGTGTACAAGTTGTACTCTAAATACACACACAGAATGAACCATTATATGGCCTATATTGTATTACTGCATAACATACAAGCCATCCAAGGAAATCTTACATTATAGCTTATAAAACATTCACATCTGTGCTTCAAAAGACTCTTACCCTGAGGGTTTTTGTTGGTGTATCTAATGCCTTGGCCATTATTTCTGAAACAATCAGAGCGTGGAACTCATGAAAATGTCCATACAAGTACAGCTACACAGTATATGAAACCTATGCAGTATTTTGTGCTGGTATTCACTCTCCATGGTGCCTCCTGAAGCAGAGCTATACATAGAGTAGATGAGGCTGTAACAAGACAGATGTCCAGCTAATTCACATTTTCCAAGAAAATGAGAACTTCTATTGTACAAATAAAGGCAAAGCATTCTTATTTACCTAATTAGAAAGTACTTTTTAATATCTAATTACTGTATGCCAGCACTAAGGTTTGCTGGGCTCTGCTTATATTTCACGTGCAGCTTCTCTTAACTGATACCAACACGTGCCTATTTTTATAGGAACGTGTCAGTATCACTTTAAACTAAACCCTCTGCCCCCATCTCTTTACTACCTAAAATGTACCAGTCCAGGGTTTACTGCCAAAATACAGATATATGCAGTAAGGTTTACAGTCTCTATCTCTGGCAACACCACAACGGTGACACAGAACGCAGCAGAGCTTTTGTGAGAAGGGAGAGTGTGATGTGATTTTAGGCTGAGGCTAAAATTTAAAAGCCATTGGGAGAGAAAGGTACTCTTTAGATTTGTACTGTATCCTGTTGCAGCCAACTTATTTGAGCTAAGCCATTTGTACTACTACAGTGAGTCTTTTTAACATTGCCTTCTCTGTAGCATATTGTATACTGAAAGAAAAGAAATGATTAAGCGTCATTGATCTTCTATTTTTAATAGCGCAACACTTAACAACTCAGTCCACATTTGTTTTACAGTTGATATAATTGGTATGTAGAAATATACAGTCACTCATTTTCTATTTTTGCTTTCTTGATGGCTACTGTAAAACACTTGCAATGTTTATAGGACCTAAATAATGCATCTGTCCTGATGTTTTTAAACACTTTCTTTATCTGAACTTCTGGACATCTGACATAATCCCCATAGGTTTGTCCTCAGTTATGGTTACCACTAAATCACGTGGTTTTGGCAGATCTGTCCAGGACTCGGAATGGAATGGAACATATGTGCTGCTGGATCATCAAGATCTTGTATATTGATATTAAACAAAGGATACTTCAACTAGATATACCATGACCTTGCTGAATGAAATGGACATAAACAAAGGATGGTTTTGACATACAAACTCCTGTGAGGTAGTGGCCTGGCTGTACTGTATCCTACCGCAGAACTGCCCAGACTCTGGCAGTGGCATATCATAGTTCCACTGTGTGCCAAGCAATGCTAAGGCAAACAAATGTTATTCTGTTGGAATAAAAGACAGCTGAACGCTTTTGGCATATAAAAGGGAGCTTTGTGTATTTTATCTCTGCATTACTTGATGAATATTTTGGTTTTAATTTTGATAAACAGGGATTTATACCTTGTTGTTGTCCAGTTATTGTTCATGTATAATTTCCCATGAGCCTTTTAGAGGCACAACCAAAAGTAGCTATTGCCCCATCAAAAAAATAGGCATGCCCTGGGAAACTTGGCAAAGAAAATATGTTTCAATGACACACTCGTACATTTATATTAGTGCATCAGTCAATGCTGCCAATGGAGCCTCTATACTGGCTCTGGCATAACACTAAACCCTTCAATACCATTTCTTGTTTGTCAAATAGTAATATTGACCATGTGATTCGTAAAGTTTATCAAGTTTACCCACAGCCACTAACTGCATAATTGTATTTCTGCAGCAACCAAATCTATGTCATCAATAAGCAAAGCAAATGTGCTCATTTATATAGCAGTCATTTCTTTTGAAAATATTAATATGGCTTTAAAATACAGTCATTTTGTTCAAATTGGTTTTGAAAATTCTGAAAAAGTTCTGTAAATAAATGCTGACACGTGCTTTGACCAACTGATTACACATCCAATGAACCTTATACATCATTTTCGAATTAAAGTTATCAACATAGCAATTGTCTAGGTAAGCAAATCTATATTCAGCTGAGTCATGATAGAACCAATACACAAACCCATTTTATTTGGAAATGATCAGATTTGGTTTGTAAGAGTCCCACTCCAGCTGTCTCTTAGTCTTCTGAAATTTATTTGATGGTTTACTTGATATCACTAAATAGGACTGTGATCCCAATTACCCGAAGACCTTTTAGCTGAATGACTGAAGGCTTATGGGCCCATGATCTCGTCAAAAATCCCAGGGGACAAGAAACACATCATTGCCCTGGACTCATACATGCAATGGTCAACATTCACCATTCCTACTTTTATCGCTTCGAGGAAAACTGCAGGTTCCTCATTCTCTTATATATCTGATATATCTCAAGAATCGTCCATGAAAAACAGTTTCTATGAGTTTTAAAAATACATGGCTGATTGTATACTGAGCCATGTTAAAACTGATGTGAAGTATGTGCCATAGATATATTTACTGCACATCCAACAACCATGAAGGCTGTAGAGGAACCAATAGAGCAAAAGAACTGCAAAATATTTTTATGATTCTGGTACATCTCCCAAAAAAAATGTTAAAGTGTAAACATTTATTGCTGGCTTCTATATCTAAAATAGATACCTATCTATTTTCATAAAGCTGCAAGTGCTGCTCTGAAATTGTCACTATCCATCCACTTCCATTCACTAAGGGTATAACAAGGAGGTACAATCCTATCTCTAAATCCTTATTATAAGACTGATCAGCATGTTTTATGCAGTATTACAGCCTTTTGGAAGAAGATTTTGCAGATACCTCTCCCTACATAAATGTTCTGCAGGATAAAATCTTGTTTTCCATCAAGGTTTCTAAGGGATGTGACATAATGAGGGTCAGACAGTAATATCAATGTTGTGAATGGGGAGGAATTTATTTATGTAGAACGGTCCTGGCAGATGTTCAGGTTTTACCAATGGGCCATGGAAGGAATGTCATCAAAATTAACATTTCGACATGTTAGTGAGGGCCAAAGAAAAGAACATAGGGAACAGTTTAGAAGTATAGATATCCTGTCTTAAAGCCAATATAGTTTACATTATTTAGTATTCAATGTGTATTTTTTGCAAACAGACCAGTGCATATCAACATTATTAATACATTGCATATTTGAATATATTCATGAATTATGAGGGGTCAGGTACATTGCTTGCTTGTGATGAAATTTTAGTATTCGAATTAATTCATCTTTCAGTGGCTGCTTTTGCCTTTAGAATTAAGAATGAGTAATTTAATTGCTAAAGAGCATGAATTCTCACTTAACAGTTTCAGAGGTTGTAAAACACAATTAAGCGAAAATAAAGGCCAAAGACCCAGCGACACTGTAGATCAGAGAGGGCTTTGTGCACTAGGGGCATCTTTGAAACATATTAACTGGTAAAGGCTTTTCACAGGGATAAACACAGAACAAAAATAGTTATGTTTTTAAAATGTTGCTTAGTAAATATACAGTACATGTCAGTATGTTACCCTTATAAGCAAGGAACATCATTGCAAAACAAAACCTTTGTGGTTTCATAGAAATGTTGGTGTTGAGGTTGGTAAGAAAAGACGTGCTTTTAAGGCTTTCAAGTAAGCTAGGACTGCCGAAACATTCATCAGGTACTAGTGGGCCAATAAATCATGAAAAAAGGATGGAAAAGGGTATTGCATCAAGCAGTAAAAATACAGCAAAATGTAAAGGGAGTAAGTGGTTGTTCACCTTTTAGATAACTTTTACTGTGATGTAGAGATATATATACAGTATAGAGTTATTCTGAGATAATTTGCAATTTGTTTTCATATTTTATTATTGAAGGTTTTTGAGTTAGCCGCAATCCAAAGGGTTTTTTGGTCCCGTCCGATGGACATCTGCCAGACTTTCGCCCAGATATCAATCGGGGAAGCCCGTCGGAGGGCCCCATATACTGGCCAATAAGCTGCCGACTCTGGCTGTCAGTAACTTTTATCGGCCGTGTATGGCCACCTTAATTGTCAATGAATATCTGACACCCAACTGCTGCAAGACGACAGAATGAAGAGAAACAGATGCTGAGAGAGGGATAGTGAACATAAACTTTTTTTATTTCAGAAATGATGCAGAATATTTAATTGATTGTATTTACAAAGTTTCTTGTTTCAGTATGCGGAAGCTTATATTAAATGTTCTTTTTCCAGCAAACTGGAAAATGAGGTTCAATGTTGATAAATGCAAGGTTATGCACAAAATGTGTTGAAAAGTGTGCTGGGGGTTTCCATAATTGAGGATCTAGGTTTTAATTGATAAGAAGTTGTCTAATTTCAGGCTGTGTCATTCAGTGGCTGCTAAAGCAAATGAAGTACTATATTGATTAAAAAGGCCATTAACACAAGGGATGAAAGCTAATTTTGTCCCTTGACGTCCCTGGTAAGGCCTCACTTGGAGTATGCAGTGCAGTTTTGGGCTCCAATCCTTTAGAAGGATATAAATGAGCTGGAGAGAGTGCAGAGACGTACAACTAAACTAGTTGGGGGATGAAAGACTTAAATTATGAGGGTAGACTGAGGTTGGAGTTTTTTCTCTTTTTTTGAGTTTATGGTGGGGGGTCGGTGTGAGTGTGGGTGTGTGTGTATATGGATGCTGGGTTTCATTGGGAGGGGTTTGGTTTTTATTCAAACCAATTTAACTATGTAATTATGTAATCCATAAAACCCTAGCAGGCCTGCCTTAAATAGTTGGCACCTGTGGTGTTTATACAAATGGCCTGCAGGTGGCACTGTGCATACTGTACATAGGACTTTCTGTACAGCTTGAAAGTGAAAGTAAGACTTACTGCTGTTATGTAATGGCTGCATGAACCTGCTAATAAAGCGCTGTTATACCCTCCTCATCCTTGGCTACCAAACACAACAGCACCATAGGTGATGAAGTGCACCTCTGTGAGGGCGAGCATTATAGCATCTTCCCTGCATGAGTAAAAATGTAGGAATTCTGTGAAAAACAGGATATTTGTAGACATTGCTATAAGCTCTCATAATTAAATGTGTGTTTCCTCTTTGGGTGGTAGAACCTACTTAAAGGGGAACTATCACAAACATAATAATATAATATAAGATTCATCACACTGATATAATAAACTTTCTAAATATAATCCATTTAAAGGAGCAGGAAGGAGGCAGGACTTCCTTTGCCTCTACATCATTAATGAGTATGCACGAAAAAAACTTCCCCTGAGCTTGTCATGTGATGTAGCACTCATTAGAAATAGCAGCACGAGCAGCAAGACCATGTATAGCTAAATTTGCATGCATGCCATCTGGGGAGAAAGGCTGCACCTCTGAGACATGCGCATCCAACTATAACTGGGCCCAAGGCTGCCTTGGGCAGCAGGGAGGAAGCTGCCTTAAAAATTAGTGACGTCACCCGAGTCCACCGCTAGATTCTCTGCAGAGCGCTGTTCCTTCTTCTATACACTAGGGATAAAGCATTAACTATGTTTTGTAAGTTATGACTGCCCCAGACTTATGATAGAAAACTTATGATAGAAATCTACAGATGCAGCCACTTGGATTTGTGAGTTAAATGCGTCGTGACTCAGGGTTAATTGAAGAAACTGTGTTATCTAAAGTTATCTTAACTCATTTAATGCATTTAACCTTTTCATTAGCATACCAAAGCACCATTGTTTTCAATGGTGAACTCTTTAATTGGATGGGATGCTGTGATACAATATTCTGTGCTAAGTGGGATAAATGGGATAGATGAGTTAAGACATGACGCATTAAACACACAAATCCAAGTGGCTGCATCTGTAACTTTCCTTCTCCTTTAAAATAAAACTATGCCCCCAAAATGAATACTTGAGCAACAGATGGAGTGTGGAAGCAAAAGACACAACTCTGTCTGTTAATTGGCTCATGTGACCTAACTTTATAGTTTGTTTGGTATGTTTGTGTGCACCGTTGGATCCTAGGATCCCAGGAGGCTGTCCTTATTTTTTAAAATGGCAATTTTCTATTTATGATTACCCAATGGCACATGCTACTAAAAAGTGTATTATTATGAAAATGGTTTATTTACATGAAGCAGGGTTCTACATATGAGCTGTTTTATCTCATATCTGTTTACAGAGACCTACATTGTTTAGGGGGTATAGTTTTCCTTTAACATTCTGTACTCTTTCTCAAATAACCAAGTTATTATTTGCTATCACCTTCTCAGCATCTGTCTCTTTTCATGCAGGAGCTGGGCGTCAGATTTTGATTGACAGTTAGATTTTATATTTTTTTGGGGGGAGGGTCCCTTTTCTAGCAGATGTATTAGAGCTCACTTCCAGCCACAACAAAATCTAACAAAATAACTGACTTTGGCACAAATCCTGCATGTAGAGGGAGTATTTCTGTTAAGCTCAAATACATCATGTAGTCTAAAGGAGCATCCCCCAAAGGCTATATTAGATCTGTCAATCAAAATCAAACTACAGACTCCTCCAAGACAGAATGAAAAGAGACAGGTGCTGAGAGGGGGACAGTGAAGAATAACTTGATTATTTTAGAAACAAGTTTGAATTTTAATAGATTATATTTAGAAAATGTTTTATTTCACAATGATGAAGTTTATATTCCCACGACAGTTTTAAATTATGGCAGAGTTTCTTTAAATGAGTAGTAGTATCTAGTATCTGAAATTTAATTGTCATAGTAATATCAGAAGCAGAGGATTTCAAACTCACAGCTTTCCAGCTATTGTGAATTACTTCTCCCAGAATACCCAAACAACGTAAGCTTGCTGTGAATCTGGGGAGATGTAGCCCACTAAAGTGAGCCTGAGCTTTCAAATGTGACATTACAATTACTTTTTCACTCTACAATTTTGTTGGTCTTTGTAAATGGAGCAATTCTTTTCTGGGCTTTCTGAGAATTACTTAGCTACACTGTTTAGTATCTGGTTGGTGTTCTAGGTATTCCTGAGTGCCTTTTCATATCTTTCATTTTCTTTAACACATGAGTGCATTTGCAAGAATGGCCACATAAATAATACAATGGATCACTCCCTCCAGCTTCCTAACATTCCAATACTTACTACAACTTAAGGTGGCCATAGACGGGCAGATTTACCTGCAATATCAGATGAATGATTTGCCCCTGACCTTCAGTTTAAATGAAGTAGTAAAAGAACAGATCAGACGATGTTCTGCCCTGACAGCAATCATACTGAAAATTGTCAGAATGGCAATACATGCAGAGATATTAACAGTAGCCGACAGAAATTTCCTAACCTGTACTATAAACTGAACGACCGATCACCACGGCATGAAAAATGTCGGGACACTCCACACGCAGTTCTAAAATAGTTAGAATCCTTATATCTATACATATATGGACAAATGTAGGCACCCCGAAGTGATTGTAATGACTTACCTGAAACTCCGGGCTGGTGCAACTATCAGCAGAAAACTGCATTGGCCCGAGGTTTTACCAGTGAGCACCATGGAGCTATTGACTTCTGTCTTCTCCTATCTTAGCCTTTCCCGGGGAAATCGCATGTGCAGTAGAATGAAAAAGCCGACTTTTAAGTTTTTTAAGACAGCGGAAGAAGGAAGTCTATCGCTTTGTGGTGCTCCCTGGTAATACCCAGGTAATACCCCGGTGCAGTTTTCTGAACTGGTCCGGGATTTCTGGTAAGTCATTAAGCCTAACATTTGGCACCCCCAAGAAAGTCTCAACTTTCCTTCTCCTTAAATTTGATTAATAAAACTGGCACTGTGCCGGGAAAAAATGTCTTGCAGAGAATCGATGCTCTATTTCTCAAAAATGGCTCAATTTAAAAGAAGTAAATAGGAACACTGCATAGTGGAGGACTTTCTGCATATTCATATTATTTTCTGTTAGAAGCCTTTCATTCCCCTCTAATGTGATATATGCAAAGACAATGAAAGTACAGACGATGTATTACTAAATGCTCCATTGAGTTATTATTCATGGATAAAACAAGGGCTAAGGTGACAGTGGTCTGAGCCAACGTGGGCTTTATTATTTTTTGCGCATGCATATCTATCTAATGAAAGTGCACAGGGAACTGGCAGAAGGCACTCCAAGATCATGGTACCTGCTGAACACCCAGACAAGTACTGTATAGTGCTCACATCATGCTGTCTCTCAGTGTTGTTCTATCAAATTATAAGAAGAACGTCTGAAGCTAGAGAAAGCAAAGTGGCCATTGTCATTCGTATGCATACATACATCTATACAGACAAGTAGCATTCCCCAGCAGCAAGAAATTATGTTTAATGATTGGGTAGAAGAATAAATGAAGTTTCATTTTCTACCTCCAAGCAAAATAATACAGGGCAAATTAAGCAGTGTGTGTGTGTGTCAACAACGCTTCACCCACACCTGGAAGGCTACTAAAGATGCATCACTTGTAAGGGGAAAATGTAGAGATAATAGCCTTGAGCACACATATAAGAGCTATGGCTTTTGCTTGTATGTGCAGGCAAAACAGCCTCAAACTACATGATGAAAAATGTACTCAGTGAAGCAGATATAAAAGAATTGGGTAATATATTGGATGTGCCTAATTGAGCCCATTCTGCTCAACACTATATCAACACCTGCCTTTCAAAGATATCATTATTAAGGTTGTATTTATAAAATGCCAACACATTTCTTAGTGCTGTGCAATAAATTGGAGTATACAATTAACATAGTGATTACATTAAAGAAAATAAAAGCATAAAGAGGGTAATGTCCAAAACAGCTTACAATTTGCAAAAACCATGACCACGTGAACACCAGAACTGAATGTAAAATTTATTTTTATTGAAAATGGAGAAAAAGATGGTACAGCCACCTGAGGTTCCAGCACTAATACATGTAAATGGAAGTCAGGCAGCTGCCTGCCTTGTGTATCAACTGACCCTGTAAGCTTCTAAGGCCATTAAGTTAAGGTGGGTGTACCAAAGATGCGATATTACCCGGAAATCAGGCCTTGGAGACATGAAAACTTATTTACAAGGCCAGGGAAAGAAGTGCAAGAGCACTATAGGGTACAATAGTGTGCCTCTTAGTGCTCATTCAGGAAGCACTGTTTCCTCTCCTATGCTAGATAAAAAATTGTCCAGTAGTCTCCTCTGATTTCTCACACAGATTTAGCTGATTTTGAGGGAAGAATCCATAGCTTTGACATATTTTGTACAGCATGGGTGTCACTAGACCTTGTATCTGTGCTGTTGGTCATCTACATCTTCCAGCATTATATAAAATAACTTACTAAACCCAATTGCTTGGGTCCCACCAACAACCCAAGCACAGCCCTAATAGAGTATTTGATGTTTTATGTGTTTCTCAAGATTCTCTCATTTCTTTCTTTCTTTCTTCTGTATTTGTGTCTCCTATAATTATAATGTGCCAGTGATTCTCAGTAACCCTTGAACGTGCCATAGCAGAAGCAGCAGCAGTGTAATAAGGCTGTGTAAGGCAGTATTTTATAATATACTGCTCTAATTCCTCCTCTTGCTGTTCAATACCACATGCAGTGGGTGTCTGCAGTTATGGCACAGCTGTAAAGTGTTTTCTTTCCTACTGGGGCACAAATAAAGTCCTACATTGCTGGACTTCAACTCACTTTCACGGCTACATTTACACCTATTGGTATCCGTGTGAATTTGCAATACTGCCTGTGGGGGCTTTTTCTATATAGAAGCAACATGTGGCAAAGTAATTCCAGTCATCATGCCCCTCTTGCTGTTTTTAATACACTAGTTTCCCCTTTCTTCTTCACCTGGATTCATGTCTATTATAGTAACAACCTAAACATTACTGAAGACATTAAACCAGTGTGCAAGAGTATGGCACAGGCCACTATTGACCACAACATTCTGTATAATTACATAATTATACAACACGATGGGTTTACCATATTGGTATTAAGCAGTGATTCTCCATATCAGCAGCCTAACAAGGCTGAGACAAAAATGTGGACAATCGGCCATGTTTTTTGCACCCTGCCCAAGAAAAAATTGTTGCAGGTCTCCACTCTCCATAATTCAACTCACCAATGGTTTTGCATTTATCTTATACAAGGTCAGACTGGGGTGCCCAGGGCCCACCGGGACTGCTGTCCAGGGTCCCCCTTGGCTGCCAGGGCCCCCCTCAGCTGCCCCCACCTCCTCGCTGGCGCGTTGCCCTCGCGCAGGGCATGGTGGCCACAATTATCTTTTTTTAAATAAATTATCGGGTTTGTTCCCGGTGTCCAGCCAGGCCAGTCCTGATCAAAATTGTAGACATTCTCTTCTGATTGAATTAATTGCACTTATACTGATGTTGTATGTTTATTAATAAATTAAGCTGATGCCTCTGAGTAAAAAAAATACTCCCACTGAGTCTACCTTAGTCATTTTATTGTTATTCCTTAGCTGGGGTAAGTCACTGCATTGGAAATAGGTCTCAGGCAGTCTTGGGGTGGGTCAGTGGTTGAAAAAAATCCTGCTGGGTGCCCATTTACTTTGGCGAGATGTGATACCTTATTATGCACACCAAACTAAACAGTCCTCTCTCATTAGCAACCCTACTACAAGAACTGCACTCAAGTGGATAAGTTAAGTTTTTATCCTATTCTCCCATCCTTCTCGAGACAGATTCCCATGCCTGGTGCTCAAACTCTAAAGCTTGCTGTGAAAGGAGACCAGATCATTCACCTTTCCACAACATGGCAATAACAGCAGTGCTCTGAACATTCCGCGCACGTGTTCCTCACTGCCTTGGGACTGTGTTCTCTCTCCCTCTCTTCATTGATTCGTAAATTAAAATGCACAAATCCTGAAGCGCTGTGTCTGACTGCAGTTCTGAGAACACTCTGTATGCAGACCCTGACCTGTCCCCGCTGCACCAAACACAGTTCCCGATGTTCAAAGGCTGCAAAAAGCCTTCTCTTTTGAATAGGTGCCGCTCTCACAACAGTGAAACTAGAGCCGCACGAGTGACTGCGGTAGTCTGGTGCAAGGAATCTATTCTCAACTAGAACAGTTATAGTTCAACAACAATACAGCTGTAATGCAAAATGCAAACCTGCCATTGAAACAAGCTTATTAGTCTTTTAAGTCTGAATATAATATAAATAATGTAAACCAGATTTGCTTTTAAATACATGAAAAATGGATGAGCATAGAAGCAATAGCAAGAATTCAATATGAAACTGGGCTGTCTCAGAACAGGTTTCATCATATGAAATTGTTTTTTCCTGAATTGACTTAGAGCTTTCACCCAGGTTGGCAGGGGAGGTCAAACCAAATATAAGGTCCACACTGCATCATGCATTTTAATGCTAGTGAATACATTAAAACAATGCTGACTCTTCACTTACTTGCAGGATACTGAACTAAAATCGCAGCTGCTTTTAAAGGAACCCTATGCCTTTTTGTTTTTTCCACTGATTATTGATTAAAGGTATTCAGGGTTGCTTGTATTCATTGATATACTATTAACTCGGGGCAAAAGCTAAAATGATTAATATTAATTGGTTTTGCATTCTGCCACTAGATGGAGCATGCAGTAAAAAATATCTGCAGAGAAAGCTAAAATCCCTGCAAATGGCTTTGCTGCAAAACAGCTCTGAAACTAAAAGCAGCCCTCTCTTCATTGTTATAGGGCCCCTCTTGATAAGTGGCTGTCAAATTACTTCTGCTTAAGCCCAAGTTCAATGTCTTTGGTCAGGGGTACCCTTTAGTTCAGTGACCCCCAACCATTGGCTCATGAGCAACATGTTGCTCGCCAACCCCTTGAATGTTGTTCCCTAAAAGCAGGTGCATATTTTTTAATTCCTGGTTTATAAGCAAGTTTTGGTTGCGTAAACTCCAGAGCCTCCTGTAATTTATCAGACTACATAGGGGCTACCAAATAGCCAATCACAGCACTTATTTTGCAACACACAGGAACATTTTATATGCTTGTGCTCCCTAACTCTTTTTACATCTAAATGTGGCTCACAGGTAAAAAATGTTGGGGTTGCCTTTATTGTATGCTGTGGGCTGAATAAATTAGGCACTTGAGCACTTTTTTGCCACTTTAAACAGTGTGCTGTTGGTGAATTTTTGGATGGATGAATGTGACCCTAGGACAGGACAGAGTCTCTCCAGTTCAGCACCTGGCACAACAGAAGTGAGAGGTGAGCACTCCATAATTGTGATTAGGTAAAAATGTTGGGGACACCGCTCATAACATTAATACACTCATATGAAGATATTATTGTATCAGTCATTCACTCATAGTTGCAATAATATATAGGACAACAAATACATATTCACCCCAAACCTCTACCTAAATGACCTTCAAACTGGGCTTTCAAGTGTATGTAGTAAATGGTCATTCTCTTCAATTATCATACTATATTGTCCTTTAGAATGAGCCTTGCTACTGCTCCAAACACCCCCAAGGGAACCAGTCTCATAGTTGGGGAATCACTGTAGTACCTAACAGAAGAATTCTATAAAATTCTTAGGGGAATGGCACACTTGCATACCTCCCAACATTTTGGAAATAAAAGAGGGTCAAAATAATTTACTGTGGGTAGCGCAGCTGATATTTTTTTGGCCATGCCGATTTTTGTGGCCACACCCATAATTTCCACGTTCATTTTACAAAAGAAAAATTTGGCAGGTTATAAAAGTTTGAACATATTTCTGTGGTTTTTTTCAGTTATTACAGTTTTGCTAATGAAGGTGAATTGCCCTTTAAGCTGCAAATCTAACTATTCCCAAGGGACCTCTGTATCTAAATTGGTAAATTAATAGCTTATCTCAAAATTGTTACAAAGTATCTTATTTGCACCTGGTGGCTGTTCTGGGCTCTCTGCCAAAAGCCACTTAAGTTAGAAGCTTTTCTTTTTCTGGCTGTTCAGTGCAAAGAAAATCAGGACTTTCCAGTACAAGTGGGGGTCTGCGGGTTGAGCTGTCAAAAGCAGGACTGTCCTGCTGAAAAAAGGGACAGTTGGGAGGTATGTACTTGGTGTTGCCTCCAGTTGTGTTTTGTTGCTTGCATAGAAAACTGCCTGTGCAGCTTGCCATTAATGTGAAGGGCAACCCCTTGTTGCCACTTTTACAGGTAGATTTATTTTCCTGTGTTCAGGGAGACAGATAGTTGCTATTCTAGTTAGCGGTAGAATTATTAAGCAAATACTCAGGAAGAGAAAACATCTGATGAGCCATTAGTCTGAATTAAGGCAGCCATAAATGGGCTAATGAGGCATTAAGCTAGTGGCCTGTGGATGAATGGATGAAGAGGGTAAAAGGGACCATAACTGCTAATATCAAAAATAAGTAAATTCATAGCATCCCTTTAACAAAAAACTATGGCCCAGTGTCTACTGATGCCAAAGTAGGTTATTGGTCAAAAGCAGCTTTAGGGTGGCAGCTGTTTTGCCTGTTATATTCCATTATTTCTCCTACAGTTAATATGCGCTGCTGTCTTAGCACAGGTATCATATTCAAATTTGTACTCCAGATATTCATCTTTAAATTATAAAAATTGAATTGCAAATATAGCTTGGTTAACCTAGCATATGTATTTTCATGGGGGGAAAAGTAGAGCAAATTGAGTGGTAACATGATTAATGCACACAGAGCTCCAGTTCAGGAAAAAGCTACATAATATTAAGACAAGATGATATTAAATTGGGATGTATTCATTTTTATGTAGAATCATGCTGGCACACATTCCAGCTGCCTTCTAAAGGGAGTTTACTTGCCAAGTCACTGAACATTAAGGCCATTAAGAGTTGGACTGTAGTTCACAGGTCCTAAAAATGTGAAGTGAGCAAAGTGGTTCGCTCTCCAGGCATATCCAGAGGGTTTTGTTAATTCATTCAGCAGTTCACAAGTGGTGTCATCAAGATGGTGGAAGGTTGTATGGACTATGTAGAATTTTGACAAGTTTATAGATGTAATGGGCTCATTTAGGCTTGCTTATACTTGCATTGAGAGGGCTAAATCAAACCAATTTCCAATAGGATGCACACAAATGAGCCTAAAATAGCCTTAATATGTTCTGCTCTTATCATATTTCACAAATATAAAACAATAGCATTTCAGACAGTCAGACAGGCACAATCAACTCTTTAATTAAGCATCTTTAGCCAACAAAGAGATCAAGTGTGCAATGATACAGTAATCATTATTAGTTCTTGTGAAACCTGAAAATGAAGAGGTGTAGTAAGAAGTGTATTGTCCAATTGCCAGATAAGGTTCTGCTGCTTTCAGGCCAAACATAAGAGAACACTGTCAAGGCAATATGGTCTTTACTGTTTACAGTTTGCCACATAGAAAGCCAATTGAAAAGATTCTAAATTCTTACTAAAAGTGGTGTAACTAGAAGTCGCTGGCCCCCACAGCACAATCATTTTAGGGCCCCCAAAATATCCAGATGTTGTCCTGTTTTACCAATATATATTAAAATTACCTCCAGGCTTTGCTTCCTCTGTAGTTATGCCCCTGTTTGCTCAACCATTAAATGCAGTCAAACTGATTCAATCTCCTGGTGATAATATGGGTAGTGCTCAGGCCCGGACTGGCAATCTGTGGGTTAGGGCAAATGCCAGATGGGCTGCTATAAGGTCCCATAGAAAGTCAGTCTTTAGTGGGCTGGTGGGGACTGTTTGGGCCTCTATGTGGGCTGATTGGACCTCTGTGTACCTGAAATGCCAGGGCCTATTTTGATTCTCAGTCCAGTCCTGGTAGTGCTTCTCCTGATTGCCCTGTCTTCTGGGTTTTGGGGTTGTAGGATTTTCAGTTGGTAAATGCATGATTGTTGTGCTTGAATCCATCATCATATTTGTCATGATACTCTTCCTCTTTTCCTTTCATTTTTTCAGAACATAATTGTATTTTTTTTTCTTATAATAGGTCCAAAATAACATAGCTTCTGTCTGATCGTTTGTTGAAGGTCAGGTATGGTCAAGGAATACTTTACCCTGGATAATTAGGATCGGTGCATATACTGTATACATCAGAACATTTAAAGATCTTATCTATCCTTTAAATCCTTGTTCTACCAAGAGGCAGTCTGTGTTGTATTAATTGATTGTTGGATCCTTTATTGTTAATAATGTATCCAGTAAGTAAAACTTATTTTTGTTCTCATGGAATGTAGACGATAGTATGTTGTAGTGGGAAATGAATTGTTTTAGCAGAAAATGAATTCTCCACAATATACTTTTTCCAAATATACCACATTCATGACACACACACCATTTGGGGGGCTGAATGGAGTGAACATGCACCTGCCTAACAGCTAGTTGATCGAGAGGAATATGAAAAACCACATCTGAAGCCTCTGAGTGGGGAAAATTACTTGAATGAAAATCAAACCAGTCCCTGGATCAACCATGCTATAAAAGCTAATCCCAACTTCCCTCCTGCAAATCTATACCCCTTTTATTACAGTTCAAAACCTTGCTTGCCCTTACAGCAGCTGACTGCCATTGCTTTCTAAAGCCAAATGTATTGCCTACTTTAGCTCTAGCACCTTCTCCCGTAAGGATTTGCCTAACATAGTCCCATCCAGGAAGCTAGGCGTCCTGGATAGAGTTTCAGAACATTTCAACATTTCATTGTTGCTTTCCTCTGAATTATACATAAAAGCTAAACTCTGCTTCAGATGGAACTCCAGTTCAATAGAGATCCAATAGGAAATTATTCTTTCTTTGAGGAAGTAGGAATGGCCCTTTATTAAAAATAACGAATGAACCTTTATTTTGCCAGCAAATATCTCTCTACTGAAATAGACCTTAAGTTTGCAGGGTCCTGCCAGTTCATAAAAAAACAAATAAAAAAAGATTGGCAATAAAACAAATATTTAGTTTAAATGTAGTCTGTCAAATTAAGGGAGTAATCATATTTAAACATAATTGCTAATAAATTAAACTTAAATAAAAAATATATAAAATACACAAGGAAACAATACTGTGTGGGTCTTATCTAAGAGAAGTGACTGAATCTTAACTGGCTGTCTAATATATATTCCAGCAAAGGGTTAACTGAACAGGCAGCTTGCTCTTTGTTAAAACCATGGAAAAAATTGGAGAAGGGATAATGGTTGGATATATGGGGTTTAGTTTTGTTGTCAAAAATTTCCCCAGTTATAAAGGACAGTACTGATAACTTCGTTCACATCTCTAATGCTACTCACTTCTAATAAAGAAGGAAAATATCTAGTGAATAGACTCCAATAAAATGTACAATCGCCGCTGCTAAAAGTGGAGGGATGCCAAAACATTAAAATACCTGAGTCTGGATGTGTTTAATATCTGTAACGTTATTAGAAAACCTGTAGCATATCTAGCGGGTAAAGTATAAATCAAGCGCTGCTCTCTAGTATATTATCTGAATTAGATTTTATCTAAACACTGGAAATATGATCTGTCCCATAAAATATAATTTCAGGGAGATTACAGTTAAGAGATATATGGAAATGAGACAATAAACAGACTGGAATTTCTTTCAGGTTTTTAAGGGAAGCTGTGAGGGGCAATTTAAAGTGAAGGTGACACATCTAAATCAACTTGCTGGCTTAACAAGGGATGGTATATCAAAATAGTACTGTGAAAAGGGACATTTTCCCTGTACTTCTGCTTGGCAATGGGAGACTGAACATCCCTGCTGTATTTTTAAAAACAAACAGATGTTAAAAATATAATGTGACCCTCTGTCCTACCCTATTGGGAGCAGTAACTTAGCAACGGCTAGAGGACTTCAGGGTTAACACCCCTCTTGTATATTGACTTCTAATAAGAATAAATCCTTTATGTTTATTACTACCCACACTTATTTCTATGAATAGTGTTTAAGCATTCTGAGAAACCTTTCCTCCATACAGGTCACTCCACTTTACAGCATATTATGCAGAAAACATGCAGAACCATCTCACATGTTCACTAGTGATAATAATAGTAATAAATTTGAAAAAACACAGAAAAAAATAATAGTGTGTCAGAATAGTTGCGCTCATAAAATTGGTGCTAGTCAAAATTATTCGGACGCCCCTTGACTTTAATGCATTTGGAGAAAATAGTGGCACGTACAAGAATTGTTGCTCCCATCAAAATTGTTGCACATCAATATTATTTTGATGCCTATTGACTTCAATGCATTTAGTGAAATTCACTCATCACTAATGTTCACTGATCATGTTCACTGGTCATATTGCAAGAATACTGGACCCTGTACCCTCAGCTTTTATTTTGCTTTCAGGCCGAGTATGTAGTGTGCCATCTGATACTGCATATTCCTGTCTCCTGCAATCTTCTCCTTCTTTGTAATTAAGCTCTATGATTGTCCTTCCTGAGAAATCTGCATACATTTCAACCCCACCTAAATGGTTCTAAGTGGCACTTAGAAATGGTCCTTTTATCAGTCTGGTAAGACACTTCAATTTATCTCCTGCGGAGCTGCTGCAAGAAAGAGTGCCCTCTGTATTATAGGAGGCAAATGTTGCATTGACCTTGTTCTGTGGTGCTAAATCATATATCGAAGGTCTATCAAAGAGATGAGGCTTCATGTCACAGTGGCAGAGAGGCACCTTCCAAAAACAACATCTTAAGAAAGTGCAGTATCTCTTAAGACAGTGACAGAGTGGCAAACACAAGTACAGAGATTTTATATTTATTTATTTAACTGACACACAAGACATACAGGGGACATAAGAATGCTAAAAAAATATTCCCCTTTATTTCATGTGAACTTCATTGATTCATGAATAATGTTTAAAATTTGGGGCATGCAAAATACACTGGACACCATCACTGCCTTTCACCATCCTTGGAACTAGGACAAATGGTGAAAATAAGACTTAAGCTCCCCATAGACGCAACGATATTTCCCTGCCGAACGACCGATTTTAGGGAAGTCTGACCAATCTGTCAAATTATCATGCGGTTAGTGGGATACAAACGATCGTTCATCTCACGATTTTTCGTCCGACATTGGTCTGATGATTGATCGGCCAGGTTAGAAAATCTTTATCGGTCCCCATGCAATCTACCTATGTTTGCAGCGCAAGCAGGCTCCGATCCTTCAGTTTTTGCAAGCAATATCGCCTGAAATGGTCTTTTTAGTTGATGGACACATCGGACATTTAAACGATCGTTTGAGACAATCGTGGTCTCACGATAATTATTGGATCTTTCAAAAATCTTTACGTCTATGGCCAGCTTAACAGAGAAATTTCACAGCTCTCACTTTCCATCTGCTAAATTTTTGCAACCATTATTTTCTCCTTCACTATCCTTAAGGGGCAGATTTATCAAGAGTCAATTGAAAATTCAAATTCAATTCAAGTTTCTTTATCATACTCCTTCCCTTTGAGAAAACAACTGGAATCGATTTTGATCGAATTTGATTCAAATTTTCGGGTTGTTAAAATTCTTCCAAGTATACAAAAATTTGTTTATTAATTAATTTTGCCCAGTTGAATTTATGGGAGTTTTAAAAATTTCAACTCTTGTGCCTCTAAGTGTCGGTCTCTCCCTCATGAAATCCCAAGGAAAAAACATAAATTTGGCTCTTAAAGACATATGCTTTCCCCTGGAGCCATGGAAAAAATTATGAAAAAATAGCACAAAACTGCACTTCTGTAAATCACCATTCAAGTGCAAGGTACTGTTTTATTATTACAGAGAGAAGGAAATCAGTTTAAAAATGTTGAATTCTTTAAAGGACTTCCCATAATTTTCTGTACAAGGGGATTCTGAATAACAGATTCTATAGCTGTATATCTGTTCATGAGTGTCTTTTTCATGCAAGACACAGCTGCCACAGTGTGCCAGCGTCAGCCACCAATAACAATAATAATAACAATAATAATAATAAAAAAAAAACACAGTTTGATTGAGTGTGTGAATAAACAGGACAAGTGCCAGCAACAATGGTAGGGTTACAGACCTATAGGGCTTGATTACCTTATATTAAGTATTTAAGGTGCAGTATTCGTAAAGTTCAATCTTCAGGATAATGTCAGGTAAGTTTTTTCAGAGAACAAATCCAAAGCATATTTTTCTGACGTTAATTAGAATTAATTGTTTAATTCTCAGCTGTAAGTTTTGTAGCAAATTGTAGGGATGCACCGAATCCAGGATTCGGTTCGGTATTCAGCCAGGATTTGGCCTTTTTCATCATCCTTGTGCCTGGCCAAACTGAAACCGAATCCTAAAAATCTTGTGACTTTTCGTCATAAACCAAGGAAGTAAAAAAAAGTTTTAGTGGTGCACTTCGTGTGTGGCTCTCTTTTACCCTCCCCCTCACTAATTTGCATATGCAAATTAGGGATTGGGTAAGGTATTCGGCCAAATCTTTCACACCTGGTTGCTTTTACAGCAAGATTGTTGACAAACCTTAGCCTGGTAGTCAGATTACAGTTGAAATGGCTTCACAGCTCATTAGGTTGCAGTATGAAGTACTAGAAAGATATATTGGGCAGGCTGATGATGGATCAGTATAGTTCCATGAGTTGTGATGTGACCTCTCTCACCCAGCTGAAAGGCCTTCTCGAACTCCAAAATTCAATATTTACGTGGATGGCTCTGCATTTTCTTTGCAGTTCAGTACCTGGCTACAAATAATTAATACAAGTGGATTCCAATGATGTGCTGATTCTACAAACAGGAGGAACAGGGCCATGTGCAATAGAGTCTCTGCTGCAAATGTCAAAAAAAATAAAACATGCATAGCTCAGTAAAGTCCAACAGTCACACATAATGTGACCTACAATTCCCAGCAAGTTTATACAGATTGATCAACTGAGAAGAAGAGATGGTTCCAAAGAATACTGTACGTAGAGTATAGATGAAGGTTTCAAATTACCACTTCCATACTCTACAGCACGGCAGTGCCAGCTTCATATTCACTAGGGAACCAGGTACTACACAGTGTGACCGTGACACCTTGAAACTTTTATCGCTAAGAGACTTTCTCTTAAAGAGATAATGAAATGTTATATAAGAGTTATATGTGTCATTATGCATCAGTGTGTAATTAAGCACATTTTTGACTGCCTCCTTTTATTCCCTGTAGCAAGCTCTATGTTTTCGTGTAAGTTTTCAGGTATGATTAATTTAACTCAAAGGAAGGTGGCTGGGGGCCACTGAAATGTTCCCAGGGTGTCATTAGAATTTGAAATCACATGGTAGTGCTATGCGTTTTGTCTGCTCCTTCTGTCTTCTTCTGAGGTTAGAGGTATGATATGCTTTAGACCCTTGATTAGTTCTCTAACAACTTCCAATGTGCCATACTATTATGGAGTAGAGTGTGAGACATGGGCAGCCATGAGACTTTAAATGAGTGGCAGCATTCTATTAGCAAGTACTCTTTAATAAGTCCCAGGGCTCATAAATGTCCTTCTTGTACATGAGGGCCACTGTGGTTTCTGCTGCTGGTCCCCTGAATAAACAGTTACAGAAAACTTCTGGTTTCCCATGGACCCCTGGTTTTATGTAGCGCAGCGAAGGCATTGGAAGGGGGTCCCGTGTAAAATGGCCTATTATATTGTCTACTGTTTTTTTATATACACACCAGGGATTTATACAGTATATGCAACCCAGTGTTTTCCAACTGCTGCTAGACTGCAACTCCCAGATTTCATCCATTACTAACAGCCATTTACTTTTTCTTTAATTCCAGCTCCCTGGATTCTGTCCCAACACTGCTCCAGACCTCACCAAGAGGGTACACTTCCACAGTTTGTAAACAATTGCTCTTAATTGTTTTGGTTGATATTGTAGGTGCTGGCATTTTGCAGCTGTAACAGCTTCAAATCTACTGTTTTGATGTTTGGTCCTTGAGAGGTAGATACTTAGATTACCTGTTTACAACCCTTTTCACCTTATCATATGACTGTTTTAATTATCTGCCTCAAAAGGAGAAGCTTCAATTTCCCTGTTTGCCCTGTTCTGCTCAAGAAATGACAGAAACACAGATTTTCATGGTTAAAACAACAGGTAAAAAAGTATTTTTGTTGCAAGCCCTTTTGACTGAACTCATATTGAACAAAGTGGTGTACTGCCAGTAACATAAAAAACAGCTTGTATATATGAACTATAGTCGTGTTTCTGAAGTAAACAGATCAGTTTTACCAGTGCAGGGCAACAATGCATGATATTTTCATTATTTTAAAACACATTCATTTTTTGGTGCTATTGTTCCTTTAAAGACTGTTAGTGAGTGGATAGAATAGAAGCAGCTTATGTACTGAACTATACACTGTCCTGAGCTGCTGCTAGAAAACATGCAAAGGAAAAAAATGCTTTCTTAAAAGATACTTTAGGGAGAAAAAACTACAGAAACACATCACTTATTGTGGTATACCATGGGTTATAGCCGAATACCACTTTAAAGGGGTTGTTCATCTTTGAGATAATGTTAAGTATGATGTAGAGAGGGTATTCTAAGACAATTTGCATTTGGTTTTCATTTTTTATTATTTGCAGTTTTTGAGTTACTTCGCTTTTTAGTCTTCAATTTGCATCTTAAGCAATCTGGTTGCTAGGGTCCAAATTACCCTAGCATCCATACATTGATTTTAATAAGAGATTGGAATATGAATAGGAGAGGCTCTACATAGAAGGATCAGTAATAAAAAGTAACAACAACAATACATGTATATCCCTACAGAGTGTTTGTGTTTTAGAAGGGAGTCAGCGACACCCATTTGAAAGCTGCAAACAGTCAGAAGAAAAAGGCAAATAACTATAAAACAATAAATAATGCTGAAAGAAAACTGAAAAGTTGCTTAGAATTAGCCATTCTCTAACATACTAAAAGTTAACTTAAAGGTGAACCAACCCTTTAAATTGCAAATCACTTTCAACAGTCCTGCTTATTTCTGAAGGTTTTTTATCATGTGGCCTTGGCTATCACTTGCTATAAGCTAAAGGGGTACAGATAGAAACCAAAACCTATAGAGCAGTGGTGTAACTAGATATTACTGGGCCCCACAGCAAATTAATTTTATGGCCCCCAGCCATCATATCCAGAAGTTGTCTTGTTTTACCAATATATATTGAAATTGCTCATTAATTAGGGCCTCATGAAGCCCCCTATCCCTCCTGAGCCCCCCTGCAGCCATAGGGTCTGCCCTGCTATACATAAAGTCAAAGCTCCAGCATGCATTTGCCATGTCCTGAATAGTTTATTGAACTGTGGCAGCAGGTAAAGTGTGTTTCTATATGAATGGAAGGGTATCTACCAGCCCCCAGTGTTACATTATCATTATTGGAGGAGCAGGTGTCTATCAAACACACACACACACACAGGTCATTTTTATTATAAGCCAATAGGATGACAGATCCTATTTAAGAGAAGACAAATACTTTAGTAAATGGGATCTACAGTATTCTCAATATTTTATTGCATCAATGCTTATATCTAATTGAATGTATTTTCATGAAAATACATGAGGGTAAAGGTACATTTATTGTATGCATGTTAATTACACATGGATGCCTCCATGACAGGTGGTTTACAATAAGGGCAGAGAAATGCACAAGATTATATAAGTGCCCCAGGCACATGAACAGTCTGAATCATAGTAGGCTACCTTCAGCAGAACAACTGACTTAACCCTATATGTTCTGAGTGCCAGCAAAAACCCTCTCTTGTATCACTTAAGTCAGTTGTTCCATTAAAGACAGGCTGCGGTAAATCAGAAGCAAATCATATAAGTGCCTCCAGGCACATTTGTAACGTTGTGTGTCTCTATCCCCATACTGTAAAATAGATGTCACTAAGGCACCCATATGTAGAAACATGCATAAAACCCAAGATGAGAAAATTATATTCATTACACACAACCAACATATGATAGATCCTCTTCTCAATGGCATAGCTACCAGCATGCCACACATTTATATCCTAAACCCCTGCCCTGAACCCACACAAGAGGGTCCCAGTGTATGTCTAACACCCTTGACTGCGCCCATGCACATAGGCACTTTGGTGCTTGTTGCATCTCCAACCTTGTGAAAGACAAGAACAGACCAGTTGCTTATTCTACTATTTGTCTGACATCTAATTGTAAAATATAATACAGCTCTGATGTCCAGATTATAATAAATGAATTGCAATATTTAATTTTTACAGTTACATGCAGCAATGGCTCCCTGCTGGACTGAGTGATGGGTAAGGTCTCTAGTTCTGTTACGCTGCCCTTCCACCTAGCCATTTTAAAAGGGGTTGTTCACCTTTACATGAAATTTTAGTATGATGTAGAGACTGATATTCTGAGAAAATTCACAATTGTTTTTCATGTTTTATTATTTGTAGTTTTTGAGTTATTTCACTTTTTATTCAGCAGCTCTCTGGTTCGCAATATCATCTGGCTGCTAGGGTCCAAACTTCCCTAGTAAAAGTAGAAATAACAATACAATTTTAGCCATTTGTAGCCATACATTTGTTTTTTAAGATGGGGTCAGTGACACCCCTCTCCCCCCATTTGAAAACTGGAAAGATGAAGGGAAATCACTCGAAAACTACAAAAAGAAAAAAATGAAGGCCAATTGAAAAGTTGCTTAGAAGTAGCCATTCTATTACATAGTAAAAGTTAACTTAAAGGTGAACCACCTCTTTTAATAGTATTAAAGGGCATGTCAAGTTTCTAAGCTCTATAGAGCTTGGACCTCCTATTTCCTATGGCACTTAATTTTATTGATTTATGATCCTGATCATCAATATTATAATGTTGGTATAATGCACTAACATATTCTGCACCACTATACAATAAATGGGTGTATACATACATACTTTATTAAAGGAGAAGGAAAGGTACTGATACAAAATAGCTTCTATAAGTTTATCCTAATACACACAAGCAAAGAGATATATTTGTTCAAAAGAATTCAGTGGCTTAAGGTGGCCATACATTGAGAGATCTGCTCATTTGGCGATGTCGCCAAATGAGCGTATCTCTCCCTGATATGCCCACATTGAAGTAGGCCATATCGGACTGATCCAATCGTGGGCCCTAGGGCAGATGGTCGGATCCGACGGGATTTTTAATCCTGCCTAACTTTTGGCTGAATATCGAATAGGGCAGCCCATTGGAGGGCCACATACATGGGCCAATAAGCTGCCAACTCTATCTGTAGGCAGCTTTTATCGGCCGGTGCATTGCCACCTTTACTTTAAAATGCTGAAATAAAGAGACGCCCATCTGAAAGAGATTGCAGGCCCCATCTTTATTCTTTTGCATGGCATTTCCCCCAAGTGCTTAACTCCCCCCATGTACCAGTGGAATTTGGAAACATGGAATTTGATGAAATAGAACGATGTGTGTATGTGGTGGCCCAGGTCCAGTGGGTGAATGTAGTTAAAGCAAATGCAGCAAAGTCAGTTGGCTGAATGCCGGCACACTAAGCAGCACAAATGAAGTCTACGAGTGAGGCTGAATGTATATTCTATGGCACACTGAACTATGGATTTTTTGTCTACTTTCCTTCTCATTTAAACAATCAATAACCAATACAGGAGGTAAAGAGGCACCTGCCTGAATTCTAGCCTGTTCTTTGATGTATTGATTGAATGTGTAGTGCTGTGTATACAAGTAACCCTCTATAAAGTAGCTTTCATTTTGACACAGTTATAAAAGTGAGCCATGAGGAACTGCTTTCTTGTGTTAAAACAAACATGGTATTAGCTTTACAAAGCCTAGATGAAATATCCTTGAATCCTACGCTGATGGTAGTGTTGAATGTATCTAGAATTGTATCCTGTTCAATACATAACATGAATATGTATTATTGAAACATAGTTTCCCCATAGTAACAAACCTGTTAATTATTCTCTATGGTACTGTGGTTGTTAATGTGGTATCCTGCCCTCGCCAATATCCCCAGCATTGTGGGCTTGTCTTATCTTGAATTCTCAATCAATTAGTTTAGTGACTTTTCGCCGGCTGAGTGATTAATTTGCCTGAGAATCCTGTTACTTACTCCTCACAAGTTGCACATCAAAAGCATAAATTAATTTGTGTTACTTATTTCACACTTTCCCCTCTCCTGTACGGCCTGACAAACATATTGAAAACACCAATGGGATCACTTAAAATGCCAGTAAGATATGCACAACAATGTAGTCCAGGGAAACCTTGCTTTGCAGGGAAAGCCTGCTTCTACCTCTGTCTTTCTTTTGGAACAATATTTTCATGTCCAAGAACTGCATTGTAATGTACCCCAGGGGACTCCCTGTCCTGCTCTAAAACTGGACCTGGCTGCAGAGAGTGGTTTACATAAGAACAAGACCATGACCAAGATACATAGGGGCAAATTCATTAAGGTCCGAAAATTCGCTAACGTTGGCTTCGCTAGCGTTCGCCAGGCAAATTTCCGCCAGCGCTACGCAAATTCACTAAAGCGCGAAGTTACGCTCAGATCGGCGAATGGTATCGTAGTTGCGCTAGTGTTACTTCGCCAGGCAAAGCGCAGTTACGCTAGCGATGCCTAATTTGCATACGGCGGGAACTTAAGCGTATAATAGAAGTATATGTTACAGCCACTACATTCCACTACACAAGCCCAGAAAGTTGTCCTATTGCCCTACATGTGCCCCCTGTATAGTTGAGTTGCCATATGTTAGGAAATGCAGTGGGGAAGGAGGGTAACCCCGCACAAAAAAACGATCTTTTTCAGACTATCACCCTACAAACAGCGTTTTTTTGAGACTTAGAAAAATTTTCCATTTTTTTTTCAAACTCCTATCTATTTATTGAATTTAGCCCGGTCTGACCAGGTAAAGTAAAGTCTAACGTAAGTGGTAACGTTCAGTAAAATTTTGATCTTAGTGAATTTACGATCCTTTGTCAGTGAGCAACTTCGCCTGGCGTAAGGGTGTGAAGTTGCGCAAGTCTATCTACTTCGCTAGCAAAAATTCACCAGAGTCGGTGTTAGAGAATTTGCGAAGTTGGGAAATTACATCACGCTGGCGAATTAGCGCTAGCGTTAGACTCTTAGCACTTTAGTGAATTTCCCCCCATAATGTGGCTGTAGGAGAATCTGAAGATTTTACCCCAAAAGGTCATGTGAGGCAAGCTTGGGGCTCATTTGTCAACACTGGGCAAATTTGCCCATGGGCAGTTATCTATAGCAACCAATAAGTGATGAGCTTTTTACAGTCTACTGGAAGTAGAACAAGGAATGCAGCAATCTGATTGGTTGTCATGGGTTATTGCCCATGGGCAAATGTTCCCAGTGTTGATAAATGACACCTGTTTTCTCCACCAGCATATCTTCTCCAGGGGAAAAATGGCAATCCCCTTCCACCCTGACATCACTGTGCACAGACAACATCGGGCCAGATTTGAAGTGGTAAAAATATGTTTTCATGACAAAATTTGTCCTGTTTGCACAGACCAATACTATGCCTCTCAATGCACACTTTGCACAGTGATGATGTGGCAGAAGGAAGCAGATTGGCATTTCCCCCCTTGACTGAAATACAGCAGAGGAGGAAAAGCCTGGTCTGACATGGCCCTGTTGTAAGGAGATGTTACTAGAGGCAGTTAGGAGTAAGGATACAGTGTACAGCACAAGAGCGTTAGCAGCACAAAGATGTGCCATACTAACCACTGAGGGGCTGCAGTAACAATCCCTTTCGGAATTTCCATGATATTGTAATATTCAAGGATACATCACAAGATTTGTGTTTATAGTAGCACTTTGCATTTCACTAAGAGATGGTACGTGGGTCTAGGACACCATCCACAGTCACAGTAATAATCCTGGCCATGTTCATGTGGAACGGCACCAATGAAGTTGCTTTCAGTGAAAAGTTGCCAAGATGTGAACAGACAATGTGACATGAGCAGAGTCAGATATCAGAGCAAGAACAAAAATAGCAGGGCGCTAATCGCAGTGCCTAATACTGTCCTGTTGCTGGGATTCCCTTGTACGTCAGAAGATGTTTCGAGCGCTGCTTAAATCTTTACTCCCCCCACGCACAGGCACACACACACATTCATCTGCCCTCCCGCATCACAATCATTTGGCTAGTGTCACAATTTCCCACCTGTTTTTCCAGCTTTTTTTTTTTTTAATGCTTCTGAAGGTCGCCCACTCCATTCCCACCCCCAGCCTGTCTTCTTGAGAAAGTGGAGTTTCCATGGCAACCCAATCAGTGTTTCCTGCCAGTATGATAACAATCTATTAAATTAGCAGATAGAAAACGGAAGAAATTAAATTTTTAACCAAAAATGCATCACCTTCATAATACTTTTCACACAGACTTTCCCACAGAAGCATTTGTACACTCATTACCAGTTAGGAGATATTATTGTTATAATGGACTGTGTTGGTAGCAGGAGGACTTATTTCACCCCAACAAACATTATAACTCTTTGGGCCTCAGAAATATGTTGCTTGGTTTGGTACGATTTGGCATGTATCAGCTATTTTTGGTATTTTTCAGCCTTTTTTGTCACAACCAGAGGGGTTGACTATCTACACAAAGCCAATCAGCATATGGTTGTATCATCAACTATAAGTTAGAAAATGGAAAAGCAAAAATCAGATTGGTTATAATAGGCAAATGCACTTGTTAGCGTGTGTGTTTAAAGGGGTTGTTCATAGCGATGTGCAGGTGGCCTGATACCTGATGCGGGTGGGGCGGGGATAATCATCATCGCACTCTTCTTTGCGGGTGATGGGTGGGTGCGAGTTCCGCTCTTCTCCTGCTCTCCCCGCCCACCACCATCACATGCGGGCTTCTGACTTCTGGGTTTGTCTTTTATAGATGCTGCACCTGCTTGCCCTGTCCCTTTTGTGATGTCATTGGTGCAGCAGGTAATCAGGGGGTCTATAAAAGCAACCCGGAAGTCAGATGCGGGTTAGGGTCGGGAAATCCCAACCCGCACATCACTTATTGTTCACCTTTGAGTTAACTTTTAATATTATGTATTGTAGAGAATCATCTTGAGTTAAATTTTTTATTATTTGTGGTGTTTGAGTTATTTACCTTTTTATTCAGCAGCTCTCCAGTTAACCATTTCAGCAATCTGGTTGCTAGGATCCAAATTACCCTAGAAACCATGCATTGATATGAATAGTAGAAGCCTAAATAGAAAGATGAGTAATAAAAAGTAGCAATAACAATAAATGTGTAGCCTTACAGAGAATTTGCTTCCTCTTCTGTCCGGCGCCCAGAGCCGCCACGTGGGTGATGACGTCCCTGCATCACAATGGACGCGATGATGTCATGGCGCTCACGTTTTGCCGCCAAATTTGATTATTTAAAGGTGCCAGGACGCTAGCATTGTACCCAATTAGAAGTATTTCTTTGCCACGTTCCTTGGTGCTCTATATTATTGTTCCTTGGATTACTGACCCCTGCCTGGAATTGTATTTGGCTGCCTGCCTATAGAACTTTGCCTGTACTTTGACCACGAGTATTGCCTGATCCTTGCCTGTACCTTGTTCTGGACTTTAACCCCTAAGCTTCCTCAATGGTCCTTACTACTCTCCCTTGGGAGCCGACAGGCCCCCTGACAGTGACCCCAATTTGTAAGCTGGAAAGAGTCAGAAGAAAACTATAAAAAAAAAATTTTCATGCCATTCTTGCCAGATTTAAAACCAACACACAGTTTCATGTTAGTCATTTTCCAAAGTAAGTGTTCTAGAAGCCACCAGCTATTATGCCAAACAAAGTACCACTCTATATTGGGGGGGGGAGCCATGCAAGATGCAGCAGTTTTGCCAAAATCATTTCAGGATTTATTTGTTATACTGAGTAACATAACAAACAGTAGGCATATTTTACTGACTATACACATTGAAGAAATGTAGTTAAATCCCTCTCAATCATGGCTCCCACTGGAGGCACACACGTGTGAAGAAGCACGTGCTCCGGGATGATATCAGCACTGCACCATTAAACTGGATATAATTATTCTCGGCTAAATCATTTATAAACTTATAAGGACAGGCTGGCAGCTGTTTTGCTGAGAAGCAAATTCATCTTGTTGGCATAAATCTCAAAACAAGATTAGAGTTTATACTTATACTTATAATTTTTTATATAAAGATCTCAGATACTTCAAAACCTCTTGGCATCAGAAATTCTATTCATGGAGTATAACATAACAGTGATTGACAGGTAGGCATTATAGATGTTTTGCAGCCAATAGACTTATAGACATCTGACTAGTGAATGTAATGAGGCATTACTGCCGGAAAAAGTCCAATGTATTTCTTTGTGAATCAGAATATCATTATTCTTTTTCTTCTTGTATGTCAAGTGACGTCTACTTGTAGATAAATCAATGAAAGCACAACAACCTAGAAATTACCCTGCTGCCCAATGGAGTGTATCCATTTCTGTGCATTAGACAGAGATTCAGGGCAAGGGACTGAGACTATAAATAGCATTACCTTTTATCTGGTATTGCCCAGAAGTAGCAAATAGTCAATTCAGCTGGGTTATAGGCATTGCAGAGCTAACTCAGGGATTCTCCTGGTGGGACCCACCATAGATAAGATCCAATCAAGTACCACCATAGATAAGATTCAATCAATTTTTTTTTTTATTGCTACCACTTAATACATGGGTCTGACCAGAAGCCTGGAATTCAGTGTCCTATATGTCCAATTACCTACCAACAGCAATATGGCCTCACCATGTCCAACAGGACTTGGCACCCACTGGATTTTCTTACAGTGCCCCGGTGCACCAGTCTGACCTTGAGTTCTCTAGTGAGTCCTAGGAGGCCCACTTGTGAGTGAGTCCTAGGAGGCCCACATGTGGTTGACCTAAGCTATTCAAAGTGGAACACCCTATTTCCCAACCACAGTGCAGCTGGAGATGATGGTGAAGCTCAGGGCCCAGTTAACTCTTCCTAGAGGCCACAAAAGGACAAGATCTGTCAGTGTTTATTAGTTTTGAGAAAAGAGAAAGCAAAGTAAAAAGTTTCTGTAGCTATTTTATTTTCTTGCAGAAACATTAAATTTGCTTCTTTGTTCCAAAATTAGAGAGCAGATGTCTCCCTGGTTCAATAAAGTTAAATAAATGTCGTTGTATTGACATTTAATCTCATTTTGAGAGCAAATTAAATCCTTTGCTATGCACTTCTTTTCCATAATAAATATCCCAGTTTTACTTCATATTTCTTCATAGCTAAAATCTTCAGCTCCCTTTAATAATTCAGCTGCTTATGTCCAAAGTCTTTCCATTCTTATAATATCTATTTTTATGGACTAGAGCCCAAGCAATTATTTTTAAAAAGGTAAAATTAAATATGTATTGCACATCTATCCCCTAATAATACATAACCAATACCCAGCTGACTCCGTCAGAAGCCAACTCATTATGTGTCTTTTAGCAAAGTGGTTTACCTACAAGAAAACATTTTTTCCTACAAGTATAAAATAATTGTTTATCCCAAACAAAAGGATTTATTTGAAAACTCTCAAATGTCTACAATAATATATTTATTTATATATACACATATACACTAGGGATGCACCGAATCCACTATTTTGGATTTGGCCGAACCCCGAATTTCTTCATGAAAGAGTTGCCCGAATACCAAACTGAATCCTAATCTGAATATGCAAATTGGGGTGGAAAGGGGAAACATTTTTACTTCCTTGTTTTGTGACAAAAAGCCACACAAATTCCAATGAAATTGGGATTTGGATTTGGTTTGGCCGCACAGACGGATTCGGCAAAATCTGAATCCTGTTGAAAAAGGGCAAATCCTGGCCGAATCTCGAACCGAAACCTGTATTCAGTGCATCCCTAATATGTACACATACAGGTACAAGCTTTATTATCTGAAATATTTGGGACCTGTGGTTTGCTGCATAAGGGTTTTTTTCTGTAATTTAGATCACTACACATTAAGGCTACTGCAAAAATCATATAGAAATATAATAAACATAGTAGGATAGATCTGGCACCAATCCAATGTGCTGTTTTATTACAGAGATAAAGGAAATCACGTTGAATAAATAAAATCATTTTCTTTAAATATAGTCTATGAAACATGGCCTTTCCATAATTTGGTATCAGGTTTTTGCCTATACTCACAGAAGGCGAGGGGGCAGACAGGAGTATTTAACCAAGAGTTAGTAAAAAGCATTCTCTCTAAATCATATTATAATTGAACCCCCAACCACTGCTCCAGGCCCCCCTCAAGGAAACCAGCTTGGGAACTACTGCCATAGATCATGAAACTTCCAGGTATGTAATCAGCATGAACCTTGAAATGTAATGCACAATGGAATAGTAATACAATTATCCAGAAAGACAAAATCAACTGTAATACTGAAATATTTAAATCATGAACAATTAGCACAAATTCACATAATTAAAAGATAAACTTCAAATTCCTAATTTCAGATAAGATTTTTTTTCCCAGAAATCAAAGCTCTTTTGCTGGAACAAAGCTGAGTAACTGAAACCTAATTAATAGCTGAGTTCAGTGAATGAGAACTGGAAGAGATGAAAGAGCAGCTCGAGCTGAAATGTGCCAAAACAGGGGGAGCTACGTGATGGGTTTTGGGAAGGGGGAGACAAATCTTCAGGACACAAATACAGAAAGAGAGGACGAGAGAAAGAGAGAGAGCGTTAAGAAAGAGATAACTAGGGCAGAAAAAGAACTTTAAAGAAAGTGTGAAAAGTGCAAGGGTAGGCATGGGTTATGCATAGGACAGTAATATTTGTCCTATCTCCTCAGGTCCAGCCCCCATCCTTCTAATTATATTGTTTCATTTTCCCACAATCTTAAATACAGCCGTATTACTTTATTGTTCAGAGGACCTTAAATAATACATTCATATATTCATAGAAGCTAATCTTTCTCATCTAACACTTTCTCCCTAATTAAACTTCTAAACTTCTCCAGCTAGCTGTGCTGTATATCCTATGAGCCTTTCAGATACAATTTTCAGATAGTAGTCTTACATGACTAATAGCAATATCTGAACCTTATATATAGATTTTGGGCCATAAAGAAACATTCAGCTGAGGTAACTACTTGGCCCAGGACCCTAACAACTACCCACCTTTTTTGTTCATACTTTCATACCCCCTTCTGCTCATCTGCACACCCGTTATCTGCAACCACTGTCAACAACACCCCTCTATCATCCGATCCCCAACAGTTGTGCCCATTCAAGAGAAATGTCTCTTCCCTCCAATTGTGTCCAAGACACATCTCTTCTACTTACCCATTATTCTGGCCTGTGTACACTTGCCTCAAAATGTATTTCCATGATCCTATAATCATTTTAATATTTTATTCAGATTTTTACAGAAAGTAATATACAAGACCATAGCTCACTCTATGGCTAGGCACATGGGTTTGTTTACAACCTGAGATGTAAAGTGCAAAGTGCAAAAAGAACTTCCTGTGAAAACAGTTGTACTTGAATTTGTATTTGAACAGGGCAGGTAATGACCCTTGAGCAAGATTTTTAGGGTGCATTATGTAGAAGCACTGTGCAAGGGCATTAGTGGCCCAACGCTTGTACCAGTTCATCATAAATGCAGGAATAGCATATCTTCAATGTCAATATGCTCAATGTTTATACAGAGGTAGCCTTAAAGTTCACACTATCTATACATGAGATGAAGCTTGTATGCAACCTTTGGAATATTGACTGCATTTGACCTCTAACTGCAAATATTTCTATGCTTGAAAAAGTCAAAGAGAGAGGACAGCTAAAGCATATATGTAAATGAGTAAATGGGCAAGGTACAATGTTCTCTGCACATAAGTTTTAAATCCATAAGGGAAATAAATGGAAGTTAACACCATTTATTAATAGGGTATAACATTATTAGCGACCCAAACAGAAAGGGTTCTGGGCAACAAAGATAGGTTCAATTATCTAACCACTGCATATGTTCCAAGTAAATTTGCAGTGAAATGAATTCATTCAAAGCTGGGTTGATTATCGGTGACCTGCTTTTTATTGGATATGTCGATCTTCTCATTACCTTGATATATTAATTAGATTTTGCCAACTTAACTCTGAAACACAAATTCAATGAGAATGTACAACTCCGGGCTATTGTAAGAATCAGCAGACCATTAATTAATTTTGGAAAATATATCATGCTATTAAGATGAAACAAAAAAAGGAAAAGTAATTAATTTTAAGCTTCAACTCCTACAAATATTGTTGATAATAAAGCAGTCAGTAGGAACAGAGGCACCAGGCACTGGCAGTACTCCTAACTGTCAGAAAGGCTGATGTGAATATATGTTTGTTTGCTTGTTGTTCTTGTACAGGATCACAATACTGTAGGAAATATACTTGTATATTGCACTCATTATAACAATAACATATAAATGATACCCCTTTTGCTGCTCAGGTTTTGCACAAAATAATTTTTCCAGTCCTAAAGGTGCAACCAAATGAGAGGAGAGCAAAATAATCTACTACTGTGCTGCTTCGCTGAGCACCTGGAAGACCTGGCACAAGACTTAGCACCCTCATGTTGATTAGGTGGCAGGATGCAGAAAGAAACTGATTAAGAGGGAAATATAGAGAATCAATCTTTAGTAAAGAGGAGAAAATACAGTCCAAGCCATTTCACAAGCTGCTCTGTACTTTATATTTACAAGAAAGCTACCTGTGTTATTTTTGTCAATAGCTGCATCATTGCATTCCAACAACATTTTCAGCTCTAAACTTTACATATAAATCAATTTGCCCAAGCCAAACACCCTCCCCTAATAACATTTTAGAAAAGGTTTCATGCAGTAAACAAATGCTGTGAAGGATATCAAAAGTACTACAAAGTATTACAGCCACCATGTTTTCATCATCAATCATATTTTGTGATGAACCAATTAACCTACATGTGTGTATTTGTGGAAGGAAACAGAGCACCCAGAAAAACCCATGCAAACAAAAGGAGCATATACAAACACCTGAGGTGTAACCCTAGTCCTAGTAATGCTAACCACTGAGCCCATATTAACCCTAAAATGGGGTTTTTATACTATAGGTATGAGACCTTTTATCCAGAATCCTTAGGACCTGGGGGTATTTGGATAATGGATCTTTCCATAATTTGGATCTTCATACGTGAAGTCTACTACAAAATCATGTAAATTTTAAATAAACCCAATAGGATGGGTTTGCCTCAAATAAGGATTAATTATATCTTGGTTTGGATCATGTACAACATACTGTTTTCTTATTACAGAGAAAAAGGCAATCATTTTTTTAAATTTGGATTATTTGATTAAAATGGAGTATAGGGGAGATGGTTGTGTAAAACACAACTGAATGTTCTACATGTGTTTGCAGCCAATTGGGACATGCTGACCATAAAGTCCCTCTAAAATACAAAAGTGTCTCTGTGTATTATTCACATAAAATAATGATGGAAATCCCCAAAGTTCTTACATAAAACTAATTGTACATTTTCCCTTCCTTTTCTCCACTTCATCCTCAATCACCTCTCTTTCCTCTGTATTCAACCCATGTGTCTTTTATGTGTTACTTTAATTCATAAATGTAAATAACTGCACCATTATTAAACTCAGCCATTTATTGAATTAAAAGTTGTAAGTGGCAATCCTGTAGGAAAAGGTAGGCTGAGTAGCTGTTCCTCAGTTTCGTACATTTAGGATGAGGTGGAGATTGAAACCAAGGTTAGGGTTTGGTCATTACAAAAAGCAGCCTAAGGAAATGCAGGAACATTACACTTCCTGTTGGGTTTCCAATCCACACAGATTCCAATAACCTGCAAACCACAGATTACATAATGTTGTCAGTATCTGAAAATCTGGTATTTGCATGATTTGCTTTAATCGTTACTTGCACACATTAGTTCTACAAGTTTTTGCAAAATTTGAGAATCACTATAATTCAAGAATGTTTTTAGATCACCCTTTATAATATGCTGACTTGAATTTCACTCTGATAACAAATACCTAAACAGCACATCAGTTGAGATCAGCAGGGTCTACTCTAATTTTCAATGAACAGATTTATTAAAGAGTAATTCAGCATACTGGTATATTAAATTATACAATATTTGTATCCAACAGGGTGGTAGTGATCAATATCCTATCTACCAGAGTGCTGCAGTCAAGAGAATAAAGGGAGCTTTGAAATAGGATATAAAGCTTGAAAGTAACCCTATATAATTATGCCATTCATCTTCTATACTTGTGCTGTGATTTGACACCCTATGAACCTATACTGTAGGTGCAAATAAAGGAGCTTCCATACATAATCTTGTGATCTGAGCTGACTAGATTAGACCACAGCAGATACACAAAAGTGTAAGCAAATGTGCCTTTTGTCATGAAGCTACCATATACAGCCCAAGGACATGCCTATGGAACAACTGTCCATATCTATTTCATGTCTTCAAATCCTTTGCCAGTTTGCCACCCTTATATAGAGCTCTTGAACTAAGGCTGGTCCAATACAAACAACCCACATCAACAATTTAGCAGATAGTATGTACTATCATGGTTGTATTGATATACACCCATGGACTGTGGCTAGGGTGGCAGCTTTAGGTTGTTGGCCAGTTAACACAAAAATTCAATTGGTTAGTAGACCTGAAGGTCATTTATCGACTCGACTACAACTATGGCTAAGTATGTAAATGCTCGTTGTGATATGCTCTGTTTATTTAGACCTTTGAATTTTTTTCTGGATTAACCACATCATGTAACTAGACTTTCATTTCTCCCCCCAAGGAAGTAGGGATGCACCAAACCCTGCTTTTCAGGGTTTGGCTGAATTCCCAAATATAGGGTTATGGATTCGGCAGAATATCAAACCAAATCTGAACCCTTCATCTGTTCTGTAGAAGCCTGAGCATAGGCAGAAATAATCTGGGTGTGTCCAAAGTATGTGCCTTAAAATGCTTGTGCACAAAACAAAACACACAATTTTTTGCAGTCATATAGGGTTCAGATTTGATTCGGCCAGGCTTGTGGATTTGGCTGAATCCAAATAATTGATTAGCTCGATTTCATCCGAATTCCAAACCAAATCCAGGATTAGGTGCATCCCTAAAAGGGCTTTTCAAAATGAACTAATAATAAAACAAAAAAGTCACTGTTAAGCACCCCCAGTAACTTTAATTGCTTGAATCACCTGAGCCAGAGCAGACTTGTGCAGAACTTTTCCCAAGGGTCTGGCCAAGTGCCAAGCCTAAACTGATGTGGAAGATTCCTTGGAAGGTCAAGGAAGATGGCGGTCACCAGAGCTGCCATAAACTACCCCCTGCCAGTGCCATTTTTAAAAAAATAACTAATGGGTGCCTAACAAATTTCCGTGTCCTTTTATAAACTGCAAGGGGCCACCTGGATAAGTATGGTAAGATTTGCAAACAACTAGATTTGTCTTTATAACCCAGAGCTAAGTTGTAGTGTATAACAGATCTAAAATTAACTTTTATTTTTATCACTGATGGACAGAGATGGTATTCAGTTAAATGTTGTTCAAATATCTGCTTAATTGTTGCTTGGGGCATGCTTTTTACTCAAATTTCCATTCTGCTCCTCACCAGTTGATGTCTTCTTTTCAGTTAGAAGTTAGGTGGAATTCACTTGGACAAGAAGTTGAACTTCTTGGGAAAGTGTATCTTCAATCTACTATGTAACATGTTCTTTTATTTCAAAAAAAAAAATTCTGATCAGGTTAAGATGGAGAGGTGGGAGAGAGAGAGTCCATCCAATGCAATTATTTACGCATAGTTTTTGAAAGTTCATCAAGTGCTTCCATACCTCAGTTTTTTTCTTATTATCTAAAAGGAGGCTCCACTTGAATTACAGAGTTGTATTAGTATACACTGGCACAGAGATTTTTTGAGATATTTTTGGCTTAAACCCCCTTTTTTCAGGTCCAGCATTTAGTAAAGGCCTTCCTTAGTTCAAGGAAGATCCACATAGATGAAACGGTGGAGGTCGCATTCATTATGATATGCTTAATACGATATGCTCAAGCTAATTAAACTTTAGACTGGACTTCCAGAGGTATCTAAGAGTACAAAACAGCTAGGCTCACCCAACCACTGCTTTGAGTCCCCCTTGGTGGGCCAGCACTACAGCTTATGAACCACTGTAAACATGCATAATGAGTGAATTGCACTTAGTATTCTATATAGGTATTTGTCAATAGTTATTACTCTGATGCCTATATAGATTGGTTATTGCACTCTCGCATTTATCAACTTCATTTTCTTTTAAAATCATAAGATAATAAAACATCATTCTGACTGATATTTATTCAGGCTGTAATCTAATACATGTGCTTTTATTACAGCTTTCTCCCATTCTACTATGAAAAGGTCACCCTTTATATGGTGCTAGGGTCAGACAGCAATCTATGTACTGTAGATCCCCAAGCACAAAAGTATTGGTGTCAGAAAGCAATCTATTTTTATTGAAAGATATATGAGTATGTGAGGTCATACAGAGATGGAAAAGGAAGATGGTGAAGTATCTGGACCCCTGCTGAGACAATTCCAGTAAACTGTGTACTTTTAAGTCCATCTTTACAAATAGTCCAAGGTTTGAGTTATAATAACTGATGTTATTTATAACACCAAACCAGTGACAAATTCAGTGCAGTTAATCAACCTCACTCTTCTCATGTTTTCGCAGGACATGTGAATGCAGCACTGCACTGTTGACATATTATAATAAATGTTATATGAGCACAGCAAACTCTGCCTCATATTCTTTAGGACTTTGGCCAATTGAAATGTTGTTATACTGTATAAAGTATGGCATGAAGAGGGTAGCACATGGATAGCCTCTAGAAAACCTCTAGTTGCACGTTATACAAAATGCAGAAGGCAGGGCATACAAGGCACTGGGGAGTCCTGAATTTACCTCAACTTTGCAACCTTAAGTTGCACTGTCAGTGTGGCACAAGGTGCACAGCAAAAATCACACTAAACAAAGGCAAGATACACGTGCATGGTTTCCAGGGTTCTAAGGGTCACTGTTTTACATGCCCTCTCTTAGCATGTCGTTGTAAATTCTACTCTACAAATGAATCAGCAAAGGTATATAAAGCATCTTAATTTATTTGTAAACACAACTTATGCTTGTCTGTAGTGCTGAGTTATCATTATTTCTAAGGTGACTTGCAACTATCTTGCTGTTAGTGTCCCTACAAGAATCCACTGACAACCAAAAGCAGCTCCAGATTGCATCCTGGACAACCCTAAATAAGTTAATACTATACTATATTACTATACACACAACCACACTGGTGCAACTCATTCCTAAACGTAAACGCCGGGGTAACATGCCCCCAGCGTGCCTTATCGTGTAGTGTCAAGAGAGAGAATCTGGTATGCAGGAGAGGTGGCACTAACTACAAAGAATCATTTAGGCAAAGGATAACCATTTAGCCATTACGACATTTGGAAAGTGTTCTTACGCTCTGCCTTTGATTAATTTAAGCACAGGTGCATCAATCCCCATCCGAGTTACCACTATCCAGATAGTTTTTCACTATCCAGATAGTTTTTCTTTTAAAGCAGTGATTGAGGACAAGTGAGAAAGGGCATGGAAGACCCAAAACAAGTTGTGTAATTATGTAGTCCTGAATTAAAGCTTGACCACAGCAGTTCTGCTCTCTGAGTGTTCTCCTCAATCACTGCTTTAAAAGTATAACCATTAAGATATATCTGATGATTGGAAAATGATTATAAATATTTACCTTATCAGCCATAATCATGGAAGATCCACCATGAATACCCAGGATGGGAGTAAGTGTCTGCACAGAAATAAAGTCCAATATCTGAGCTATAGCCTCCTGATCAGTGTCATCAGCGAACACAACCCCTTGAACCTTCTTGTCGGACATGAGGTCACAGATACGTGTAATTATACTTTTAGGATCAGACTCATTCATGGTGACTAGCGCCACCCTTGGAGTCACAGACAGGTGATGGAAGTCATCTTTCTCGTGTACATCTTTGATGGCTACCTCGTCCGTTGTGCCCACCAAAATGACAGCAATGTCCATGTTGGGATGTTTCTGGGCATAGCAACCCATATAAAAAAGGATAATCAAACTGATTTTTAAGTAGCAGCAGGCTTCTGTAGGCCTCATCTTCAACTCTTACACTCCCTGGAAAAGAAGGAAATAAGACATGATGAGAGGGCTGTATCTAAATTGGAACTAGCAGCCATTTATCAGTCATTAGAATGCAATATGGGTAAAACTATATGACATTAGTAGTGTAGCTTTAATAGGAGCGATAACCAGTGGTACCAATGGCCAGTGGAGTAAATTATGGAGATACTGTACTGACAGCTAAATCCCTTTATTAAATGCTGCCAACAATTCCATTTTGTGTTTTGCTGCACAATAACTATTAATATAGGAAACAGTAATTTGACTGACACTGTACATGACAAATGCATTAGCACTTAAGCTCCTATTTCATATTCCAGTACTCTGTTATAAAAGAAACACATGAGTACTTGCTGTACCTGTGATATATAATTCAGTCTTGGACTGCGGTATTGCAGTTCCCTACCACTACCATTCAAAAACCTGGTTTGTTAACAAGCATCACCATCTACTGACTGCAAACACATTGCAAACCCAGCACCAGTACTTCCATTTCTGAGCTGTGTGAGCTAAGGAAACACAGAAGTGGAATGCTACAAAAATACTCCTTCCTACTTAGCCCTCCTAATAGAGGGAGTGTCTACCATAGTATAAGGTCCTAGAAACCTAGACCAGCCATGGAAACCACATGAGTGAGGAATCAGTTGTTGGCTAGTTTCAGAAGTAATTTTGCTGCTGCTACTACATTTTTTGTTATAGGAAGCAAAGAACAGTACACTGCACCAAAAAATAATAACAGGATTATGAAACCAGCACAGTCCCTTGATTGCAGCAACATGCTTGGATATCTTAGTTTTGTTTCATAGGTTGGCTTGTGCATTATAAATTATGAAGGTTCTTTCTAATATAATGCCGACAAGTAGTCCTATGTTGCACTGAATGGGTTCAGACCACAAAGGTTTTAGCTGCAATAACGGTGGCCTAATGTAAATAAATTCTTAGTTCCTGCCTGAGATGTAATATCTGAGATGCACCCAACATTCCCAGATTTTGTTTCTACTTTTCATGTTCTGCAGTTTACTTACTGGCAGCATCATGAATTGCACAGCCCCATTTCCCAAAAAGCTGGCACAATGGGTAAAATACAACAAAAAATAGAATGCAATGATCAGCAAATTATTTTGACCTTATATTTAATATCAAATATTGAAACGCAGAAATGTTATTGTGTTCAGATATATGCTCATTTTGAATTCATTTTAGCACTTACTTGCTGAAGTAAGCAAGGTCTTTCCTGAAAAAACATTGCCTGGATGGCAGCATATGTTGTTACAAATCCTGTATATATATTGTTCAGAATTACTTCCCAGATGTGTAAGCTCCCCATGCCAGGTACACTCCCATACCATCGTGGGTGCTTCTGGCTTTTGTGCTGATAACAAGCTGGTGATCCTTCTCCTCTTTAGCCTGGAGAATGCAGCGACCATGATTTCCAATTTTGTTTTTACATTTTGACTCATTTGACCACAAGACAGTTTTATGGTTTGCCTCAGTCCATCTTAAATGAGCTTGGACCCAGAGAAGGAATAGCTGTTTCTGGATCATTTTTGCATATAATTTCGTCATTGCATGGTAGCATTTTAATTTGCATCTGTGGATGTTGCAATGAACTGTGTTCACAGGCAATGGTTTTCAGATAGTATTCCTTAGATCATGCAGTAATTTATCCTACAGAATTCTGACCCACTATTTGGGATTCAGCCGAATCCTTCATGAAAGATTCGGCCAAATACCAAACTGAATCCTAATTATGCATACGCAAATTAGTGACAGGAAGGTAAAAATTGTAAAAACATTTTTTACTTCCATCCTTTGTGACAAATTTGCATATGCAAATTAGGATTCAGATTCAGCTCAGCCAGGCACAAAGATTCAACCGAATCAGAATCCTGCTGGAAAAGGCCGAATCCCGAACCGATTCCTGGATTCTGTGTATCCCTACTTTTAGGGGAAGATTTACCAAGGGTCAAATTTCTAAGTTAAAAAACTTTCAAAAGGCATTTTCAATCGAAATTCAATTAAATGATTTGCATATTATACCATTCTCCTTTTATTTACATTTTCACAGTGTCCCTACATTTTTGGAAATTAGCTTGTGCAGAGCCCAGCCACACATGGGGCAAATTCACTAAGTGGCGAAAAAACGCTAGCGTTGCCTTCGCCAGGCTAATTTTCACCAGCACTACTCTAATTCACTAAAGTGCGGAGTTACGCTCAGGTCGGTGAACGGTAGCATAGTTCCGCAAGTGTTACTTCGCCAGGCAAAGCGCATTTACACTAGCGATTCCTAATTTGCTTACGGTGCGAATTTCAAAGTGGAACAGAATGTTACAGCCACTACATTGCACTACACAAGCCCAGGAAAGCTTTAATATATAAAATAAAGTTGTCCTATTGCCCTAAACATGTGCCCCCTGTATAGTTGATTTGCCATATGTTAGGAAATGTAGTGGGGGGAAGGAGGGTAACCCCCCAAAAAAATGTCACTCTTTTTCAGACTATCATCCTACAAAAGGTAAAACACGCCAGCGTTTTTTTTGGGACTTTTTTTAAAACTCCTATCTATTGTATTGAACTTCGCCAGGTCTGACCTGGCGAAGTAACGTCTAGCGTAAGTGGTAACGTTCAGTAAAATGGTCATCTTAGTGAATTAGCGTAATTACGATCCTTCGTCAGTGCGCAACTTCGTCTGGCGTTAGGGGGCAAAAGTGTGCTAGTCTATCTACTTCGCTAGCGAAAATTCACCAGAGTCAGTGTTAGTGAATTTGCGAAGTTACAAATTGACGTCACGCTGGCGAATTAGCACTAGCGTTAGACGCTTCGCGCTTTAGTGAATTTGTCCCTTACTACTTAGGGGCATATTTATTGTGCTGTGTAAAACTAAATTTGCCTTAAAAACTGTGTAAAAAGCTGAATTTATCAAGGTGGATTTTATTTTATGCCATGCGAATGGCAGATTTGCCGCCATTATTTTACATTGCTTCTGGAGGAAGTCATTCAGAAAAAAAACGGACGCTGTTTTTTACACGGCAAAGACTGGTGATGTGTAATGTATTATCCCACCGTTTTTTACACCACATAATAAATATGCCACTTAGTCTTTACTGGTGTGCTATTTGAAAGCAATTATCTGATTGGTTGTTCTATTTTAATAGGCGAGAAGCCATTCTTGTCTCCGTTATTAGATTTTATTAAACTTGTATTGTTAAAGTATATTACTTCACATGTAGGGACATAAAACATGGGGAATAGCTATTCCAATGATGCAGTTGCAGCACCATGAGCTCATACTGGGAAGACTGCTTTACAACCAGCAGAGATAATTTCTAACATCCTTATTATTTTCAGTTAGGGGATACATTTCCCACTACACAAACAGTATATATATTAAGAGACAGTTATGTAAATAGGAAAATGTGGCATAGCTAATGTATGCTGTTGTTTCTTTTGTATTCTTTCTTTCTTTGATGAGAGCCTGACATTTTGTTTATTCTACTTTGCAATAAGTGACATTTCCCACATACAGAAAATGAATACCTACCCTTACTTTTGTTTTTCTAACAGACTAAAATATCTGTTTCACAATACAATGTCTATAGTTTGTATAAAGTTTCATGTAATTATGTATCAATACATCTTATTTACATAGCGTCCACAATATACAGTATATACTGCAATTTGCAACTGTTATGCAATAAAACATTAACTAAACTCAAAATGAATCTGGCCAGGCTTTTTTTGGAGCAAAACCCAAATTTTTCTTTTTTTTATTTAAAATAAATCAAAAATTTTTGAAGATTTATTAAAGCTTGATTCTGCAAAAAGCCTGAATCCAAAAATCTGCCATGTCATACCTGCCGAGGTTGCGTACATGTCAATGGCAGAAGTCCCTATCCTATTTGGCATTTTCTGTGGTCTGCACTGGAATTAACCTGAAAATCCGATTATTTCAGGCAAAAAAATTTTGGGGAAAAGCCTGAAAAATGTGAGCGATTCGGGAAGAAACCACAAAGAACTGTACCATTCAGGTTTTCACTCAATTTAAATATATTGTTTTTTCAGCTGCTACTAGTAGAAGCTGGAGTTAGTGAGTTTGTAGTAGTCATAATAGTTAATGTGAAGTATACTCTCCTGACAATTTTGATAGTCAAGCATTTCGTTGAATTGCCTATATAACAGCAATTATTAGAGAGAATAAGACCTTAGGAAAGTAATGCATGCTTGTAAGGGGACACACAGTTTTCTTAAAGCAATAGAAAAAATACACATAATATGTTAGTGGTTTCTAGAAGTCAGTGTTTAGAAAAAGGCAGATTTCACAATAAAATAGGTAAGGTAGAAATAAAAGAAACAAGAATGAAGGTTACCAGAAGAAAAACACTGAGCAAAAGGGAGGGTTATTAAGTCAAACATATAGTAAAGCTAAGTAAAGAGAGCTCAAAAAAGATTCTGACTTCCCTCTAGGATTAAGCAAATACAGGAACCCTTAGCAAAGTAACAAAGTCAAGCAGAATAGAAAGCAGCAAAAAAGGAGCTCACAAGTGAGAGGGGAGACAAGTTGAGGGCAATACAATGTAATTACTGTTGTAAGAGAGAAGGGTAATGAGGAAGAAAACATAAACATGCATAATAGCATGAGGGAGAACAAGGTCAACGTGTAAAAGAAAACGGATTTAAAAAGAGAAAAGGGATGGAGGAAAGATTTAAATTACTAACAATATAAAGAGGAAAAGCATTAAAAAGGGAAAGAATAGAAAAAGCTAATTTACATGTTAACTAAATGAGAAGCTAATAAGAAAAGTAAAATAATTACCAGAAATGGAAACAAAATCCACAGTAATATTTTACTGACATATGGTTTTTTTTCAGCGAATGGTTCACATTGCACCTAGTCACCTAATTGGATTGAGACACTTATTGCAGGCTGAAACACAATAAAATCGCTCTAATTATATTAAAACTTGTAGCAGCCCAAAAAGTGTGAGTGAATTTGCAACTTGTGTTCATTAACCTTGACATTTTTTTATAGCAATCTACTTTCCTTGCACCCACTCTCTACACAGGGAACTAGAGAAGTGCGGTTTATTTTGTAGCTGCACGTTTATCTGCTCCCACTCCATACACAGGGAAACTCAGAGAGAATAGCAGCCTGTTCTTCTAACATCAGCAGCCTCCCACTCCTTCCATAGTGAACTGCAGGACGCGGGACTGAGAGCCTGACTTACATGGGTGGCTGCAATGTTTGCCACTGTTAGCAAATAGCATTACCAGTAAGCTTTTAGAATAATAACAACTGTGCTTTTATGTGCAAAGGAACAGACATGCAGGGTTATTTATATTTTCTGCAGGACACGGCAGCGCTGAATTAACTCGCTCTTTCTGTACTCAGGCGCGCAGAAATGTTATTAAATGCTGGAAGTCTGTCAAATCCGGATGCTGTTTTTATAGCTGAATCACAGCAAACATGATGCAGGACCTGAGAAAAATATTCTGTATTAGTGATGTTCAACATATTTAATAAATGTGCAACTAAAAATGCAGTTGTTATTCCAAAAGCCTACTGATAATGTTGTTTACAAACAATAGCTAACAATGCAGCCAACTATGCTATGCGTGGACACGTTTTCGGCCGATCCGACGTGTTATGCCAAAACACAGGAATCAAGTTGGATGCGACAGAAAACAAGGTAAGAAATACAAAAGTCAGATGGAGTTGCAGCGTTCATCCAACACAACACAACTGTCGGATGCAGACTCTGCATGCTGCGTCTGTGTCCGACAGTTGAGTCATGTCGGATGAATGCTGCAACACCATCCGATATTTGTATTTCTTACCTTCTTTTCTGTCGCATAAGATTTGGCACCTGCATTTTGGAGCAGCACATCAGATCCGCCGAAAACGTGCTCAAATCGTGTGTAGTTCTACCCTTATTTGAATGTCTAAGGGGCAGATTTACTAAATTTGAAGGATTCGAAATTTGATCGAATTTTCAAAAAGATTTGAATTTCGAATAACTTTGTTGAGTACTTCGACCATTGAATTTAAAAAAATTCGATCGATTCGAATGATTCAAATAAAAATCTATCCGATCATTCGACCATTCGATGGTCAAAGTGCTTGCCATTTAAAAAAAATTTTGATTGCCTAGTTCACCAGATTAAACCTACCGAATTGCTGTTTAACCCTATGGGAAGCTCCCATTGGGGTTTTCTAAGTTTTTTAGATCGAATAAAAAAAAATTTGATCAAATGGTTAAAATCGTTCGATCGAATTTCTTCTATTCGATCGTTCGATTAGTCGAATTGCGTTAAAATCCTTCGAATTCGAATATCAAAATTCAATGGTCGAATTTGAGGGTTTTTTAACCCTTGAATTTGACCCTTGATAAATCTGCCCCTAAGTGTATGAGTTGATTATAGGGGTACTGCAGAAGCAAAGAGAGTATGCAAAAATATTAATACAGAAGAATGGGAGAGACTAGAATGATTAGCTGAAGCAGTACACACTCTGATTAATGAATGCATTTTTTAAACAATTTAATTTTGTATTGTTTTATCAGAATAAAAACAGAATTCAGATAAACAAAGTAAAAAAAATATGAATAAGGAGTCTACTCTTTCATTCAGTTATTTTGCTATTACAAGACAAATGTAAATACATAAGGTCTGCATATCTTATTAGAAAATAACTATTACCTATACATACGGCTTGGTTGTCCCAGTTTCTGTTAAAGATTTGTATTTTTTCCCTTGCTGCATACATTTTAATCCTCACACTTTTCTTTCTCTTCTTGAATATGAGGTGGATTAGGTCATTTCCAATTACTTTGCTAAGTGAAACCTACTTGCTATCAACACTTCAGCAACTACTAAAGTATTTGAAAATGGTTAGGTCTTAAATACGTATGTAAGTAAAGCTACAGCGGGAGATAAAGATAAATCCCCACTTAAAAATGTGTATCTTGATTATTGAATGTATTAAAATAATTCAAGGACAGGGAATACTGCAAATAATACTTACGTCTCTCGTATAATACATCCGCTCAAAAAATGATAACCTGGGTGCAATTAAGGCCATACAGTCTTCAGCATCTAACAATGTCTAGTCACTGGCACTGTGGCACATCTGTGGCCAACCTGTATGCACTGCTATATATGGAGTAGAGTGTTCAGATAACACTGTCAGTCCTCATGTGACTTCACTGGGGACTGACAGTGTTGGATCATAAGACTTGCAAGTGCAACCTCTTTGACAAATTGGATTAAATTGTAGATGGTGTTGTGCACCCAGGCACCATGGACGTTTGAAACATGAGTGCGGATATTTCAACAGATTATATATATATATATATATATATATATATATATATATATATATATACTGTATATAAAAGTCATTAAATACCTGCACTCAGATGCATTTATTCGCGGGGTGCAATTTTAGATACACAGTCTGTTTGGAATAAATGATTCCTGGACCAGCACTACCCTTTCTGTTGTCTTTTTATTTCAAACACATAAAACATTGTATTCCAAATAGATTTATATATATATATATATATATATATATATATATTAGGGATGCACCAGATCCACTATTTGGGATTCAGCCTAACTATTTGGCCAAATACCGAACTAAATCCTAATTTGTATATGCAAATTAGGGGTGGGAAGGGGAAAACATAAAATTAACCGTAACATAAAAAACCCAACCCTAAGTAGACCTAAGTAGACTTACCCCTCGTGTAGATTCTGTCCTCGGGAGTTCACAGCAGCCTTCTTCTTTCCTCGTTAAACTTAATAAGCAGACCGCCGTTTTTGGCGTATGCACAGTTAGAGTAATATTCTGGATCAATTCCGGAGTAATTTTTCGGAAATTTTCGTGACTTTCAGTGCATGCACAGTTGTTCAGGTCAGGAATATTATTCCAACTGCGGATGCGCAGAATCTCTGCTCTGCTTCCGAAGTTTAACGAAGAAAAGAAGATTGCATCCGTGAACTCCTGAGGACAGAATCTACATGAGGGGTAAGTCTACTTAGGTCTACTTAGGGTTGGGTTTTTTATGTTACAGTTGAACTCTCCTTTAAAGGGGTTGTTTACCTTTGAGTAACTTTTAGTATGTTGTAAAGAGCAGCTCTTCGGTTTGCAATTTCAGCAATCTAGTTGCTAGGGTCTAAATGGCTATAGCAACCATGAACTGATCTGAATTACGGACTGAAATATGAATAGGAGAGGCCATGAATCGAAAGAGGAGTAAAATAAAGTAGCAATAACAATGCATATATGATTGAGCTTTTGCTTCTAGATGGGGGTCAGTTTCATCCTTTATGAACAGACGAGTGCTAGACTTGACAATGTGTATGACGGGACATATGCCAAATCATTAGGCAATTGCTGCATAGCATAGCCCATATCACTGCTGAGGAATGACTTCTAAAACATTAGCACCATCCAATCTTACATGGTCAGGTCTCATTAGTATTCATTTTACCACTAATGTGCAACAGGCACATTTAATTGTAGCAGACATTTCTCATGGCCCCATGTTAATATGTTTAAACTAATAAAGGAAGCTCGCCAAGCAATTAAAGGATTGGACACACTATTTAACACTGAATATTAGCTCTTCTAATTCTGTCCATCTTTAACATTCCCTTAAAAGTCACAGCATGCTGGATTTCCTTTCCACATAGATATGGTTCCCATTTGGCCAATAATTAGCTAATTAACAATAAAAAATGCTATTATATCTGATAATGAGCCATAATGACTGGTTAAAGTGATAGTGGTACTAAAAAAAACTATTCTTTAAAATATTAATGTACATTCAAAGTTACCTATAGGTCATTTCACTGATAGGGTAGCTTTTGTAAGTAATTCATTGAAGTCAGTTAGAATTTCTAATATTTACGGACTGCTGCTGCACAAATATCGTAGCTCCCTCACAGAGGAACATGGCAGATCAGATTGGTAATGTAAAATGATCAGGCAAATACCTTTATGGCAATTATATGTGGTATGCAAAAACAATGTTACACTAGGTGTTAAGAAAAAGATTTAAATTCTGGTGTCAATATCTCTTTAAAGTATATATATATATATATATATATATATATATATATATATACACACACACGCATACACAATATTTCAGTATTTGTGAGTATGCTCTCTGACCTACTATCTAGAGCAGGGTCCCCAATCTCCCAATCTTTGACAAAATGAGTTGGGGATCAACACAAACATAAAAAAAGTTCCTGAGAATCCCAAAGAAGAGCTGAGATTGGCTATTTGGTAGCCCCTATGTGAACAGTCAGGAGACTCTGTTTGGTAGTTTATATGCAACCAAAACGTGCCTCCACGCCAAGAATTACAAAATAAGCCACTGGGAGCAACATTCAAGGTGTTAGGGTAAGGTCACATGGGCAGATTCGGGGAGATTTAGTCGCCTGATAACTAATCACCTCTTCTTCTGGGCGACTATCTCCCAAACTGCCTTCCCGTCCGCTTCAATGAAAAGTTGCCAGCACTAAAGCACATGCGGCGATTTGTTTTCCAAAGTTGCCCAAACTTCTCTCGTGAGGAACGAAGTGGAGCGTGTGCTTTAGCGCAAGCGTCTTTTCATTGTAGCGGACGGGAAGACACAGGAAGGCAGTTGGAGGAGATTGTTGCCCAGAAGACGTGATTAGTCGACAGGCGACTAAATCTCCCTGAATCTTCCCCTTAGGGGGCAATATGTTGCTTGTGAGTCACTGGTTGGGGATTACTGATCTAGATGTAGTGCTCCTCTCTAACCTCTTTGGACTAGTGATGTGCAGGCCAGGCAGAAACTCAACAGATTCATGTTTGTTAGCCAAACTCTGCTGAAACCCCACCCAGCTGCTCCAAACTGCCCTGGTGGCCCCCTGCAGTAATCATAGTCATATACTCATTCTGCCCCAATATCTTTGGTGACATCAGAGATGGACATGGTAGGGTGCAGGCGGATTAAGGTTGGGCACATGACTACTGTGGAAAATCCAAGTCCAGGCAGGAGGCACTCTTACAGATTCCCAGCGTGCAGTGTGTGCAGTGATCACTTGTGTACTGGTGAATGCTGCACTCTGCAGCCTGTGCTATTTTCTACTCCTTAACTTGCATGTCTAAATTACAAAAAAAAACAACTACTTTTTTTAATTAACACAAGAGGCAGAGTGTGCTCAGGATAACCCTATTCATTGAGCTCATGCGGAAAAGAAAATATACTTCTCCTGGAATGGATCGTGAATGAACCTGCACAAAGAACGGCTGGTACAGAGATTAAGTGGGGCTCCATCAAGTCACAGATTTAGTGATCTTTCCACACAGGAACAGGACTAAGAACAAAATAAGCCTTTTCCCATACTTCCTTCCATATAAACGAATACTTACAGAAATAATTCCATATGGCTATGTATGCACATCAGTTCATTTACAGTATATAGATTAACCCGCAACTACCCCTTTAAGGCACATGATATATATATCTCTATATATATATATAGCAAATCCAGCATAATAAAGCACCTCTAATTATAGAAGGCCAGATAAGAGGCTTCCCAAAGTACTTCTGCACGTTTCCTCCCTGGTCAGCAGTTAAATCTGAAGTGATATCCTTTATAATATAAATGAAACAAAGAGGAAAAGGAATACAAAGCCCATCAATGGATTTTGCACTAAAGGTGTCCACAAAAGTAGTACAGGCATGGGATCCGTTATCCAGAAACCCGTTATCCATAAAGCTCCGAATTACAGAAAGGCTATCTCCCATAGACTCCATTATAATCAAATAATCCTAAATATTTAAAATTATTTCATTTTTCTCTGTAATACTAAAACAGTAGCTTGTACTTAATCCCAACTAAGATTAAATGAATCCTTATTGAAAGCAACACCAGCCTATTGGGTTTATTTAATGTTTACATGATTTTATTTTAGACTTAAGGCATGAAGTTCCAAATTACAGAAAGACCCCTTACTTGGAAAGCTTTCTGGTAGTGATGGGCGAATTTATTCGCCAGGGGCGAATTTGCGGCGAGTTCCCGCAATTCGCCGCTGGCGAATAAATTTGCGAAACACCAGCATCGGAAAAAGACGCAACAAAAACGACGCAACACACGTCGAAAACAACGCGACGAGTCGAAGTTGACGCGTCGCGCGTCAAAAACATGCCGTGACTCGTTTCGCCAATGTTTTTGCCAATTCGCGAATTTCGCTGGAAATTTACGAATTTTTCAGCGAAGCGAAACGGGGTAGATTCGCCCATCACCACTTTCTGGATAACAGATCCTATGCATGTACTAGCATGTACACTGTACTGTACTGGTTGGGGATCACTGCTGTAGAGGCTGTATTTATTTAGGAATCACTAACAAGCTCTGTGGTGTCTAGTGAAAATATATATGCAAAATAGGGGTTTAATTCTCCCGTAGAGCTGGAAAGTAAAATATCAGCAAGCTTAACTAGTGAGATAGGGTAATGATCTTTCTGAACTAAACATACCTTCACTAAAGGTGGCCATACACTGAGAGATCTGCTCGTTTGGAGATGTCGCCAAAGGAGCAGATCTCTCCCTGACTTTCGGCCAGATATCGATTGGGGAAGCCCGTCGGAGGGCTCCATACACGGGCCAATAAGCTGCCTGTCTGTCTGTCGGCAGCTTTTATCGGCCCGTGTATGGCCACCTTTAGGCTGGGGACAGACAGGGAGATTCGGGGAGATTCTGTCGCCTGGCGTTTAATAGCAGGCGACAATCTCCCCAAACTTCCTTCTCCCTGTCCGTCGCTAGTTTAAATGGAAATCGCCAGCGCTGTGCACATGCGGCGCGTCGATTTCTGGAATCGCCCGAAGTTACTTGGTGAGGAAACTTCGGGCGATTCCAGAAATCGCCGCGCCGCATTTGCACAGTGCTGGCGCTTTGTCATATAAACTAGCGACGGACAGGGAGAAGGAAGTTCGGGGAGATTTTCGCATGCTATTAAACGCCAGGCAACAGAATCTCCCTGTCTGTCCCCAGCCTTACTTGGTGTTTTTCTACCACCTTCCCAAGGCAATCTGGGATAGCTGCAATGATTTGCCTGGAACTCGCAGCATCCCCAGGCAAAGTCTTGGGATTATAGCACAGAGTATGTAAAAAAAAGGTGGTGCCCATTTACTACAGCATTTACTTTACTGCAAAGGTCTGTTCCCTTTTAATCAACAAAGAATAAGAGCTGACACTGCTTATCGTGCCCTACTCTAGGGTATTCATTGCTCAGCTGCAGAGCAGGGAGGCAGACTGTACTGTTTGCAAATCATAATCTGTGTAATAATTCATTGAACCTATGAAATTAATCATCTGTCCCATACACCTTTCTACAAAATGACATGCATGGTTATTTCACTCCTGTTCAACTCTTGAATATGTGGTACCATCTCAGCTCTCCGTCTCACCAGGCTGCAGAATTAAGCTGGGCACACAGGGGCTAACATGCTCCTGTTTAGTTTTAAGACTCCCTAATGAATTTGTCTGTTTAGTTCCTCCTGGTCTGAGACAGTTTAGGCTAAAAATGTATATGCACATATATATATCATAAAGAT
>CM044437.1:109715248-109743048 GCA_024363595.1 Xenopus borealis
TCATCTTGACTTCAAAATTTTATTTGAATGTAAATGATTTATTTTACTTGTTTAAATTCAACTTTTTCTTGTTCCCTGTGCTCTATTATTGCATTGTTTAAGTGTACAATGCTGAGTATACAAGTACTGCTATATCAATAAAAATTTACACTCTCTCCAAGTGCCATTGTACTGAAAATACATTACATTCTTCTCCCACATTCCAACAAAATAGTACCGGATGATAAAATAATAACAGTATTCCGTTTATAACAATCCAAGTCACCCATAGACATATAAAAGGGAAGCAGTCTCAGTAAATCTTACACCTAAGATATTCAGGTATTCAAAGATATAAAATACAGTTTTCAGGATTGCCGGTTTACTTAATACAGACTTTACCTTGAATTAATTGGTGGACTGGGCTTGTGCCCCACAGAGCTGTGAAGTTGGTACATAAGTTGGTACATAAATCCTTTAACTCCTGATTTTATGATACCTCCGACTCCTTTGTTTTTAAAGGAACAGTAGTATAAAAAGCTTAAAGTGTATTGAAGTAATAAAATATAATGTACTGTTGCTCTGCACTGGTAAGATTAGCATGTTTGCTTCAGAAAGACTACTATAGTTTATATAAACAAGTTGTTGTGTAGCCATGGAGGCAGCTCTTCAAGCTGGAAAAAAAGGAGAAAAGGCACAGGTTACATAGCACATAACAGATAAACCCTGTCCAATACAAAGGTGTTTTATCTATTTGTTATGTAACCAGAGCAAGCTTTTACCTGTATGCAAACAGTATATTATGGGGCAGATTGCAGCCAGCCAGGTTACCTAGGGAGCCTGGCCCGGCTCTGGGGCAGATTTATTAATTATTATTATTATTGAAAATTCGAATTTGAATTTTTGACTTTCTTTATGGTCAAAACTCTCAAATTTCGAATTGTAAATCATCCAAACTCGATTCGAGTTTTAATTTAAATATCAAGATTTACTCTGGCCCTTTTAGAACTGGAATTCGACTATTCGTCACCTAAAACCTGCCGAGTTCATGTATATGTCAATAGGGAGAGGTCTAGGGACCAATTTGGATACTATGTTAGGAGCCATCCTGACATTCGAGTTTTTGTCAGAGAAAAAACTTCAATTGAGTTTAGTCAAATTCAATTCAAATTAATTTCTAGTTTTCCAGTCGGGAATATTCGTCCAAGTTTTACATTTTAATTTTTATTTTTTTATAAATAACCCCCCAGTCAAATTTCAAGTATATTTGAATGTAACTTTTTAAAAAAAAATTAATGAATGAATTCAAAATTCGACCTTTAATAAATGTGCCTTTATGTGTTAATTACTTTAAAACACTTTCATATTTTGGTGTTACTGTTCTTTAATATACCAATGTATTTTCCATGTTAAAGGGGAATCCAACCCCCCCAGGGGCTAACCCCTCCCCCCCACCCACCGCCCATAGGCCCCAGTGTCTTACTACATATGCGCCGCCGAGTGCCGTATCCAGGAAGAAGCAGTTTGAAGAGAAGATGGCCCCTGTGAACTTTGCTGGAGGGGACCTACACAGAGGGGTAAGTAGTGACTTGGGGGCAATAGCTCGGGGGGAGAGGTAGTCCGGGGGGAGGAGGGCCTATGGCGGAGAGAGGTTAGTGCCGGGGAGTTGGATTCCCCTTTAAGTACTTTAAGTATTAACATACAAGGCATTTTATCACTGTCAAAGCTCAAAAATATAAACTGCATCATTTGGTTATTCCAAACCCAAGCCAAAGTTGAACTACATAAAACAAAGAAAATTGGAAAACCTGCAACAACGTATATATTAATTGAACCTGGCATAGAGCTGAAGCATAGCTGTTAAATACAATCCACAATTAACTAAAGTATTGTTCTTAGAAACAAAATTGCTTCTGCCATATCCTCCTTTATAGAAGCTCTTAAAAGAGAAGGAAAGCCAGAATAGACTTGGGTGTGCCAAGCATAAGGCGCCCCGAAGTGATTAAACTGATGTACCTCAAACCGCGCAGTCTGGGGAAATGCGCATCAGCGTGCATTCAGATGTGCTGATCTCCATGGTGTTCGCTTCTATAACCCGGGGCCGGTGCAGATTTTGCCTGATAGGAGCACCGGCCCGGGTTTCAGGTACATCAGTTAAATCACTTGGGGGTGCCTTACTTTTGGCACCCCAAGTCAATTCTGCCTTTCCTTGTCCTTTAAAACTGATTTGATTATTTGCAGTGCTGGGGAACTCTGATTCCAGATACTCAAAATTGCTTCCGACACCACAATACTGGTGCCCCATTGGACTAGTGATTTTGGGGCACTCTCTGACTCCAACTGTCTTCTTTAGTTAATAAAGCAAATCAACAGATAAACCCCTGTATAGCTGCTGCATAATAATTACATAAATGCATTAAAGACATAAGGGGCAGCAATGAAATTTATGCAGACTAAAAATTACTTCCACAGACAGGTTGAAACAGATGGGACACCTCGAAATCGAGTAAAAAGAGGTTATAAGAGGGCAAGATATGTGCAAGTCAAAAAGTGCAAATATAAAAGGATGGGTTTGGGAGGTGGAGGCTGTAGAGTTAAATTAGATTTAAATTATTTTTTAGTGTAGAGTTTATTGGGTATTGGCTTGAAAATATCCTGCAAGGGCACATGCAAAAACCTGGTGAATAAAGTGATGAACAAGATGTTTGTGCAAGGCTCCTGAAGGGCAAAGGAAGGACAGAAATCACATGAAGAGGCTATTTTTTTTTTTTTTTAAAGAACGTGAGAAATTAAGAAGACAGCTGCATACAGTACGTCAATGATAAATCAAGAAATTATTTTGACAAACCTCTGTATCATATCCATTTGGATAGCTTGAATTGGATATCCAACATTTTTTGATAGGTGAGTAACTGAGGCTAAGGGGCAGATTTACTAAGGGTCGAATTTCGAGGGTTAATTAACCCTTGAATTCAACCATCGAATTTAGGTTGAATTCGAATTTGTAATTCAAGGGGTTTTAACGGCAAACTCTCCAAACTATTTTTCCTTCTTTTGTCATTCACTTTCTTTATTCTTTTAATCACTTCTCAAATATTATCATCGGTTTCTCCCTCAATTTCTTCTCTTTATTCTTATTTTGATATGGGGCAAGCAGAAGGGCCCACTGACACTTGGGCCCACATGGAGTTTTCCTGGTATCCCAGTGGGCCAGTCCGACACTGCTTAGGCAGCATTCTGTGCAGGATTGCCCCTTACAATAATAGAGAGTCTGAAAGGCTCCACTGTATAACCAAACAACAGCTAGTTACACACTGCAGATCATGCAATATCGTCTGAGTTTTCTCCTCATGTATACGTCTCATTTGTCATTTATCAGTGCCGTTTTCTTGTGAAAAGCATAAATACATTAGGAGGTCTAAAAAAACAAAAGGTATAAAAAGATCAGGATCAAATATACCGGACATAGCCATACGAGCTGCAGGATTACATTGTTTTTAATATGGCTTATTTATCAAGTTGTGTATTGATTTTACTACAAAGTCCAGTGTAAAATTCTGCACAAAAATCAGCAGCCACTTGATAAATGCTTTGTAAGAAAACACCATTGCCTCTTTAAGTGCCTTTTTTATACAGTACAGCTTGTATCAGAATTTACTTGCCATCTGAAGTTTTGCCATTGTCTTGAAATAGTTACACAACTAAAATATACACTTTTATAAATGCAACAGATAGTTCTGTTTTAATGGATTTTTTATAAACACCCCATTTAATTTACACCACTGTTAACACTGTTTCTCTGGCATAAACTATTTCACACAGTTTGATAAAGAAGCTCCTAGGTGCAGTTTTGCACCACTATTAAAGGTGGAATCAGTTGCATTTAACATTGTGTAGGATAGGGGCACATAAAGGAGAACTAAAACCAGGGGCATTTCAGGGGCTGCCGCCACCTGAGGAAGCAGCCCCATTGCCGCCCCCCCCCCTCGCATTCTTCGCTTCTTACTTGTAGCGTCGGAGCGGGTGGAGGAGGGGCCGCAATAGCGCTCGCTGCACTAGAAGAGCCAAATTTCCATTTTAAAAACGGAAATTCAGCTCTTAAAGTTACCAGAGGCGGCTTTTTGCCGCCCCTGGTAACTGGCTGCTCCATGATGCCTGCGGCAATGTTCTCACCTTGCCTCATGACCGGAGCCAGCAGCTGATGTGAAACATATGGAATCTCTATGGAGTGCTGTAGAATAAATTGTAGCTATATAAAAGATAATAATATAGTGAATAAAGTACCCCCCTTGTAAATTATAAGGATATTAGAAGTTACAGAGGAGTTTTATGACCATATAAAAACACGTGGCCTCATATTTTGCAACTGGGGGTACTTTATTTATTATCATAGATAAGTTTCAGTGAGTCATGTGATAGAAATTACAACAGAACTCGTTTATAACTGATGACTTCAGAACTCTCTGTTTATAAGGATATAATTTACAAGATATTCACAGCTTTTGTGTAATATATAACATTAACACATAAAAACACAACCATAATTTCGATGTCAAGTAAAATAAGCAAAGACTGCCTCTTCTACATTATCTGCAACAACCAACCAGCAATTGGATTTGATTTATCAAGAGCACTTAGAATGCAAAAAGATACAGCCGGATTTGTTGCTATGGGTTACTGCTTACTACATAAAAGTCCTTTTCAAAATGAAATATTTTTATTTCCTGTTCTCTAATCAAAAGGAGCTTGCAATCTAATTTCCTTATCACATGTACAGACAACCCATCCATCAAAAGTGACAGTATGTTGTCAGAGTGATGGAGGTAACCAGCAGAAACGCCAAATACGCACAGAGACACTGTATATACAATAGAGAGCTTACCCTGCTTAGAACCTAACCTAAGGGCCCAGTGCTATGAGTGAGTACACGTATGGGACTTGTTATTCAGAATGCTCCAGACCTGGGGTTTTCTGGAAAAGGAGTCTTTCCGTAACTTGGATCTCCATACATTAATTCAACTAAAATATCATATAGACATTACAAATGTAAAGTATTTGATTAAAATTGAGTCTATGGGAATTGGCCTTTCCATAATTCAGAATGTTTTAGATAATGGGTATAATGATAATGTATCCTATCCCTGTAAGTAATAACCGTGCCATTTCAGGTACACAAAGTATTTTGTAAGGCATGAAGTTACCTAGAGACTTTAATGCAGACTGCACTTGTGTTTTGTCACATAGAATTGCTTTTTGCTGTATGATTTCTGTCACAGAACAATAGTTACTAATCCTCTTGATACAGAACCTTTTATGTCTGCTAAACAGAAGAGCCAAACAGATCTGGCAATAGAAGGTGCCTGCAAGCTGAATACAGACTGAATGCCCCAGGTCATAGTTTCAACAGACCCTCAATGCATTCCTTCAAGTGTATTTGATTCACACCAGCATGCCATGTGAGTATGTCTTGGGAGCTGTAAGCAGAGATATTATTTGACAAACATCTATATAGCCTCAAGATTGCAAGCTACAGTTGGCCAATGCAGTCAGTGGGATATCACTGAAAAGGCTATGTAGGTCTGTCTCAAAATATATTGCATAAAACAGCTCACATGCAAAACCCTACATCATGTAACCAAACCATTTTAATGATAAACTTTTTTTAGTATACGTGCCATTTGGAAATCCTGAATAGAAAATTGTCATTTTAATAACCAAATGCCTTCAACTGGGTTCCTATGATTCACGGTGAACACAAACAAACTATACACGTCAGGCCACATGAGAAAATTAGAGGACAAAGTCCTGTCTTTTGCTTCCACACTTCTTCCTGTTACAGTTAGAGCTGCAGTATTTCTGGTCAGGTGATCTCTGAGGCAGCACACAGACCATCATGAAATTGGTGGCTCAAGGAAAGCGATTTTTAAAGGGGTTGTTCACCTTTGAGTTAACTTTTAGTATGATGTAGAGAGTGGTATTCTGAGACAATTGGTTTTCATTTTTTATTATTTGTGGTTTTATAGTTATTTAGGTTTTTATTCAGCAGCTCTCCAGTTTGCAGTGTCAGCAATTTGGTTTCTAGGGTACAAATTACCCTAGCAATCCTGCATTGATTTGAATAAGAGACTGGAATATGAATAGGAGAGGGACTGAATAGAATGATAAGTAATAAAAAGTGGCAATAACAATACATTTGTAGCCTTACAGAGCATTTGTTTTTAGATGGTGTCAGTGACCCCCATTTGAAAGCTGCAAAGAAACAGAAGAAAATTGCACATCATTAAAAAACTATGCAAAAAAAAAATAATGAAGACCAATTGAAAAGTTTCTTAGAATTGGCCCTTCTACAATATACGAAAAGTTAACTTGAAGGTGAACCACCCCTTTAATAGCAATATTTACTGATATCTATATTCCAGTTGGGTAAGATTTATTAATATGCCGCTTAATATGATATATCACATTTTTTTAACGCATCAGTTAATAGTGCTGCTCCAGCATACTTCTGCACTGAAATCCATTTCTCAAAAGAGCAAACAGATTTTTTTATATTCCCTTTTTAAATCTGACATGAGGCTAGACATTTTGTCAATTTCCCACCTGTCCTTGGTCATGTGACTTGTGCCAGCACTTTAGGAGGGAACTGCTTTCTGACAAGCTGTTGTTTTTCCTACTCAATGTAACTGAATAGTATGCAGTGGGACATGGGTTTTACTATTGAGTGCTGTTCTTAGATCTACCAGGCAGCTGTTATCTTGTGTTAGGGAGCTGTTATCTGGTTACATTCCCATTGTTCTGTTGTTAGGCTGCTGGGGGTGGGGGGAAAGGGAGCAGGTGATACCCCTCCAGCAATAACCTATTACTTCTTTCATTTTCTATTAAAGAAACTAGTTTTATAAAGAAAATAATTAATTTGCCTTGAAAATCGAAAGAAGAATACAACCCCTCACATGCCATCTATAGTCCCACTATAAAAAAATCCTAGATCCGACCCTTGCCATTTGCACAGTTAGATTTAAATACAAAATCCAATTAGAGTGATTGATTACATTAGGAGCGCTTAGGGCTGCTGGTTTAGCCAGTCACCTCTGTACAGGATATTACTGTCAGTTTGGTAATACAAAATTTTAATGCATGTTATGATTAGGGACATGTCTGTTGTCCTCACTCACCCATATCTCTGCTTGGAGTTAATGATGGGTAAATGGCAGGGGTCTCTCATTGATCTGAACATTTTTTCACAGTACATTAGCAGAGTGTATCTCTAAGAATGCTTGAAAATCCGTCTGCATATGGGTATATCCAGAGTCTGACCTCCTAAACATGCACTTAGTGCATTAACATCATGGAATGGCCTCCATTTCCCTCATTTTCTACCATACAGACATTGATAATGCCAGACTGATAGGCACTGGAAGTTAAGTGGATGACGGCGCACAGAAATTTTAGAGATTTCAGCATCTCCTAGCAGTACTGCGGGAGAACTCCATTTACACCCAGAGCAGGTACAGATTCTGCAGTTCCAAACCATGACCCACAGGAGCACACAATAAACCACACTGCTGCAGTAAAATCCTATACATGTTTCTAATTCTGCATCCAAACAGGCAAAAGAGATCTCAGGCACCACTACAACACACTCCAATGTTTTGTTTTTTTTGGGGGGTTGTGACAGAAGGATAGAAGAAATATATTCAGTGTGAGATAGTACAATTTTGTGACTGGGACTGCAAAGTTACACCATATTTACAGCAAAGAAAAATCACAGATAAAAATAATTAGTGTGTATCAGATATTTAGCTTGCTTCTTGTATGAGACAAGGTGAATACTTTTCCTCGGGTGGGAAGCTCCACAAGAGGCAGCCAGGAATAGCAGATATCACAGAAAATCTAGAGCAAGGAATAAAAATAATTAATATATTTGGGATTGCATGTGCTGTCATTAGGGAGCTACCATGCAAGCCAGTCTGTGGATACACTAGTAGGTAGACATCCAGGGGTAAGCAGACTCTGCAATTGCTGGGGGCCCTGGGGCTGTAGGGTCTATGACAGAGAAGCAGGTTTATAAAAAAAGTCTGCTTCTCAAAGTTTAAAGGGGCCCTAAATAGTGATGGGCGAATCTGCGGCGTTTAGCTGAATGTTTCGCAAATTTCTCAGGCGAAACATTTGCAAAACGCTGCCGGCGTCTCTTTTTGGACGTCAAAAAAAACAAGATGCTGGCGAATTTTACCTGCTGTTTCGTGAATTTATTCGCCGGCTGCGAAATGTGGGAAATCACCTTGAATTCACCACAGGTGAATAAATTCACCCATCACTAGCCCTAAAGTGACTTTGCAGTGGGGACCAGTAAGATCCAACATGTAACTATGTACAGTTGCCCTTCCAGTTAGTTAAATCTAATGGCCTGCTGAAAAAGTGAAGGATACTGCTCAGTATTAAGGGGGCTAAACAGTTCTCTTCAATGATTGTTATATTTTGACCTTAAAGGGGTAGTTCACCTTCAAACATCTAGTTGTGAGGGTCGGTGGTTCTGCGGGTTGAGGGTCGGCCCGTGGATCTTCTCTTGTTTCTGGGGCAAAAACTGAAAACAACTGAAATATAAAAAGTGTTTAGAAGGTGATCAACCCCCTTACATTTGTAGTAATGATCATTACTTAAAGGAGTATTTGGTCACATTTTCAGTAAAATGTAAAAGAATAAACATAATAGGCCATTATCCTGGCTGACATTACTATACCCTACTTAGTGGTCGATATGGAGTGAGTCATTAAAAAAAAAGGAAGAATTGCAAGCCTCTATTACTGAGACAGTTAGTTCTTATAGCTGGTCATGCAACACATCAGTCAGATGTGATTACTGAGCCATAGAAAAGCTTAATGGAAAACTATCAACAATTTTTTCAGAAGCTGTCATGATTTGGTTTTGTCAAGGATGCTTTTTTAAATGCCCTCTTCTTTGCTGCACTTTCCCAAAAGAAACACTGCCCAATTAAATATTATTTCAGACAACTTTTCCTCATTCTTGCCTACAAACACAGCAGGGTGGCTTGATCATGGACACTAAGCTTAACTTTCTCCACTTTGTATGCTAACCTTGTTAATGGAAAAACCAGATAGGAGAGCTCTGCCGTACTGAGAGACTAAAAGATAGACAACTACAGTAACTACAGAAGGGAGTTGCCTTAAAGGATCAGTTCAGTATAAAAATAAATGGGTAAATAGATAGTCTGTGCATAATAAAAAATGTTTCTAATATAGTTAGTAAGCGAAAAATTTAATGTATAAATGCTGGAGCTCTCTTGGTTTCCACTGATCGGTTACCAGGCAGTAACAAATCAGTGACTTGAGGGGGAGACACATGGGTCATTAGCTACATGCTGAGGATCAATTGTAAACTCAGTGAACAGTTATGTCCCATGTGCCCCCCCTTATATACTTGACTAACTCAGAGTTAGAGAGATGAAAAGCAGGAAGTGTGTCAGACATCTACTCACTCCAGCCTTTGTAGATTACATTTTTGGCTAACTAACTATATTGGAAACATTTTTATTTTGCACTGCCTATTTATCTAATTGTATTTCTACACTAAACTGTTCCTTTAAGTTGCCTCAAGAGGAAATTTTTCACGAGACACTTGAAGACTGAAGCGACACATGAGTTACCAACAGCGCAAGTAATAGGCTTTACTTGTTGTAATCTCACTGTTATCCCATTGAAAGTATTTTTTGGGAGATTTGTCGCCCATTGTAGTGACAAATCTCCTTGTGTGCCATCACTCTTAAGTGGCCTTATTAAAAGTGGAGTTCTATTTACAAAGATAATTCTCTCTACATATATCTATTAACTACAACAGTCTAAGGCTGGGGACAGACAGGGAGATTCGGGGAGATTCTGTCGCCTGGCGTTTAATAGCAGGCGTCAATCTCCCCGATTTTCCGTCTCCCTGTCTCCCGCTAGTATAACTGACAAAGCGCCAGCGCCTGTGCACACACAGCGCGGCGATTTCCGGAATCGCCCGAAGATACTTTGTGAGGAAACTTCGGGCGATTCCGGAAATCGCCGCGCCGCGTGTGCACAGGCGCTGGTGCTTTATCAGTTATATTAGCGGCAGACAGGGAGAAGGAAATTCGGGGAGACTGTCGTCTGCTAAAAACGCCAGGCGACAGAATCTCCCCGAATCTCCCTGTCTGTCCCCAGCCTAATGGTAGGTTGCACTCTGAGAATGAACAGACTGAGTATCTTTAATATCATGGGGTATGCCCATTTTTAATGTTTTAAAGGGGTTGTTCACCTTGAAATTGACTGTTAGTGTGATGTACAGTAGGCATCCTGAGACATTTGCATTTGGTTTTCGTTTTGTATTATTTGTATTTTGACTTATTTAGCTTTATTTTCAGCAGCCCTCCAGTTAGCACCTAAATAGAAAGACGAGTAATGCAAAGTAGCAATAACTGTAAATGTGAAGTCTTAAAGATAATTTGTTTATTAGATGGGATCTGTGACCCCCACTTGAAAGCTGGAAAAAGTCAGAAGAAGACAATAAATTAAAAAGCTATGAAAAAAAGCAAAATGAAAACCAACTGAAAAGTGACTGCTGGACAAAACCTCAGCCCAATGCTGTGTGTAGGTTCAGCATCTGACTGGTCATGTACTAGCCAAGCCTATCATTTATTTTTGCAATTGTTATTATGAAAGACAACATATATATCTAATATATGCAAAACTACTTCAAATTGATCAGGAAAAAAAATTAGTATTGTGTATCCCCTTGCAGAGTAGAATGGTTACTTCTCTGGATAGATGAGGATGCTGGGTGTTGTAGTGTATACCATAGCCACAGTATAGCATATCACAATTCAGAGCAATGTGGGATAACACCCTTCATTCCTTATAGGATAAAGCAGGTTTGATTTTTATTTGCCGAGTGAATCTAGTAAAATACTATAATCCAGACACTCAGCAACATTATCGTGAATTAAAAAAAAAAACTGACAAAGCAGAGACACTTCTGAGCCTCTTCTAACCTTGCAAGGGTTTTGTAGCGGAGCAGAGACAGTTCCTTGCCTCTTTCTTCCCAGCACAGATATTATGTGATCTACATAAAAATGTGAAAGGCCTCCTTAGAGTGATCGAGAGACACTAGCACCCAGCATGCTGAGTCGATATCCACTCTGGGCTCAATTTAAACCCAACATTGCTGGTGAATATTAATGGACTTGGGCTCCCTGCCAGGCAAAGAAACCATCCTTTTCTGAGCATTATGGAAATCTTGCAACGTTTAGAACCTACTGTGCACAAATGTGCTGTGGAGAGCACTGCCGATCAGTAAGCAAAGCCTTGCTGCATATCCCAAGATACTGCTGTTTTATTAAGGTGGAACCTGCAGCTCTCTATTGTGGTTTAACACAAGGAGCTCTAACAAGCTGTGGCCATACAGCTGTTAAACAATTACAACTCCTGGTATATTTCAGCCATCTTTTTAGAAGAAGGTTGGGGTTTCTAGTTCAAATAGGAACTATGTAAAATCAGGCATAATCAACATGTGTCACTCCAGCTCTTGTTGCACTACAACTCCCAGAATCCCAAATGTTGGAGGGGAAACTGGGAGGGTTAAAGGTTTAACATGCTGCAAACAATCCATTAAAAAAAGCATTACACAATTCATAGTATGGTAGTATGGGAAGAAAAAAATCCAGTTTTTCATATTTAATGCTCCACTCTCTTGTTGTGCTTCAGCTGATGTGAGGAATAATAATAATAATGGCAATTAATGTAAATATGCACTAAGACCCAAATACCTTTACTGAAGGGCATCAATATGTGCAATGATTATTTCTTATGTTTTGAATGTCCATATAACAGCCCCCAGAACTGAAGATTTTCATTCATCCAGGTCATGGTATATCTAGTTCTAAAACAAATAGACTTGATGAGTAATTATTGAAGACTGTTCACTACTCATCCGAACATCTTCTTCAGTTCAACTGACTGGCATGGGAAGTCCTCGGCATATAAACTCTTTCACTGATCCAATCACAATGGCACATTGTAACTCTTCAGAGAGGTGACATCTGAAACTCAGGGGAGTGATTCTGTGTAGTTACTGTGATAGGATTACCAGTGTGTCATGCAACTCCTAGAAGCAGGAGAGATGCATGAATGGAGGTGTGAAATGTTTTGAAACCACAGGGGGCACAGATGTTAGAACAGCATTGTATGTCGCATATGGGTGGTGTCGAAGGCCCGTCCTACTTTCATGGATGGTTTCTCCACCTCCACAGTTTTGTAAAAACACTGGAAAAAAAACAAAAATTCTTCTTCTATTTTATTTAATCTCAAAGGATGCCCTCTATGTCCTCTGGAAAAATTTACAGGTGAGTATGTATTGTAGGAGTATACTGTCAAAGGGAGTAGCATGCATCCCAACCATTACTCGCAACTTGAAGTGCAGTAAGAGAGCTACGCTGGAAAGTGAGTTTTCTCCCCACTACTGATTAATTGCCTTGTGACAAAATGCTGCTTATGTATGCTTTCATACAGACAAAACACGGAATGAAGAATGGGTCGTAATTACCAACATTTAACCTACTGAGAAAATAGTCACTTGTCAAAGGATGAAAAAAATCGAGCTGCAGATAAACTTTAAAAATCTTTGTGCTGCTGATAGTTTCCCAGTTGTAGTAGATTCAAATGGCATTCATTATGTTGGAAATATGACACCTAGCATAATATACCCTTGTTATTAATTGTGAAGGACATTAGAAGTCAGCCAGGATGAGAGGAGATCTTTATTGAAAACATAACCATGTTTTCTAATATCTGATATAATGCTATATAATAGTTATGTGTTCTTTATGCAAAAAGTAATCACAATAATAATTCAGTTGATTCAATGAGTATTTCCTAAGTTGACGTCTGAATAAAAACCCACCTTGATTATATACAGTATGCTGGTACGAAATGCAGAATAAAGAGGCGTGGAGTGATCCTGAAATCTGCTATTGAAAATTTTGCTAGTGCAGTGGGATACCGCAAAGTTGGAAGATGCAGGAACGAAGGGGCTGCAGTATCAATTGTACCTTATCTATCACTGAGAGAAGAAACTGTAAAACGATGTGACATGTGGCTTCATACTCCTTACTGAACATGAGACTTCATGGTGAATTGGCTAAGTACAAACCAAGCTTTCATTACCTTGCTCTACAGTTGCAGCAACCAGGGCCGGATTTATATAGTGGGTGCCCCTAAGCCCACTGCTGTTTGTTGCCCCTGTCCTCTCCACTTTTCTCGTGCAAATTTTCATTATTGGGACCAGTGCAATGGGGATTGGTGCATGGGAAATTTAAAAAAACAATGGATCTCCTGCTCATCCCCAGTGTTTTTGAACCAACGTGGGTGTGGATGGGCAGCATGTGGCCCCCCTAAAATCTTGCAGCCCTAGGCCCGGGCCTAGGTGGCCTTTCCACAAATCCAGGCCTGGCAGCAACACAAAAGATGCTACTCAATTGCATGGTCAATGCTACAACACTCTCTTCCATGAAGCAACATTGTCTACACTGCACATATTATTTGTATGAAGGCAAAAATGGCAAGAAGAGGGAAAACAATGGTCAATCTTATGAGGCTACATATGTACATATTTCCCTTGACTGCTGTTAAGATGGAGAGACAGGGAGCAATTTTTCATACAATTCATTTTTTTCCATCCAAATCAGAGGCAGATGAGACTAGTGGATGCTGGTCAGTTTCACATGAGGCCAATTTTATATGATATCACCAAGTCAGCCCGCTGTCTTTTCCAAGAGTTAACCCAAGTGTAACCAGCACAGTTTTTTTTTTGTTAAAGGAACAGTAGCACCAAAAAATGATAGTGTTTTAAAGTAAAGAAAATATCATATAGTGTTGCCCTGCGCTGTTAGAACTGATCTGTTTGCTTCAGAAACACTACTATAGTTCATAAAAACAAGCTGCTTAGTAGCAATGGCGCAAATTGGGAAATTGAAAAACGGCTATAAGGCACAGGATCACTAATGGATAACAGATAACATTATGTTCTACAGAGCTTATCTGCTATCTGCTGCGTAACTTGAGCCTTTTCTCCTTTGACTAGTTGCCCCCATGGCTACACAACAGCTTATTTACATAAACAATAGTAGTGTTTCTGAAGCAAATACAGCAGTTTTACCAGTGCAGGGCAACACTGCATTATATTTTTATAACATTAAAACAATTTCATTTTTTGATGTTACTGGTCCTTTAAACAAACACAACATAATTCTGTTGTGAGAGGTTTGCATTATATTGTGTGAAATTGCCTGTTAAAATAGCATTTTAAAAGCAATGGAACCGCCTGCAACATAAATGAAGTTGTGCATTTACATGTTTTCCATTACATGAACAATGCATATGTATATGCTAAATCTCATTTAGAGGTCTATTTCAATCAACTTGGCTATGTGAATGCTCAGCTCAGGGTCCGGTTGTTGCCATCGTTTGTGACTGAGAGTTGTTGTCACCTCCATACAGATGCTCACTCTTGTGACCAGTGGAAATATGCACTGACCCTTCTGAGTTTCAGTTGCTGAAATAGCACTGTGTAGGATTCTGAACTGTTCTCTAATAAATCACAAATCTTTTTGGCAGAAATCCCTGTAGATAAAAAAAAAAAAATTGTTTCACCCAGGCAACTGGAAATCACCAGAAGCAATTTCTACCCACACAACCAATATATCTGCTACGGTTGAAAATGGAATGGGACTCCTAACTCTGGGCATCTGCACCCCTAAATTACTCCAACTGAGGCTGATTTTCACTTTTGGGCATCTTCTCATTGAAAGTGTGCATGACAGCCATATCATTTTCCCCCAGACAGTTGTGATTAATGCCAAGCAAAAGAGTTGTCTCTGTCTTGACAGGGAGAGATAGTTTTAAGACTAAGGCAGAGAGGGGGGATTTGGACTGGGCCCCAAGCATTATTTGGTGGGCATCAAAGATAAAAGTTCAAAAGACAAAATACTGTGTAACAGTTGTTAGATATTTTTATTATGTACCTCAAGGATGTAACAATCTGCAGCCCTTAAAGTGTTGTTGCACCGTAACTCCCAAATCCCGTCAATAACAATTGATGTCTCGGGGATTCTGGTCGTTGCAATTCCAAACAGGCAAGTGTTACCATTTGGACATCCATGATTTATAAAAATGTACACTCTTGTCCTGGCTACAGGGGCCAGATACTAAGCTGGATCATTCACTTCTGACACCATGATTTAATTAGGTATATTATGCCACAGATTAGAGCCCACGGCTGCTGCTCAGGATGAATGTGTGTGTGTTGTGTTAGGGGCATGGATGCTTTCCACAGAATTACAGGCACTTACATTGGAATCTGTGATGATGCACAGATTGGAGTCGCCCACGGCTAACAGCCGTTAGCATGCAGCAATCTGCACAAGGACAAAATCCTCTCTGCTATATTGAGCAATAACTATCACTTTCCCAGCTCTGCCTCTATTCCTTATTATCATTACAGCTAAGGGGGAGGGCTGGAAATTTAGCAAAACACAAATTATTTCTGATGGATGTGAATTTGTTTAACTTTCAGCGTCTCAGTTCTCATAAAGGCATTCAGTACAAATGAATGAGTGGCTGCGCCACCTGGCAGTCTGAGAATCTTCCTCACAAATATGCACCTTTGCATTGCCCAAAGGTTTATTCTGTTAAAAAGATAGTGTTGGTATAATTAGGAGCAGGCAGCCAGCACCAATCCAGCTGCTTTTAAATGGCTGCATCTTAATGCAGTCTAACATAGAAAGGGTGAGGAGGATGTGGAATTAATTGTTCCTGCTTCTATAAATTTTATCTGACCACTCTGAAGCCCCCATCCCTTTGTTATTGACCATGCACCCTACTGGCTTCTTGTAACACCTTACCAGAAGGTAATAAGGATGGTTATGACCAGTCAGCCTAAACCCACTCACTCAGCCAAAAATAGCTTTATAGGATCTAAGAAACAATACCATTGTAAACTCATTTAATATTTTAGTGATTCCATGAAGCTGTAGGAACACAAAGTGTTTGAAGCACATGAAACTGCCCTTGCAAACTGCCAATGATGTGAAAGTAGGCATTTCAGGCAGTTTGCATTACAGTATATAGGGGATGGCAGTTGGGTGCCTCTGTGCTTTCAGCCTTTGCCAGAAATATAAAGAAAAATACTGGCCTTCTAAATGTTGAATGCAATGCTGCATACATGGTCTGAAACCAGATATTTCTACAATGGTTTAGAGTGCAGGTATCCTAATTAATCCAACAATACATGATTTGATCCATCGGGCGACCATAGGGAACTGCATAGCCTTCAAATGTTGGAGGAAGATGAAATTCCTTGAAAGGTATATCACTGTATAGCCAGTTAAGCGCTTTGCAAAACAATCACACCACCTTGCTTACAAGCAGGCCCGGACTGGCAATCTGTGGGTTCCGGCAAATGCTAGAGGGGCTGCTGTAAGGTCCCATAGACAATAACTTTTTACTGTGCTGGTGGAGGACTATTTGGGCCTCTGTGTACTTGGAATGCCAGGGTCTGCTTTGACTCCCAGTCCAGACCTGATTAAAAGACTGCAAAGAAAATACAAGAGCACAGGTCCCTGGAGTTTAATGTTTGATTGTTACAGCCCTGTAACATTGATCAAGATGACTGCAAGCAAGCGTTCTTCTAAGTAACCATTGCGTTTCATATTGAAAAACAAAAATTGAATTCCACTGCCCAAATATTTCTGAGATTCCAGTTTTAACTGCAATATCAGTGTGTGCCCCTTCTGAGAAGATGTGCAGCTAATTGAGACATATCTAATGTGTACACCACTCTATTCCCTCCGAATTTAGACATCAGGAGTGCCCTTAATGCTAAGAAGTAAGAACCATTTACTGAGCTGAAGATAAAACTTTCCTTTCATATAATCTCAAGAGATTATCTTGTGTCATTTGTACAGTCCTTGAGATTTTTAGTTCCTCTGTGAAAACTTTGAGCTGAAACCTATTTGTAAGAAGCAATTAGCTAGATCTGGAAAGGAGACATTAAGCAGAATATGGGAAGATGGGAAAGGAAAGTGAGCAAAATAAAAACTAATCTCTGTTCTCCAATGTGCCAGGATGAGTAGGGGACAGGGCGGCTTCATTGCTTGTTCTTAGGCAGACAGGGGGCACGGCTAGTAAAAGCAACAATGCCTTATTCACCACCCACAGTCAGTGCACAGGAGGAAGGCACAATGAATAATATTGAATATCTGTGGTGAGCTAAATTAATATTAATAGCAAACTTCAGATTCGATCTAAGTAAGGAATCAAGTTCTGGTGCTAATTTAGAAGTGTCGCTCTAAATACATTCTAGTAGCATTAAGGCAAAGTCATCAAAATTATTTAGTTGTACTCCAAACAGATACACGTAGGTTTTGAAAATTTCCCTCAGATTTGTAAGAGTTAAAGATATTAAATAAACAACATCTAGAAGCTGTATTAACCATAACTGTCCTCACTGTGAAGAACCACTTATGCTGCTTCAAATTAAACTTTTGTTCCTCTAGTCTAAAGGGTGGCCTCTGGTGTGGTGATGATCTTTATGGAAAAACAGAACCCCGGCTATCTGTCTATAATGCCCTCTAATGTACTTGTAAAGAATAATCATGTCCCTCACAACTCTCATTTTTCTGCAGACAAAATAACCCCAACCTTGACAGTCTACTCATAATTTAAATCTCATAGCTCATATTCATCCTTTCCCTTGCTGTTTGCAGTATGAAGGAGAATTTTAATAGGAACAAGTATCCTGCCAAGCCAATTATTTGTGCTCTGACTATTTGGTTTCATACCTTGCAACCACAGGCAATTGTGTGACCAGCAAGAAACAACCTTAGTGCAGTTCAAAGGCTTCACGAATAATACAAATCTTTACTGCCTCTAAAGAGGTTAGGGGTTCTATCTACAGAATACACGGCCATATAATAAACTGCATGACATTGATAACAATTTTTAGGTACAGGTATGGGACCTACTATCCAGAATGCTCGGGACCTGGGGTTTCCTGAAAAGGGATCTTTCTGTAATTTGGATCTTTATACCTTAAATCAACAAGAAAATCATGTAAACATTAAATAAAACCAATAGACTTAGCTTAGATCAAGTACAAGGTATAGATTTATTATTACAGATAAAAAGGAAATAATTTTTATAAATTTTGATTATAATGATGTCTATGTGAGACAGTCTTTCCATAATTCTGAGCTTTCTGGATAACAGGTTTCTGGATAACAGATCTTATATCTGTACCAATACTCTCACAGGCTCACAATAGAGTGCACATATGATTGCAAAAATGATTATAATGAGGAATTTACCCCAGAGAGGGCTTTTATGTGCTAAATTTAAGTTAAGCATAATTTCAGAAGTTGCCTCTATGCTTGTAGACAGCCCGCAGCTGCACAGATGTACACTCAGGCAGGAATAGTCCAGCAATAAAGCCATGTCACTGGGAAATGCTGAAGCATAAAAGGGGGAACATAATTAAAAGGCGAAAGCGTTATTTAAAACGGCGACTTTTAGATTGTTTAGCACTGCTCACAATGTAAAATGAGTCTCTGGCGAATATTAAATTGAACATTTTCGCTAAGTAAAGGTTTAGCGTTAGCACCTGCTCTGGAGTTTCATTAAATATTATGTCTCAAAAAAAAAGTTTTGCGATTGCTTAACTTTATTAAGTCCATTGTGAATGTTTGCAAAAACTTTGCAATGAAGTAGTAATCAGTCACAAAGGAAGCAAACATGGTCAGTAACGTTCGCAAGCCTTTTTGTGCAGGTTTTTTGCGCTGGCACAACACATAACATTCCCACTAAAGAGTATCTTAGCAAACCCCTATGCTCAGAATGATGACTGGTGCCACCAAAAGGGTTTTCTATGCAGCCTACTGGCAATTAACCTAGCCAGGAATTTAGAATCTAATTTCTGAGCTCTGCTTTAAAGTAATAACATCAGATATGACCACTGACATTGTGCACTGGAAATCACAGCTATAATCAGAAATAGTGTAAAGTGGTTTGCCACTGCAGACTCCCATACAATCAAGTATTATTCTATTAGGATAATTCATACAGAGTTAGATTTAAGTGGAGTATAAACTTCCCCTTATGGTTTATCTCCATATTTCCCTATACGCTGCATCAGAATACTAATTAGGCAGGCCTACGGTACCATCATACTTTTAATGTATGTTTTTTTTGTTTTTTTTTTAACAATTAATGAAAGGTACAATATAGATTTAAGTGTACACATGCAGAAGCTGGATGAGTAGACACAGATAGCAGTATTCACAAAAAATCTGAAAATAAAAGAATGTGTTTCAAGCTGACCAATATGGCCATCAGTCAGGTAGTCAAAAGGCTTTCTTAATCCCACTTGTTTTGCTTTGAAACAGTTAAGGATGTTTGAATTATAAAAATGTGATTGTGCTCATATGTATCATTGCTTAGCACTTCATCTGTGTATTAATAAAAGGTAATTTAATATAAATTAATCCCATCTCATTTATTCACTAAAATCTCTCGGAATCAAATAATGTGTTTAATAACATCAGACTGACAGTATTTTGATGAATTGAAAATCTCTGAGATTTTTTAAAAGAAAGTTAGCAGATATTGGCAGTCTAGAGTCAAAATGGAAAAATCTAATTATTTTAATAAACAATTATATTTAATTTGTAACTTAAGACATGAATATTGAATATGAAAGAATGGAATTTAAACTTGCACCGGTACTAAATCCGAAGCAACTGTACTACAATAAAATTACAGTAGAGTACAGTCTAGCATTCCATGCCAACCCAGAAAATCAGGAAAAAGAAGAAAGACCAAAGTGATATCTTGGTATCAGATACTTTGGTATGCCACATACACATTCAGTTGTAAACAGTTATACACAATACTTGCAATATGCAGGATGAGGAGTGTGGGCCAGGGATTACCAAACATGAGGATAGGGTTAAACCAGGCTTATACTTAGCCAAAAGGGAAACATTTCACACTCTGGTTTGTACTCAGCCATAAGAGAGGATGTATTCTTGACTGTAATCAGTCACAAGGGAAAATATATAACACTTGTGGTTGTACCCAGCCACTCATCATTCTACTCAAACACAAGGGGAAACATATATCACTTGTGGTTGTACTCTTGGCTGTACTTAGCCACAAGGGAACACATACTACACTCATGGTTGTACCCAGCCACAAGGGAGGGTGTACATGTGGTTGAACTCAGACACATGGGAAACCATGTTGTATTCAGGCACAGGGTGAAACATATTATCCTACAGAGATTCATGTAGCATGTATACATGCATGGAGCCACAAGGGAATGCATGTGGTACATGGTACCCATGCCTGTACTGAACTACAAAGGGAAACATGTTATACTAATGCTTGATCTGGGTGACAAGTAACATATTTTTTACTCATGGTTCTACTGAGTAAGTAGGGAAAACATGTTGTAAACGAGATAGTACTAAGCCACATAGAAAAACATGCTCTACTCATGCTTGTATAGAGCCGAAAGGGAATGCATGAAAGCTTGCACTCAGGATCACATGTTGTACCCATTCTTGTAGTATGTGTCCTAGACGATTTTAGGGGAAACTATGCTGTAGACCACACGGAAGAAGAAATTTAGGTGAAAGCACTCGCCATTGTAGTTATACACAAAGGATGAAACCCAACAGAGCAATTATTCTGGGATTTCTTCACAAAGTTTCTACATCTAATTTGTTCTGGGTTCATTGTAATGCCTATACAGCTGGGCACTTGCCTCAACTGCAAGAAGCCACAGACTGGGGGTCGACAACTTTCTTTTTACCTATGAGCAACATTCAGATATAAAAGGAGTTGGGTAGCAACGCAAGGGTTAGAGAGCAACACATTGCTCATGAGCCACTGGTTTGGGACCATTGCCATAGACAGTCAATATGTATTGGGCTGGTGGGTGGCTGTTTGGGCTAGTGATGTGCTGGCTGGCCTGACACCCAGGGGCCTGCGGGTCAGGTGGGATTGGGCCCGTCACATGCCGGCTTCCGACTTCCAGGTTCTTTTCTGAAGAGCCTCTCATTTGATGCCACATCCAGTGCTATGCCAGTCATCCTTCAGACTGAGCGAGCAGTCCTTAAACATACTTGTCATGCTGTAATTGCCTTCAAATCGCCGAAATATGAACCCGCTGACCTTTTAATCAACTATAAAGTGTTATGATGGAACAGGAAAGTTATAAATAATGACAAGAAGTGACAAGACAATGAATGACTCCTCTCATGGCTGATTCCTTCTGCTGCTCTTTAAGCATGTGGAACCCTGGAGACACAATGAGCTACAGACGTCTGTTATACATAAAGGGCCCGCATGGCTCAAATGGACCACTGTGCCTTTCTCTCTACAGTAGGAACCTGAATATGGTGTGCATGACGTTACTGTGCAGTTTGTGGAGGTCAAAATAGCGGTTGTTGCTTAGCAACATAAATCTCTATCTGCATATAGAAAGGGAGAGGTTTTGCACGAAGAACATCTATTAGAATGGCAACTGCAATATTATTTTTATATCTAGTTAAAAGCAGTACAGCAACATGGTGACAACCAGGGGCACAGAAACTGCACAAGCACTATGCTAGCTACCCTTGTGTTGAAAAAAAAAATATTTGGAATAATAATAATAATAAATTGTTTGACCGGGTCAATCTAAAATAGCAGCTAAATATAAAGTGAATTTATTGTATTTAATTATAAGTTGAACAGCAATGGTAATAAGATTCCAGACGCGCTGCCCTTTGGAAGACGCTGGAAGTGTGTGCATGCATATTTATCATTTGCTGGCTGCTGATCCTGAAACATTTTGGGGTAGCAATAAAGCGTTATTTTATTCCATGTCTGACATGTTTAAAAAGTTAAGTGTGAGGAGAATTTTCAGTTCTTTTTCACGGTAGAGTGAGGATGAAAAGGGTATATCAGATATTGAGCTTGCTTAGTCCTCATTCCCAAAGGTCAGCTGCAGGTTAATACTACTGAGATTGTGCTATTGACAGCCATGCAAAATAGCCATTAGTGCCTTATAGAGGAAGGGAGGGGATCAAAGTCACAATTTCAAAAACCAATCAGCTATTTAGCTGCTCTGTTCTTTTACCTTTAAACCAAAATACAGGGAGAAAACAGCACAAAAGAAGCTGAAATTAGTTTCATCAGACCATCTGTCACCAGCATGCTTTAATTTGTTACTATTGCTTCCATCAGAAAGCCCCATGGATCATCTGCCCTTTCACTAAAATTAAAAGTTTTTTTATCTGGTGCACTGTACCACATGCGGCCGTGATCCGACTGGATATTTAGTCACGTCCGATCGACATCTGGCCGACTTTCAGCCACTTATCGATCAGGGAAGCCCGTTGGAGGGCCCCATACATGGCCCAATAAGCTGTCGACTTGGTCTGTCGGCAACTTTTATCGATCCCGTGTATGGCCACCTTAAGGACAAACTCAAGGTCCTCTATAATCTTGTTTCAAGGAAACACTATGTCAGGAAATTGCCATGTTATGAGACATGTAATTTTGCACAAGTGCCAACTAGACATTTGCTTTCATTAGATTATACAAGATCCTCATGAATGGTCCGGTCACCAAATGATCAAATCGTTCGCCCTATTTTGCCAGTCCAATTGACAAATTGGGTAAACCAAAACTCCATCACTAGGGCCTATGACTGAATCATAAACAAAGGTTCTGTGTAGACGTGTCAACCATATCCATATGTACATCAGCATCATGGATTTTCAACTTACCCATTCAAAATCCCAGATATCGATCATTGATTGGCATTGCATTGCATCCATACACAGGCCAATGGGATGCCATCTCTTTCAAGAAAGACCATGGGGAAGATTTACTAAAGGGCAAACTATCACCAGGCAACTTTTCGCTCTGGTGAACAGTCGTTACTCTGCAAATTCAGTAAAGTGTGAATATTACTGAACGTTACCTCTTTCACCAGAGTTGACTTCACCACCTCAGACCAGCTGAACTGCTAAAATGAAGCTACATCTTCATCAATATTATGTCAGTGACATCATATCCTGTGTGCCGGAAATGCATGAAAGTTGTAAAAACGCTGGTGACTTGTGCTTTTTTAAAAGGAACAGTAACACCAAAAAATGAAAGTGTTTTAAAGTAATAAAAATATCATGTAATGTTGCCCTAAACTGATCTGTTTGCTTCAGAAACGCTACTATAGATCATATAAACAAGCTGCTGTGTAGCAATGGCGGAAATTGAAAAACAGCTATATGGCACAGGATAAGTAATGGATAACAGATAACATTATGTTCTATAGAGCTTATCTGCTATCTGCTGTGTAACCTGCACCTTTTCTCCTTTGACTAGTTGCCCCAATGGCTACACAGCAGCTTATTTATATAAACAATAACAGTGTTTCTGAAGCAGACACAGCTGCTTTACCAGTGCAGGGCAACACTGCATTATATTTGTATTTCAATTTAATTATTTGATGTTACTGGTCCTTTAAGCAGGATTGCCTGAAAAAGTCCTAACTATTAAACTTTTTTGGGTTAACAATTTTCCTTGCTTGCACTGCTGAAGTAATGCTAGTGAAAAATGTCGCAATCGTTCAGAACCCAGGAAGCAATTTTAGTGAATTAGCATATTGGTAACGAATTTTCGCGCGCGTGTGTGTGTGTGTGTCCCTGTATAAGAATCAAGCAGATCAAAGCAGTCTGACCTCAGTTTGTGAATATGCTATTTAGAGTTTATTATCATTATAATTAGTTATAAAAATGATTGCAATATTCTGTCAGTTTTCCTGTTGCATTGTAAGTTCTGTATGTATGTTCTATGTCTGATGTGATTTCTATTGCGTATACTTTGTTAATAACTGGGTTTATAAAATAAAAGTATTGTTAAAATTAATGACTTGAGAACAGGGCCACGCCTGAGGAAAGGCCCGCTGATGTGGCTCCTGAAATGCCGCCCCCCCTTGCTGGCTTACCTGTCAGTAGGGGAGACAGGAACACTAGTGAGGAAAGCACAATTGTGCTCTCACGCACTAGTGAAGCCAAATTTCCAGTTTAAAAGCCAGAAATTTGGTTCTTAAAGGTACCAGGAGCGGATTTTGCCGCCCCTGGAAACCTCTGTGGCGCTGACGCCTGAGGTGAGTTTCTCAACTCATCTCATTGGCAGAGCGCCCCTGCTTGAAAACGAATTCAACTGATAAAACTTTAGGTGGAAATCTACTGTATGCTGGAATAGTCATATCTGTACAGGTTATTCCTGTAACGCCTACAAAAAGCCATTTCTGGACATCTTTATTTGGCCATATCCCTTAATATACCTTACTGGAAAAAGGATTATTATAGTACAGGAGGGCTACAGTATAACAACAATTAAGGAAAGTTTTGGCAATGCAGTTTGATAGTTGTATTAAATGCCAAGCACACCTTTACAGAAGCAAGCAAAAAATTCAAGAAAAATATTACATATTCCCCTTTTAATATTTCAGTATGACAAATACAAAGGGTAAATGAAGGTCAATGTATTCCCTATAAGCATTAGAATAATTCTGTGGTTAAGTATTTTTAGATGTAATGGTGCAATGGAAAATGCTTAACTACCATGGTCGCCATTACTGCTAGTCTTCAGTAAAGATCTGTATCTTCCTGTAATCAATCACAGATAAACAATTCCTTAGGTCCTATAAGGATATTGATTTTGTGTTCCATGCTCTTATCTGTATTATTAATTTCCTTCATATGTTACTTTTACACGCCTGCAAAAATGACAATTCCTCTTTAGATATAATTTCCTGTGATCTACAGCTCAGTCTAATTTCAGCTCTCTAGAATTACCCTCATGACAATTATTCTTTCTGGACACCTAAGGAAATTAAGAATAAAATACTGATTAAATATGAACCTGAAGGAAAAAGTCTTTTCACATACGCTGACAATATTCAGCCTATAATGGGACCAAACAATGCCATCTAGTGTACTTAGCACAGGACTGGATACGGCTACTTCTAATACTAGTTACTAAATATAACTGCAGTTATTGCATTACTACTAGAATGCTGAAGGAACTATGTGACAGGATCTGAGTGGCTGCCTGCCCGAATGCCTTTCCATATGCTTGTATATGAATAAGGAAGGAATATAAGACACATCTGAATGGTATGATAAAAGAAAAGAAGATGCTTGCTCCTACATCCAATCACTTATATATATATATAGTTCAATGGACATATATATGTTGCAGCAAATACATTACACAAGCCTGGGAAACCTAAATAAAAGAAAATAGAGTTGCTATATTGCCCTAAACATGTGCCTACTGTATAGTTTACGTTCCATATGTTAGGAAATGGGACTTTTTCAACTATTTTTTGACAAACTCCTATATACTCTATTGCACTTCGCCTGGTCTGAGGTGGCAAAGGCAAGTCTGGCGCAAGAGGTAACGTTCAGTAAAATCCGCACCTGTTGTTACATCCCTTCAACAGAGCATAAACAAACTCGCCCTGGCGTTAGGAAGTGAACTACCACTAGACGGGATCTGCAACCTTGGCTCTCCAGCTGTTAAGGAACTACAAGTCCCACAATGCATTTGCCTTTATGAATCATGACAGACTCCTTCATTGCATTGTGGGACTTGTAGTTCCTTAACAGCTGGAAAGCCAAGGTTGCAGATCCCTGCCGGGCTAGAGTCTATCTCCTTCACTAGAGTTAAGACAACAACCATTACAGAATCTGCAAAGTTCTGAAATTACGTCAAGCTGGCGAATTTTCATCAGTGTTAGTCACTTTAGTAAATTTGCCGCTTAGTCCCTACCTCCGGACCATAATCCCACTCACAACCATCGGAGGAGCCTCAAACTGCTCAGCTAAATAGCCCAACTATCTGTCACTGCCTAGAGTGACCTATTAAGGTGAGTAGCCTATCCTTACTATACCTGACCTATCTAGGTTCCACTTGAGCTTTGCCTGACTTCTCAGGCTAGAGCCAGCACACGATGGACCCTGGGCACATGGCTGCTAAGGGTTTTATACTTTAGCACAGTGTCATCTACTGGTCACTGTGTGAACACCAAGGGGCGTAGCTTATATATATATATAATATGAAACAGACCCAGTTAGTCATCTAAACACTATGGGACCGCCTGCTAAATATTACTGGGGAACTAATTTACCAGTCCCCTATACCATCTTATTCACTACCACTACTAGTGGCAAAAAATGTATTTATTCTGTTCAGTTTACTATAAGGATTTCTAACTTACTGTAATATACACTGATACAGCCTGAAACAAATTGAGGACTAAAATTGTGACTAGTACGTGAAAACATTAACAATTAGCCAGCTATATTGAGAAGCTGTCCGTGGTTGTGCAGTAATGAAGGTGCCACTTGCGCACCCATCCTCCCAGCCAATAAAAGGATTACTCTGCAGCATCACAGCAGCCCATATTAGTAGCTCAGACAAAGGTTCCCAAACATGGCAACAAATACAATATGGACCTTTTTATTAACAAGCCATGATGAACCAAATGCATTCCCAGACATTATTCACAAAATAGTTTTTTTTACATATCAATATATCTGTATTAGTTATACAAAGGAGATCATTTCTCAGCACAATAGGTCCTTGCCCTATACATCCTATATGTGAACATACATTCGTCAATATGTTCAGCAGTTAGTTCAGTATCTGTCTGACAACCTGAAAAAGTAGAATCAGTAGCACTAGCACAATGGTACTTTCATGCCGGAGCTGTAAATTATATGTTTGCCAGAACACAAAGGTTTCATATCTTTAACATTCTCTGGCACCTGCCCTATGAAGACAGACAAAGAACATGCTGAAAATCTGCTGAGCAGAGGAGCAGTGCCAGCACTTAAAAGACCTATAATTTTGTAACTGTCATGCCAGCTTATCCCTTTCTTTATAATTACAGTAATATTTAATTTTGTCCAAAAAAGGGAATTATGCTGCCAGTATGTTTTTTAAGTAATAGAAGATATTTCAGAGTGACATTGAAATTGCCAATCAGGTGGATTGGAATGCGAATTAATAGTCATCTCTTCAGCAGATGCTGATGTTCTGCTTTTCTCAACCAGCACTGATATATGAGCACAGAATAACAAGCTAATCATTACTATAGATCACACAGAGCATAATATAATTGCCACACTGCAATTTGCACACATATGTGCAGTTCTTTTCATGACAATTTTTTTTTAGGATAGGGAGTGAGCTGTAATTTCCTGACTTGATGAAGAAGAGCAAAAGGCAAGACAACTGTAGCTATCAGCAGCCAGATGAAGCCAGATGAATATGCTAGTTGTACTTTATTATAAGAAGGTCCATTCTGGAGACATGACTGAATGGGTATTCCTGTATCAGAAAACACTCAAGATGTAACAACCTGTTACCCTGTCAAAATGACACATCACCACACAAATGTATAATAATATACACCCAATTGCATAAAGGATGACAGGCCTCCACAGCCCATACAATTATTAGATACAGCTTTTTTAATTCCCGCATTGTCTCTCAAATGCAGCTTACTTTATAAATTAAATAGAGCATGTCACTTCTTCAAATTGCTTGCTATAGGTATGGGACGTGTTATCCAGAACCTGGGGTTTTCTGGTTAATGTTTCTTTCTGTAATTTTGATATTTCTACTTTAAAGGAGAAGTAAACCTATAATGCGCTAAACCCCATGCCCCCCTCC
>CM044437.1:109744321-109763174 GCA_024363595.1 Xenopus borealis
GTAATATTTGCATAAAATGGAGTCTATGGGACATGGCCTTACTATAATTTGGAGCATTCTAGATAATGGGTTTCTAGATATTGTCTCCCATACCTGTATATATGTTGGTGGTTAAACCAGTGTTGAAATTAATTTTATCCATATCTCCATATATAAGCCAGAGCTATCTACATCTGTTGGGTCAATGAAAACATAAACTACCTTGGCTACCTCCTGATTCATTTATTTGCAATCATTTGTTTTCTTTTAGGCTTCTTCTCTTTTATTGAGAGAGAATGCCCTGCACCAAATGGAACTGATGGCCAGACGAAGGTGTTAGTTCCTTAAATACAGGAATCCTACCTACAGGATTCCTACCTTAATGGGCAGATTTATTGAGAGTTGCATAGTAAATTCTAAAATCGAATGATTTTTTTGGTCAAAACCTCAAATTCGAATTGTGAATTGTGCAAACTCAATTTGGATTTCAATTCTTAAATTAAATAAATTTTTTTAAGATTTATCAAACCTATACCCTGGGAATAATTAAAATTTGATTATTCGCCACCTAAAACCTGTCGAGTTCATGTATAAGTCAATGGGAGAGGCTCCACTGACCAATTTGAAGATGCTAATAGCATTCCTGACATTTGAGGGTTTTTTGAGAAAAAACATTAATAGAGTTTAGTTCAATATGATTAGTTAAATGTGATTCTTGATTCATGTTTTTGGGTCAATAATATTCGTTCATTTTAGATATTCGATCTTATTTCGAGTATTTCAAGAATTTCAAAAACTCACATAAATTCATAGTTTGACCATTGATAGATAGATCCCCCCATATAGAAAATCATGAAAGCATTAATTAAAACTAATTGGCTGGTTTTATCTCCAATAAGGATTAATTATATTTTAGTTGGGATCAAGTACAAGGTACTGTTTTATTGTTACAGAGAAAAAAAATATTTTGAATATTTGGATAAAATGGAGTCTTTGGGAGACAACCTTTCTGTAATTTGGAGCTTTCTGGATCACATATCCCATACCTGTACTATATTTTACTGTTGCAAACCATGTCTGCAATGCTATGCAATTCTAAACGATCCAAAAGTTCCTGTAAACAAAACAGGCTTCCTGAATTCAAGTCTAAACTAACATACCATAGTTTTGTTGAGTGAAATTGGAAGCATCAGTAACAGTGTAGAGGTACTATACAGAGACACAAATGGAAATGTTCATGGGAAGCAGCTTTCACTAAAAGTCTTTAGACAATATAAAATGCATAACTGGTCAGAGATGAAGGTGCACAACTGAATAATTCTTTGTGAATGATAAAAATTTATTTTGAAGGTAAAATTATCTAAGCCTGCCCATTATTAAAAAAACGTAAAACTTGCTGCAGTTCTCGAAGTGTTAGTTTCTCTTTCATCCATACGTGTCATTGATGAATAATTAAAATTAATTAATTAAAATAAGCTGTAGTGTGAAATAGAACTCCTGCAAGGATGGAATTTGTAGCAAATCAAGAGATTAAGTTACTCTAGTAACAATTAATCATGAAATATTAATGTTGGTTAATTCTGGGCTGAAACCATTACATATTCTAGTTTATATCAAAGCTCTTCCTCTTCGTGCACAACTATTTTGGTGGGAAAATGTGCCAGGTTCATGTTTTTTAATGTAAAAGACTGATATCATGGTCCAGGTCACTTTTAATTCAAATTTGGCAGTAATATCCTAGCTTGCTAAATATGAGCCAGACGTTCTAAACATGGTCAGACGTGGTCAAAACTAGCTTTTCTAGTTATATTTACCAACTATTATTAATTATTATTTATTAAATTAAGTATTAATTAAAATGAAACACATTTACACTCTACTATTTCACATATATTAACAAATATCTCTGTTTCCAGTCATTGGATAGCAGTAGTGTCTTCAGCTAGTCTCCTGACACCATCACTCAGAAGAACTAATTTCTACCTTTGCTATAGACTGCAATTTACTCTACTAACCATGGCAGTTGATCCCACAAATCCACAGGATTAATTTAGCATCACCCTGTACTAAATAATCTACTCTGTACTTTTTATTCTGTGACATATTTAGTTCTGAGCTCAAAAATCTTATTGGTTACCAAGACTGTAGTACAAGAAGACAAAGCCACTGTAGGCAAAATGAGTAACAGACATTCATTGTTATGTATGAATTAGGAAGAGAATGTCTCTCAGATAGCTGTTTGCTGTGGCTTGGTCTTGCGGCTTTGCCTGTCACGTCGTCTATACAGCCCTCGCACCTGCTTGCAGCATCTTGAGTGTGAGACCATTGTAAGCTAACAGTTAGGGCTGTATAGAGATGTCCTAGGAGTGCCAGGCAAGAGGAATATCATCCCCGCTCATCCCTGTACTTCCCTGGTACTAATGCTAGAATCCCTTTAAAAGTCATGGCAGATTTGCTGATGTCAACAATACTGCCTTGTTTTCTTACGCAATCAGTGCTGACTCCAGCCCTGATGTGAGAGAAGGCAGGAAATCGGGTAGAGCCAGGCAGGCAGTGAGGTAAGGGGTTGGACCCCAATAGAGTGTTAGTTAACTACACCCCCTCCCTCTCTACAGGTACTACCTTGCACCAGTGAAAGTGGAGTTTGCTTACTTGCTCCTTCCACTAACCCATAGGAGTGGTATAGGCAAATTAAGCTCATTCCTGTCTTGAGTATTTACACGTGACTCAAACAAATAGTCGGGTTCCCTTATTCCTCCGGTTCCCAAGAACATTGTCGAGAGCAAGGAGGGTCCCTTATTAGGGGCATAAGGAAGAGCCTGGGGAGCATGTGCCAGAAGGCAGAAATGCTGTGCCAACAAGGAATAGCTGCAATTCATAGTTACTCCTGTGCCTATCACTCTCTCTCCCTCTCTCTCAAAGAGAAAAGGCGAGTGTCTAGCGCCCCTTCACAACGGGGATATAGCGCTGTTACCTGTCACACCAACAAGATGTTTCCTCCCTGCAGCTCCTTCCTCCCGCTTTCTGAATCGGTTTGCCCCATCTGGCCGTAGAGACACTGTCCAACTTCCATTTTTTCCCACTGTGAAGCATAGCTACAGCATGTAGAAGCCCCTGGCAGCCAAACTTTTAAAAGTTTATAAGCTGTGTGACTATGAAGATTCTCATTCATCCAGGTCATGGTATATATATCAAAAGTAACTCAAAGCAACTCATCCGAGCAGCTTCTTCAGTTCAACTGACTGGTGTAGCGGAGTTCTCGGCATATAGATTCTTCCAACAATCCAATCACAATGGCACACTGCAACTCTTCAGAGAGGTGACATCTGAAATTCACAGTAGTGTTGTTACGCTGTGTTATGTTTTGTGGCTCTTTAGTGGAAGAGGGGGCAAAATCGCTCTTTTGATGAGTAAAGGTGGCTGACCCATGGGCTATAAACTGTTATAATTTGATTCATTAATAGATACATATCTGTTGTACCAATTGCAATTACAGACTTTAGTAAAGCCCAGGGAGCATGCTCAGTAGAGGCCAGAGTTACATCTGCTCATTTGCTGGCCAGTACACTAACTAATGTATCAAACTATCTGTCTGGATTACTATACTGCCATTGGAAAACTTCAGGGCTTGGGGGAGCTGGCTAAAATCATCAATTAAACCTTCAAACATTTAAATAAATTGTCATGTAATATTTGTAAATAAGTTTTATAATGGAGGCCTAATATGTTTTACTATCACAGACTCTTATGAGCACAGAAACATCTGGATGGCAATGACTGCCCCTACTAAACTAAATGTAGACACTACCCCTGTGAATATGCTTGACATAACAACATCATAGAAGAATCCTTGACCTTTCCATTTCATGGAACACACTTGCCTAGTGACCTTCTCAATCCCTTGAAATACAATATCCCTTTAATATGTAAGTGATGTCACATCTGTAACACAATAGTCTTAAAAATTGGGCTCTGATACTAGCATTACTGCAGAGCTGAATGCTGAAGTGAAGGCATAAATATGAGTTGCAGATGATGGTGATGCAGATAATGAAGAGCAGATATGGCAAACACACTGATTAAAGTTCTGCCACTTTCATCTTAAGGGAAAAGGCGACAGATGTTTTTAATAAAGGTATAACAGCACGACTGGGTTCTGAATGACGTCAGATTCTGTTCAGTTGTACTTTTGTGCTTACATTTGTTTTTTTAAATTACATTGCAGACCCATTTAGAGCTATTAGTGCTACTCAGTGGGGCATTGATCCACACTCTTTTGTGTGAAGAAGCCTCCCTGTAGGTCACACAGCAGAGTGTACATGGAGTGTTATGCAAGTGATAGCATCTTTTAAAGCCTTTCAAATTCTTTGCAGCAAGTAACAATGATCTCCAGGGTTAAGAACAATGATGCGCAGTGTGTGCTATGTTTAATCCCATCTGGTAATGAATAGACTTTTTATATAATATGTTGTCTACAGAGATATCTCAAATTGATTTACTTGCTGAGTGTCGGTGTTATTTGGTATGGCAATAAATGACTTGGGAAGATTGCCTGCTGGAAGATGCTTCATACTATCCACTTCATCAACTTCATCAAAGTGTGACCACTTTAAAGGGAAAACATAACCTTGTCGTGATGACTTGCTCAGAATGGCAGCACAAAACAATAGCTCTGATATTTGCTGGCAGATAACGGGTCATAATTCAACCATTTTATTTATAAATGGAAAACATATATAACTATTCAGCTGCATTTAAGTAGACAAACACGGTAAAGGTGTTTCTACAACAGCTAGCCAATATATGCGCAATCAGTTTTCCTGCAACATAAAAAGCCAAGCAAGCTTTAATCTTAATGGAGAAGGAAAGGTTAAAACTAAGCAGCCCTTATCAGAAAGGTCCACCTAAATATACCAGTAAACCCTCAACGTAGTGCTGCTCTGAGTCCTCTGTTAAAAGAAACACTGCATTACTTTCCTTCTATTGTGTACATATGGGCTTCTGTATCAGACTTCCTGCCATCAACTTAAACCTCCTTGTCCTGGGTGTGAACATGCTCAGTTAGCTCCTCTCCCCCTCCCTTCTCTGCTGTAATCTGAACCCGGAGCTATAAGTGAGCAGGGAGAGACTCAGGCAGGAAGTGATGTCACACCAAGCTAATACTGCAGCTGCTATCCTAGACAAACAGAGAGTTTCAAGAGCTTTTTACTTAGGTATGGAGGCATGGTAAAACGTTCTACAGAATAAATATATCATTCTAGATTGCACTATTGCAGCTAATCTATTGGCAATAAACTGCCTCTGTAGCTTTCCTTCTTCTTTAAGACCAGTTAAGGGAGTAGGAGGAATTCAAATCACTGGGTGATTGCATCCCAATTGATTCTAGTCTCTTACCTGTTACCAGGGTCCAAACTCCTCTTTTTCAAAAAACACACTGTCCTTGGGTACTGTTTACTGAGGACCGCACTGACATACTGTACAAGGGTACATGAACAAGGCAGAAATCTCAGAAAGTTTTCTGTACTGCACATGTGTTTGCCCAAGACCAGCAGGTGTGGAAGATCAGCACAGAAAGCAGTACATCGGGTATGTGCATTTTTTGGGGAACCTTGAGTAGGAGGTACAGTTAGAATACAGAATCACTATGGGGCTCCTAATAACTTAGCACCTCCACTAATTTTAGCTTTACTTCTCCTTTAACTGAAAAATGTAAATGTATATATTAAAAGGGGGTCATTGCACCTTAGGACTTAGGGGCAGGTTTATTAAGGTTTTTTCAAAACTCACAAATACAAATTTTAAATCAACAACTCGTATTGAATTCGAATGTGAGATTTATTACATCCCAAAACAGTTCTAATTCAAATATTTGCCACCTAAAACATGCCAAGTTCATTTACAAGTCAATGGCAGATGTCCACTGAACCATTTGAAGATATTAATTGCCTTCCTGACAATTAGAATTTTCAGGTCGGTCATATTCGATTGAATATTAGACATTCAAGTTTTTTTTTCATAAATAACCTCCCATTCAAGTTAGTGAGTGAGTACATTTGAATTTATTAGACTTAAAAAAAATTCATATAACTTGGAAATTTGACCTTTGATAAATCTGCCCCTAACATCCCTTTTTGTTACTAGATAAAACATTACTTACATGTATATCTTATCTTATTTGTTACAGTTTAGTGTAAATATGAGTCAGCATCAGGGCCAGAACTAGTATAGGCAGAGTAAGCCTATTCTCTGCCTCTCCTGCCCCCCCCCCCCAGTCTAGTCCCTGGTCACCGCTCTGGCTGGCGTGTGCTGTCTTTCCCTATCGTGGCTCGTGTTTTTCGCACATGGGTTTTTTTTGCGAATCCACACATTGTTCGGCGCTGGCCAGGCTGCCTAGGTTGCTATGTTAACCTGATGGTGCTATAGTGGGTTATGCGTGAGAACTACCATATTGTTCAGGGATGGGACTAGGGGTAGCCTGAAGAGACATGTGACTATAGTGCAATGGTATGGTGTAGGGATGCACTATTTTGGATTCAACCTCCGATCCTGGATTCCGTGCATCCCTAGTAGGGTGTTACCAAGCATTTACCTCTTTTGTCTACCTAACCTAGCCCTTCTATCAGCAGGCAGTAGCTGAAGGAGTGGAGAAGTGCAGGAGGTGATACATGAGGGTGAGGTGAAGAGCAGGAGGAAGCAATTGACTGCGGGGACTGGACTGGCACTGATATCATTTGCCACCTGCAAAGGCTTTAAATAGGGACTTCTCACTTCACTACTCATAAACAAAATATGATGTTTGATAGATATCAACAGAGAATGGGTTGGCACAGCAGTACTGCAGCCTTTTTTTAAATGAGATTGTGAAAAGAACAAATTCTCTGAGCACACAATAACATAACATGGAATATAAAATTATTAGCAGGATACAAAGAAAGAGGGAAGGAAGAGTCAAGTGGGATTAAGCAACAGCCTTCACTCCTGGGGGGCAATAGCAAATGTTAAAAAATGGTGACACTGAGAAAGGTCTAAAACTGACCAAAATTATTTTTAGTTTCAAACAGGTGAATGGCAAATGTTACCCTGTGATTGGCTGCTATAAAGGATAAATTGGGTTTTAATGGAGAACTAAAGAATTGGGTTAGAAATGTTGTACATGTTGTATGTTTTGGGCTTCTATACCAGCTCAAGGCCTCTACAAGCCTTTATTAGTGAAGATCTCTGTCTCCAAAGATACCCCAGAGGCTCCCCATCTGCTGATTCACTGATTCACATGCTCTGTGCTGCTGTAACTTACTGATCTTAGGGACCCACTCACAATATACAGTACACATAGAATATAAATGTCACAGTATAAGGCTGATTAGTCATTAATACAGATAATTCATTCATGGCAGCAGAAACCAGTGCTACCAGCATCAGAATTTAATAATCAACCCTGTAGCATCATCTTATATTACATACAAACCTCATTTTCTGCTTGATAATTAGTGACATCCCCTAATCTTAGCTTCTCAACAACTACTCAGAGCCTACTGAGCATGTGCGTGTCACAGATACTTTCCAAAATAGTGACCCCCTGTGACAAGTTTGAAGTCCTGGATCACTGCTTATGTTAATAAGCTGAAACTTTAGGCTTGTGCAATAAGTTCAATATACAGAATATGTCACTTTTAGCCACATTAATTGTTAAGGTTTAGTTCTCCTTTAAAAAACCAGAAGGTCATTTGGCCTGTCAGTCAAGGGGAGTGATATGACAGTTTTGGGGTGCTCAGCTAGATGAACAAGACAAAAAATGGTACTCTCCAGGAGAGAGATCCCACATGTCTATGCCTGCACCTGTAGTCCCTATACTAAGCACATTTTTGCAGGAAAACTACAGTTTATAGCCATTACATTGTTAAAGGTCGAGGTTTTTTTTTTGCCCCACAGGGATGGTTCAGTTCACTGTACATTATAAATGGCTCTCTTTGATTTTTTTAAGTTTATAAGGTTACAGTTTACAGAAATTATAGTAAAACAGATGCCTCTTGTGTAAAATATTAATCATTTATCCCCATTAAAGTGTTTGTATTTATTTACATTTACATAAAACACACATTTTGGTTCAGTAAATTCCATTACTGTCCAAGCAGCTGCTGATGCATGCCCAAAAGCACAATTAGCTATGCTTAGCAATAATGAGTGAGTAAATTGTAGAAGTCCATATCGCTTCTCTCTTCTCAGCATGTTACATGAATTCCCTAGAGTTGGTCCATGTGGCACAGTGGAGAACGTACAAAAGTCACATGCCATAATACACACCAAGTCCATCTAATCTGACAGTGGGGTGCATGCAATCAGGGTTTCAGCATTTGTATATGAACACAGCAAACCCCAGTCTATTTCTTAAGGGAAGACAGCTTCTGTTTACCTTAATTTGAGCACAGTTGGCTTACTAATTTGTGTGCTACTTTACAATGAAAATGATGGCAAGATTTACTGCATAGTGCAAATGACACAATTAGGGGCATACCTATTAAACTTTGAAAATATTTTTGATTCTATTTTGTTTGTTTTCTTGCTTATTGTCAATTTTGTCTAAACAAATGTGTCATTTATGAAACATGAAACACTACTATTGAGAAAACAAAAGCAAAAATACTTTGCTGACAATGCTCATGTAAAGAGCATAGTTCTTGTGATATATTAATATACATATTTTCATACTGAAGAACGGCAAAAGCAAATTCAAGTGCTGTCAAGTCTGTCTAGTTCTCTTCCTCCAATGCTGGATAAGAGTTGCAGCAGATAAGGTAACCACTGCCGCAAGTCCACCTCTTAATGGCCACATATTTACCTAAGGAATCTTTGAAGTTTGTGAAAGTTACAGAACTAGGCTAATAAGTTAGAATGCAATTCAGGAAAAAAAAGGTTTTAAATGTGCCAGTCGAACCCTGCAGAACCAATTGCCCATAAAATGATGGCTTCTTAAATTCATGCTCAACACACCATGTATGTTGACATCATTTGACATTTATTTTTGGAAATGCCCTGAATATTCACAGAAGATACATTAGCATTGATTTTGTTTTCCTTCGGGTTGCAAAAAGGTTTCCTCTACACAGGCTAAGAAAACACTGCGAAAATATGAAATGGGCTGGCAGAAAAAAACTAAAGCGTGCAGTAAAATATACAAATGACTTGCAGTACATAAAGCTGGAGAGAAATCCATGCAAAATACCAAAAAAACACAAATGGAAAATTATTTTTACAAGATACAGTACTCTTCATAAATAAGCCCCTTAGATAGGTAATAAAGAAAACATGATTTGTTCAAACCGCCAGATTCTCTAGCTGCCTTAAAATATTACCTTTAATTTATTCTAATTCTGTCCCATGGATTTTTACTTCCAGTCGCTTAATGTTTTTATGCTGCTTCTTGGCAGCAATACTGGTATGTCCTGTGGATAGCAGACTGGGATAAAGGCTTCTCACGGAAGGACTCTCAGTGGGCTGCCTATTTCGGCAATATTTAGAGGCTTGCTAAAGTGGACAGTGTCCTAATAGAGCACGAGTCTGGGTAGCACTTGGGAAGCTGCTCATGGAAGATGCAGGCTTAGCTTTATAGCACAATTTGCACATTTTTTGCAGATTTTGAATGACTGATAAAAGGTTCTTTAATATTATTTTTTTTTCTTTCATTATTTAATGCTTGTGCATCGATTTTGTACAGTACATTGAAAGAGAGGTATTCACACAGGTATTGAATTCTATCCAAGCAATCTTAAAATCTGCTACCAGAATACTTCTGCTCTCTCCTAAAAGGGAACCTGCACAAACCCAACTAAAATCCTTAGCATGGCTGCCTGTCAAGCAAAGGATAGCACATAAACTCCTTCTTCTAACATTCAAAACCCTTCCCTCCTCTGCTCTGCACTACATTTCTTCTCTTGTCTCACTATATGTTCCTGGTCATCTTCTCCGCTCTTCTCAGAACCCCCTTATCTTCACATCATCCACATCCACTGCCACTTCTCGTCTCAAGCACTTCTATCTTGCTGCACCTTACCTCTGGAATTCCATCCCTAAATTCCTCCATAAGGAACCCTCTTTCAATCTTCTTAACAGCCCTTTACAAATAAAGTTATACATACAAATATACAAACGTACATGTGATCATTGGTCAATGTATAAAATGTAAGTTAACAATAGCAACATACAGATTCAGTTCCACTTGCATATAAAATGCATTGAGAAATCTCTTATTGAGAGATGTGAATATAAACCTGCTTTACAAGTGTGGCAGTACACAGATCATCTCGGCAGAAAAACATGTTTACTCTCATTTAAGTATGGGGGTAAAGATTTTGATCAGTAGAGAAGTAAAGCTTGCTGGGACCACGGCAGTACACACAGCATGAACCCCACCAAAGACTAGAGACCTTCTTTGCTGTTTGCTTCCTAACGTAGCCTTTATGTGTTTGTTGTACTGATTATGAACTGGAAACAGCAGGGAAAATCACATATGCATGGAATAGTCTTTGATTAAAAGCTGAACTACACGGGATGGTCCGGTTCGATGTGTCGCATGGAGATGCGACAAGTCAGAGGCGCTGAATATAATGGGAGTGATAGAAACATCGCAGATACAAACGACTATCCGATGAAGACGCAGGGTGCGGCATTCACATTCGACAGTCGTGTTGTGTCGGATACATGTAGTGTGTATCTGCAATGTTTCTATCATTCCTATTATATTATTTGGCACCACTGACTTCTGGCACTGGCATCTGTTTAGTTCCCACGCAACACATCACACCGGTTCAGCTCAAAGATAAGATAAAGCAACTTGGGGTTGGACCTCTACCTTGCACCAGTTTATGGAGTTTTTTTTTTCTATGCATATTGCTGTATTATTCTGGCTTTATCAAGAACTGCTGCACCTTCTTTCTTTCTGAAATATTCTTAATGAAGCCAACAATGAGCTCCAAAAAGCAAGCCAGTCTTTCTAGCCTTAACTATATAGACCAGTCATAACCATACAGGACTCCTTTATTTTATGGAATATTATATGGTTGTTTACCTGTGCACTTGGATGTTACTATTAAAGCTTTATATAGGAGGTTAAAATAAACACCCCACAAATATTTAAAGGGGAATTATCAAGAAAATTTAAATATAATATAAGCATCATCAAACTTAAACTTTCTAAATACGATCAATTAAATATTCTGCATCGTTTCTGAAATAGTCATGTTTATCTTCACTATTCCTCTCTCAGCATCTGTTTCTCTTCATTTTGTTTTCTTGCAGCTGTTGGGTATCAGTTATTTATTGACATTTAGATCCAATATATCTATGGGGGGGGGGGCTTCCGTTCCAAGCAGATGAATTAGAGCTCACTAAAATAACTGATTTCAGTACAAGCAAAATCTAACAAAATGACTGCCTTTTGCACAAACCCAGCATGTAGAGAGACATGATGTCTGGAGATTTTAATAGCGTGAGCTCTAATACACCTTCTAGGCAAAAGGGGCCCCCTATAAGATATAATGGATCTAACAGTCAATGAATATCTGACACCCAACTCCTGCAGAAAGAATGAAAATAAACAGATGCTGAGAGAAAGAGATAGTGAAGATAAACTTGATTATTTCAGAAATGGTACATGATTTTTATTGTTTTTAGAAAAATTAGTCCAGTATGCTTCCATAAAATTTTCATTCTTACGATAGTTCCCCCTTAAAAATGTATTATTGGGTCCAATGGTTCAGATTTACAAATTTGAATCAAAATTTGAGGAGTATACATCAGTACCCACACCACCTGCACTGCATTTTCACTATGTCAGGCAGCAGTGGTATAACAAGTGCTCTCTGCTTCATACTGCAAGTTCTGCCCCACCCCACTGATCAATATCCCCAATACATATCAACTCTCTCAAGCATGAAAGCCATTATCCAAAATGATTTGGAAATTAGGTTTTCTAGATGAAAGGTCGGCAAATCTGACCCGTTTCACTTTGACGACAATTTGCAAATTAGCAAAAATTTGCCAAAATGCACTGGTCTGTTGGCGACAAATACAATTTTTTCACCAATTGGAGTCAATGCACATCATTTTTGCTGCAAAACTTAGGGGAAAAAAATAGCTTGTCACTAATCATATCCCATATATGTATTTGGCATTCCCTCCCAAGTCTATTCACAGCATAATAGCAACATTAGCAACTAAAAACCCGGTTCATGAGCTACAAAACTCTCAGAACAATGAATACAATGCACTGAAACTCTAAAAGTAAATGCTCAAAACGTTGATGAAGAAGGCTTCTCAGCATGATTTTCACTGCAAAACAGTTAATGCTGGCAGATCAGAATCCCTAATCTGTGAGAGAAAAATATAGCACGGCACGCCACCTTCACAATCACACTCTTCATGAAACCAAGCACACCGAGTAGAGAATCAAGCCTTCACTCTGATCACTTTGCACTGTATTATCTTTACCTCCTGAAAGATGCACAGTGTGAATTCTATTTAAAAGATATATAGTAGCTTCAAGTATTGTATTCTCCATATAAAAAAAGACAAACAAAAAAAGGTTTGTGTTCTCTCAAACAATACAGCGGATCTGCATTATGAACTGTATGTACATCACAGTGCCCAAGGAAGAAAAAAGTACTGTGAAAATGTCTTATAAAACCTTCAAACTTTTTGAAAGAAGTAAAGAATTATTTCTTTTTAAATAAATGTAAGTAACTCTTGCATGAAAAAAGGCTAGACTCAGGTGTTAAAGGCACTCTTCAGTCATACACAAGGCTTCAAGTATAATAGTTCTTTCTTTTAAATATTTGCCTTCTCCCATCTTATTTATTAAAGGTCTCAGAAGGAGCATCAACCAATATAAACACTCAGCAAGATAACTTGCATAAATCTAGAATGTTACTGCTGTAATCCTCTTTCTCTCTGAAGCAATATTTATTTCACCTGAGCAAGCTTATTTAATATGCATTAAACTACAGCTCCCAGTATACATAGCTAGACTAATTGTAGAGTACATAAAAAGCAAAATACAAGAATTACTCAAGATAGGAGTAATGTTTTTCTGTTACCTGCTTATTTCTCTCTATTAAATTATATAGCTTTAGTGTGAGTACACACATGGGTGCTTTTTTTAATTCCTGGTATGCCACATAATAAGAGTGGTTGGTTTACATTCAAGTGTTCAAAAGTGCACACATTGTAAGTACCTTTTGAGATAATTCAGCTGTTTTAGAGATAATCCAAATATAACTCCAAATGCAGATTGAAGCCCACTGGTACATGGTCCAGTGATGAGCAGCATCAAAGCAAGTGTGATTGCCTTCAAATCAGGGATACTTGGAGTCAAGGAGTTAGTTTGGACATCAGCTGAACCCAGGACTGGACTGAGAATTAAAATAGGCACTGGCATTTCAGGTACACAAGAGGCCCATCAGCCCACATAGAGGCCCAAACAGCCCCCACCAGCCCACTAAATACTGACTTTCTATGGGACCTTATAGCAGCCCCTCTGGCATTTGCCCTAACCCACAAATGGCCAGTCCGGGCCTGGCTGAACCCCAGTACTTTTTGCAAGACCCAGATTAAGTCCTGTTGGTCAACTCATTTAAATCACAGTGCTTTTTTGCAGGGCCCATATTGAGTTCAGTTGGTCAACTCATTAGACACATTTAATAAAAGCGATTTGCGAAGCTGCACTTGAATTAGTATTGTACCCTAACATAGCCATGCCTTGCTGAAGCCAGGGTGATGGGGGCCTTGTGAATAAGGTTGGCAAGTGACAGACTAGCATTCTGTCATCATAAAACAGAAGGAGGATAAGGTACTTAGTCCTGGTATGCAGTTTCACCAAGGAGAAGCATTGAGGTTAGTATTCTCCATGCAACACCTGCCAAAGTAAGGATTTTAGTGTGGTAGGGCTCGAGTTAGTGTATATTCAATTGCAGCACTACTGAATATTTGGTATGTTGGGGAAGACACTTGTGATGAGAATAACCATTAAAGTATCTGATATATTATATTGCTGAATGTATTGCTTCTGCCATTAAGTATACTAAGGTTGTAACTTTGCTGTTTAATAAATGTTCAATAAGTTAAGCCACTGCACCCATTTTTTCTATTGTTTCAAATCAGCTACAACACCTTCACGAAAGAGACGGTTGCAATACAACAATGATCTAGTGTTCAGTAATTTGAATATCCATACCATAAATCTACATAATCTATTTTGTTTCCAATAAGGATTCATTATATCTTAGTTTGGATAAGGTAGAAGATACTGTTTTACAATTGAGTCCATGGGAGATGGCCTTCCCAAAATGTTGAGCTTTCTGAATAATGGGTTTCAACATAACAGATCGCATATATGAAGAGATAGCAATTAAGTAACAAACAATAGATTCTTAAGCAGCAGCAGGTTTGTGAACTGACAGAAAGGGATGAACAATAGTCCTAATAAAGAGGGTGCCAAGCAATTAAAAATATCCTGTATTCATCTCATTAAAAAGATCAGTGTGGCAACGCCATAGGAGAAAGAATGTGGCTTAGCAAGTTCCATGATTGAAAACCACTTATCATTAGTTGGCTGTTAGATTTTAGATTATTTGTCAGCAATACATTACAACTGTTGATATATGATATTAGCCACACATTCTGTTACATCTGTTGTATGCCACCCTGTTTAACTCAAAGGCCCAAATTTTTTTACTCAAACCCAGTTCACCCTGCCCGTTGAATCTTCTGTTAATAGAAAAAAAAAATCTACATTAAGAAAATAGACATTGCTCAAGACTAAAAGATTTCTGTACTTCAAACCTACATATTATCTATACTTTGCCTCCAGGAAACTTAATAAAATCCCTGCTGTTCCTGTTTTTCTAATGTCCCTGTAACCAAAGAACAGTCTGTGACTTTTTCAAATAATCTCTGGTACGGATGATTGGGACAAGTAAATTCTATTTTCTATTAAAACTGCTGAAGTCGATTTTTTTTTCTTATCCATTACTGGAGGACCTAGGATAAAAAAACAACAAAACTACAGGCCGCTCTACACAAAGGTTAAACCTTAGAGGCAACTCACAAAATTGGCGCAATCTGTTGCAGTGATAATAAGCCCCAAAATTAGTTTCCATTGCGGATAGTGTGAAGGCAGGTGTGCAGGTGTAAGGCAGTGCTTCTATGTTAAAGGGGGCCTGTATCCCAATAACTAATTCCAAATAAGATTTAATTGCACTATATAAATTATTTTAATCTTGTTTCCTTCTGTCTAATATTTCATAATTATAACAAGCAGGCAGGCACAATTTTTGTGGACCCCGTTATTAAGGCAAACCTTGCATCATTTCAAAATTTTGTTTGTGCACCAGAATTGGGGAACTAATATCCATTTCCATGCACCATCTACATAATTAAATGGTGAAGATAGAGGAGGAATATGGGGAGTGCAGTGACATCTGGGAAGTGCTGAATGGAAAGTGAAAGTAATTGTCTGCCCCGCCTCTATGCCTAAGGGATAGAGGAAGGGCAGGCAATATTTTATTGACAGCTGAGATTTTTAAATGCGTTTAAAACAGCTATGGATGCTGTAATAAAAAAAAAAGAATTTGGATTTTATGTTTAATTTGAAAATAAATGTTATTATACAGCTTTTTATGTCTAGGTGACAGGTCAATTTTAAACACTGCCTTGTGCTGTGTCCTCTGAAACATCTTGAATGATGTACAAAATAGATTCTAGGGGTGCGCGTTTGCCGCCTTTGTTCTCCAATTGTGCAAACCTACCATTTTAGTGAGTGCAGTTGTTAACAAAGTGCCACGGTGGTCAGATAGAGAGAATAGATAGAATAGATAGATAGATAGATAGATAGATAGATAGATAGATAGATAGAGGATAGATAGATAGATAGATAGATAGATAGATAGATAGATAGATAGAGGATAGATAGATAGATAGATAGATAGATAGATAGATAGATAATGGATAGATAGAAGATAGATGATGGACAGAGGATAGACAGACAGACAGACTAGATAGATAGATAGATAGATAGATAGATAGATAGATAGATAGATAGATAGATAGATAGAGGATAGATAGATAGATAGATAGATAGATAGATAGATAATGGATAGATAGAAGATAGATGATGGACAGAGGATAGATAGATAGATAGACAGACAGACAGACTAGATAGATAGATATAAACACTCCGATGTTATAAAATGTACATGTGTGTAAGTATCGTTAACAAAGATCTCTAGAACAATTAAGCATGTTTGAATGGTTATGTGCTGCAGAAATAGAAAGGAAAGCAAATGAAGCATTATTCAAAAGTTACTGCCGGCAGTGTCCACACCAGCTATAAAACATTCTTATGTTATTGCTCCCTGCTAGATGTGTCCCAAAGAGATTTATCACCGGAGAGCATCTATTAGGAGACTGTCATTCCATACAAAGCATATGGAAGACAAGACCTTGAGTTGTACTATAACATCTTACAGTAAAAGTAGAGGTAATGTACGATTTCAGTATAAACCTACTCTTTATCATGTAAGTAAAATTAGATCACATATCTTCGGCTAAATTATAGAAGTCTCATAAATATAATAGTGATGAGTACTTGTACACATAGGCACATATTTATTATTAAAGGTGAAAGACAATCCTCAAAAGTCTAATAACATAACTCTGTAAACCCCCATACATGTCCATAGGATATGGAATACAAGTAGGGGACCTGTTATCCAGAATACTCGGGGTCTGGGGTTTTCCGATAACGGATCTCTCCATAATTTGGATCCTCATACCTTAATTCTACTAGAAAACAATGTAAACATTAAATAAAACCAATAGGCTGGTTATGCTTCCAAGGATTAATTTTTTTTTTGCACTCCTCCATGCTTTAAGTTGCATCTGTAAATTATACCTGTGTCATGTGGCTCATGGTATTTTTGTAATCTAAAATATATAGCGTTCATTTGCAGGCACATTTTGGCATTCCTGAGACCTTTGTTCCTTATACTGACAAATGTTCTCTAGTGTTTGAATACAGCCCTTTCTGTATTCAACACTGTACTTATACACGTGTATATTATAAAAACAACGCGCCACAATGTTTTTTTGTTGTCTTTAGGTTATAAAACCACTTGAAGTCATTCTACTTTCTGAGTTCTAGCTTACTTATGTGCACAAAAGTAACACAAGTGCCACCAAATGCATGCACTAGATGATCTACATGATGGGCTAGATATAATGACTATGAAGATAACTTCGTTTGCAAGTAATATAAGTGTTACTATCGTGTCTCTCCAAGACAAAACCTTGGGAAAATGAGCATTTCTGTAGTAATCTAAGGAAAGAAACATCTCAATAGATTAGAATCAAGACTGAGATGCAGAATCTCACATGTTGCAAGTTCCAAGTTGCTTGCTTAAAGGGCACGTAAAGGCAAAAAAATTAAATCTAATTTTTACTTTCTTTAATGAAAAAGAAACCTACACATTTACATTATGATTAAAAAATGTGTTCCTTTTTTATAAGAAACCTGACTGTATGCAGTGAAATTCTCCCTTTATTTACTTCTGTGGATAGGAATTGTCTCTAATTGCTGGGGTGGCAAACAGTCATACTTATGAACAGCAGGGGGAGCCTCCCACCTTACTTCCCAGTTGTGCAGAACTCAAGCAGCTTTGTTTGTTTCCCTATAGAGCAGTCTGCAACTGTGTAGAGATTTGTATTGGATTTGATATTTGCCTTTGCATCCCCTTTACTGTTTCCAATTCCAGCTACTGGGACAACGATCATGGAGCCAGATTTAAACAGATAAACTGGGATTCTATTTGGAGGATTAATTAGCTGCAGCCACTGGTTCTGGAGAGTTGGAGAAAGTTCATATTAAACAAAACAAAATCTATAAATCCACATTAGATTACATGACAACACAGGACCCAGTGCAGTCTCCATATTCTGATTATTAATCAGTCTTGCTGTATCGGCTTCTGGCAGATATTATTTGACTTGTGATATTTTGATCATTTATGACTAAGTAGCCCAGACCACCCTGAGCATGTGAACAGTCTTGGTCTTGCAAATATGTTTAACAAAGTTACAAGATGACAGCCTCCTGTGGCCAACTTTGAAAGCATAAATCATTTGTTTAATTAGGCTTGTGGTGCAGTAAGTTCATGTTTATGTTTAGTAAACAAAATACAGCATTTATAGCCTTATTCTATTTTAGACTTTCCTTGTCCTTTAAGTCACTGAGAGAAAGCTGCCATTTCTTTTCAAAATATTAAGTTATTGCTACTTGAAGTGCCTAAACCTGACTGACAGTTTTGCCAACCTGACTGTCTCTTCTCAGTTAGAGTTTCTAATTCTAACGGACTATTGTTGCACAAATATGGCAGCCCCCTCATAGAGGAACACAGTTGTAAGAAAGGTAATGTAAAAGCATCACACAAATACTTTTATGGCAAAATTATTAATAGCATTAGAAAACTATGTTATGACACATACAAAAAAAGGTTATTTTCTGGTGTCCGTATGTCTTTAAAGTGCTTTATTACACAACATGTTTCAAGTTCTAGTGGCTCTTTATCATGTTGCAAGTTCCAGCATCCCCTGAAAGGCTTTTGGGCTTTGGCCATTGGATGTAGAAGGGTTTTGTTCAACAAAGTTATGAGTGAAGTGTGCATAATAACATCGCTGGATAATTGGTATCTGCATATACCATATGCTTCACAAAACATCATCTCTGCTTGAAGCTTAGGTTTACTAATAGGGTAGTGGCTGAGGCAGGAGAATTAAAGGAAAACTATACCCCCCGAACAATGTAGGTCTCTATAAACAGATATTGCAT
>CM044437.1:109801294-109820109 GCA_024363595.1 Xenopus borealis
TCGCCCATCACTACTGGCAAATAGTCGAAGTTGAAGGATTTGTAAAGGGCCAGTACTTCCAAATTCGTCGTTTCGAATTTTAACAATTAGAATTTAATTTTGGGCAATTCGATAGTCGAAGTAGCCCAAAATTACTTCGAAATTTGGATTTTATTCGAATTTTCACTTCGACCCTATTCGACCCTTAGTAAATCAGCCCCATAGAGTATGACAAGTGGATAACATTTATGTTACCATACACACAGGACAGCGTGAGAAATTTCCACCAGCAAATGCATTGCGTTCAAGGACGGACTTCTCTGAAGGTAAAAAGCATGGCAGTTTCAAAGGGAGGACTGGGCAATTAACTTCTTATATTATCTTCTTTCTATACATTTTATTGTGCAAAACAAACACACAGCAACCCACACACATATGCATGAGTCACATATCCCCTCCATCACTTGCTTTATGAGCTTTTCCTTCACATATGGCATTTCAGAAAACCCATCAAACACTTTAATATTCATGAAGAACAAGGCTGGTCCTTCCCACCAGACACAGTGATGTACTGTATATCTATAGTACAGTGACAGACAATTTTAATTTTCTATAGCTTCCCACAAGTCTTGCTCTATGCGTTCTGCACAGTTGTATACATTTATGTGATACGTTTGTTTATGAGCCCATTCTTCTAACAATCCTTTTTTTTGTCATCACAAGAAGAAAAGTTAATATAACACACCCAGTCCGGGATGGAATAAGCTGTAAGCTCCTATTCATTGTTTAGAGGATTGACTAATGATAATACATTGCTATATAACAATGTTTTTGTTATTATACAACTTCTGTTTAATCAGCCTGTTCTCCCTCTTAGCTCTCACTACCACAACGTGAAGTGGAGCGTAACGTGAGTTGCACCTCACTGAGAGGAAGGGGACCAATATGTGCTTGGGGTTACAGAGTTACACATGATCAGACCACTGAGGAGCTCAATGACTCATCATGCCAATTAATCTTTATTGACAGATGAGATCACAACATGTTTCAACCCCCTATAGTCCTTCCTCAGGTGAAGTGAGGGAGGGTAAAAGCTTATAGAATCTGAAAATACGTGTTATGTATTTTAAAGGGCACTTAATCCATTCATAAATAATTTGTTAAGCACCCTCATTCATTAAAATCCAACCCAAAATCTTGAGCCAGCATACTGTATACAACCAATCCATGCCTGGTATACAGGTATACATATGCAGGGCTGCACTGTAAGAAGGACAGAAGGGAAAATAATTAAAGGGGTTGTTCACCTTTGAGTTAACTTTTAGTATAATGTAGAGAATGATATTCTGAGACAATTTGCCACTGGTTTTGATTTTTTATTGTTTGTGGTTTTAAAGTATTTAGGTTTTTATTCAGCAGCTCTCTAGTTTGCAGTGTCAGCAATTTGGTTTCTATGGTACAAGTTACCCGAGCAACCCTGCATTGGTTTGAATAAGAGACTGGAATATGAACAGGAGAGAGAATGAATAGAATGATAAGTAATAAAAAGTGGCAATAACGATACATTTGTAGCCTTACAGAGCATTTGTTTTTAGATGGTGTCAGTGACCCCCATTTGAAAGCTGCAAAGAAACAGAAGAAAATGGCAAATCGTTAAAAAACTATGAAAAATAAATAATGAAGCCCAATTGAAAAGTTTGTTAGAATTGGCCCTTCTACAATATACTAAAAGTTAACTTGAAGGAGAACCACCCCTTTAATGGCAGGCTGAGCTACCACCACACATTCTCATGCAATGCACAACAAGAAAATGAACTAAAAAATCAACCCCACTTTCAACTCTGTAGGCTCCTGGGAGTTGCAGTTGAAAGCTAGAAAACCATAGGTTAAGAAGACATGCCACAGCCTGTAGGGTTTTTTTTCCCACAAATCTCTAAAAATTTGTTTTCCTATTTTTTTTTTAATTAGAGATTTATGAAGTGTAAAAAACACAAAAACCTCTAAAATACAATTCATTAATTTAAACTTTTAGAGGTTTTCAATTTTTTTTTCACTATGAATGGTCCTCGAATTTTTTTAGGTTTTAGAGGTATTTGTAATTTTTCGTGCATCATTCAGCATTATCATCCATTCATACTTTTTTAGTCAGGTCTTTTAATAAATGTCAGGACATACGTGGATTTAGAGAGAGTGAGTTTAGTCATGGTTTCAAAAACCTCTAAAATAATTAAAATCTGACCTTTGAGAAATAGGCCTCTCGGAGTATGGCTGACTTAAATAAATTGCATGACATGAATGTGCTACATTTAACTGTTGCAGAAGAAAGCAGAGCTTAAAGACTCTACAACTATACACCCCTTTTAGGAAATGTCACATTGTACAAATACAGGCTTATGGTCCATGCAAAATGCACCTGCTTACAATTTAGATCAATAAACCTGACATCTGCTTGTGGAGTATTTGCTTTCCCAATTTATATGTAGTCATATGCTTGCCTTCTCTGCTCAATGCATGAATATCTGTGAATACTAGTATGTGGGCGAGCTCCATGTGAATGCATTTCTGAGCTTGCAGTTCTGTGACAAGCTGTCCAAGGGTCTGCAATCACGGTGTATAATTATACATGAGCTTACTAGGGTGAACAATGGCAGTTTAGAAAGGCACAGCTGCCCGCCCCCTGTCCTCTGTTCAGCACACTGTAATGACAAGATGATTCAGCTTCCAACCAGAATTCTTTATCATCTTACCATGGAGACCATGCAGTAGTTACTATATACATGCCAACACGATAGAACATTTTATGTGCAGATTTTCCTGAATGCCAGCCTCCCACTATGAATAAAACCTTAAATGCATCGCCTGTCCCCAAAAGACATCAACGGTATCTACCCACAGAGTGCCAGTAGGGTGCTAAATCTCTCCTATGAATTAGCCATTTGAGCACTGTACATCACTTGCAGTTGTACACATCACTGGAATAATTTGATTACACACACCATTAAACTTTGGTGAATTTACTCTCCTGCACAGATTAATTTCCCCCTTAATAATTCAATGGGGTCTACTTTTAGTGCCCTTTAGCTTACAAAACAGATGTCGTCAGAGTGAGCATTTTACCCTTTTATTGTTAAAGAACCAGGAGCCAATGAAAATCAAAGAGTTTATGGCCTGTTCCATGTTTATCAGCTGTTATAGATAAGTCATACCCACAATATTTAGAACTTAGGCGTTGTCAAAAAAAAACAACATAAAGGACTTAATTTGCATCTACATATATTTTACCATTACCCTGTACTTGTGTCATAGAGCAGTATCTGTAATACAGAGTGCTAAATACTTAGAGTGCTTCCTATCAGTCATGGAGGACCATGCCTTAATACTACTAAAAACAAGATAACACCAAGGAATTATTTTGGCATCAGTATGGATTCATGTGGGCATATATGACACCAAAAACAAGGCACTGTTTTAATACTAAAGGGGAAAAACAAATTTGATAAATATGACACTAAGGGGCAGATAAATCAACACTCATCAGAGAAAAATCTACCCACTCTTCCTTTTTTAAAATACATTCCCCTTGACAAAGGCTATCACGCCGAAACGTTGGGGTTAATTCTCATTACTGAGCTTGATAAAGAGCCAGGTTTGTCTTGAAACGTTTCTATTATGTTGCCCTGCAAGTGAGAAATAAAGGCAATTTTAAGTATCTTCGGAGTGCTGCAAGTGTATCTGCTACTTGTAGGTTCTTGTTTGCCTTAACTCACACATTTTGTGGTATGTATTTTCAATTGATAATGTTGTATGTACATGTACATTTTTTGTAAGCAATGTGATAAGTTTATGTGTACATTTATTGAAAATGTATTTTTTTCTTATATTGCATACTGCTGTGTTAATGCATTTTTTTGAGTGTGCAAACCCAATATTTACAACTACTTCCATAATTATGTCGGTACATAATCAAGGCTGACTCCTTAGTACAGGTTTGGGACCGGTTATCCAGAATGCTTTGGACCTGGAGTTTTCCTAATATCCTGATATTACTGTAACTTGGATCTTCATACCTTAAGTCTACTAGAAAATAATGTAAACATTAAATAAACCCAATAGGCTGCTTTTGCCTCCAATAAGGATTAATTATATCTTAGTTGGGATCAAGTACAAGGTACTGTTTTATTATTACAGAGAAAAAGGAAATGGATCTTTTAAAATGTCAATTATTTGGATAAAATAAATCTATGAGAGACAGCCTTTCCGTAATTCGGAACCACCATACTTATGCAAAGATCAACAGTCTCATTAATATCTCCATACATCTCCAGTACCACCATACTAATCAGTAGCATCATCAATATAACCTCCTTTCACACTATCCAGAAAGTATCTGCTGATTTCATATGTCCATGAATTATTCTTTCCCACATATGCTGCACATTTGCAGATGCATTAATAACTGTCCCCTAGGTGTGACAATCAAGGAGGACCTCTTAAAGTAAAGGCAAGTTTAAACAGTGCTAGGGCTGCAAAAATAATTTATATGCTACAATATTCATTAACACAAGTAAGTAGCTGTAGGAATTTGTTATAATGCTAAAATAAAGATACACTGTAAGATACTGAAGTTTAAAGATGTGTCATTGATAGCGGTGAAAACGTGACATATTGCAAATAGTTATAGAAGAAATTAGAATGATCTCTTCTGATCTAGGAATCTATTGTAAAGTCAGGATGGTGGATTTCCAGCTCTGATGATCTCACAGCAAAGTCTTTCTTTTTCATTGTCAGCTTGTCTTAATGCCAGTGGAAAAGTCTAAGCTGGTTAGACAAATTCACTTTACTAGCACATTCTCTGAGCTCATACTAGAGAAATTCAGGGTTCCAAATAATTCTGGTAAAACATGTTGGGGAGGACCCTTACCTTGTTAATACAGAAATTCAGCAGGGTGAGTAGAAACCATTTAACTTCTTAGTAATGGAGGGCTTAGTTTACCCAAAGCTGTCAATTTTCAACATTTTCTACAGAGTTTTGGAAAAAAAATCACAGCCAAGGGAAAAGAAATGATGTTTCCTGTCTGTTGCGATAAATGGTGCAGAATTGCTGCTCACTTCAATGGAGAGAGATGTAGTTAGGTAAGAAACACACCAAGATGTAGGGTGTAGGCAGCTTATATGATTAATGCCCCAAGGGACCCACTTGCTAAAGGCAAAAACTGAAAATAGACTAAACTGAGCTGTGTGAGAGTATGCAGAACAGATAGGTCATGCGAGCAAGGACTGACTCTGTCACAATAGACGAGGATCATTGTCTTGGAACAACTTGTCACCTAAAATTGTACATATCACTTCTTGACAGGAGACACAGTTGACGTTAAACCCATATGATCTGAGGCATAGCATAATGTTTAACACTTTTAATACTAGTCAAGACAGCAGTATATTATGCCAGTGTGCTCTGCAGGCCTCCTTTAGAAACAAACAGTTTAACCAAGGGCATTACTGGCCTGTTTAGCTGCCAGTTGTATATGTAATTTTCCATACCAAGAATAGACAAGTAATTTACAGTTTAATTATACATTAGTACAGAACAATGTATTTCTGAAGCTTACAGGTGCTGTAATTCCAGGTTTGGTCATTCTGGAAATACATGAACATGCCAAACAATAGAGGACATGCCAAGCTACAACACAATACAGATTTAATGGGATAGTTTAGTACAATCACTATGCCAGCTTGGCAAGGTCACTCTGGATTTAATATATTATTGCGGTGCTTTCCAAACTGTGCTGCCCTACTTAGAGAGCCTAGAGCAGTAACCTGGGGAACCCCTCTTAAAAGTCTATTAGCGTAAAATATGGGGTTAAATCTGAATTGCTCCTAGAGCACTAGTGGTCAATTGGGTGAGATTATATTTGACATCTAAATATGATTGGTACCACGGCTCTCACTTTTCTGTAACAAAAAACAGATGGATGGCTTACAAAACAAAGGCTTCAGCTAGACAAGTCTGTACATTTTATGCCCTTATAGCAATTGCAGCCTAGCTCACAGTTTGTGCATTTAACTGACTTTAGTGTTGACAGTACTACCTTTAATCTCCTCATTTTGATGATTAGGAATCTTATAGGCATGCACTGAAGCATTGGTGATTCTGTGTCAGATGGACACACCACGGGTGGTGGAGATTAAAGGCTTAATTTGCATCATACTGTAACATGCTAGATGAGGCTGGTGGAAGGGGATTGGGCACAATGTAATAAAAAAAAATTGCCATTGTGGTGTATGATAGCAAGATTAAGTTAGATATAGTTAGCTATATTAGTCCCTCGTACCCAGAACTTGTTTGTTAGGAATTTGCGAAGTTTACAGGTATTTATATTCTTCTTATCATTTATGGGAGCTATTAACCTTCTTGCAAAATTATGGTTTCACTCACTAGACAAAAAGAAAGCGTTTATAAAGTTAGATTAATAGCATAATAGAATAATGCCACACGCCATCTATTCCGTTTCCTTCCAGTTTCAACCCTTTAGGGAAGAAATGCAAAATTTGATCTCCTCTGTCAAATATAGAAGTTGTTCTATCAACTGTAGTTTAAACAAATCAAGGCCTTATGAAAACCTTCATAAAAATTGTTGAACCATATTATAACTGCTGTCTGAATATCAATAGCATCCATATGGAAAGGACTGTATCTTTCTAGCAATTGCTGTCATTTTAAAGAAGCAACACAACTCAGGCCCATCTAGACACCTGGGTGAGCTCCATATAGCCTTCCCACTAACACCAACTTGATTAATCACCATTATCCTAACCCCTGTACATGAAAACATAAGATTGTTTATAAACACCTATATATTGATCATGGCAGAATGGTTTCCTCATTTGTATTTTGCATCTGTTATATGAACCTATTTTTTATCTACCCATCCTCTTCACTTTCAATCCCATAATCTATTGTTATTTTTCTTCTTGCATCCATTATGCTAACAGCTATGCAGGGGATTGAGATGTAAAGGAATAATGGAGACTGATACATGCTAGCTTTCATATAAGATATACACATTTAAGTGCAGTGGCACTAAATTTCACAAAAGCACTTTTGACTTGAACACAATCTTTACCATGAATACAACTGTTGACAAAACCGCATTGCACAACTTTCTTCCAAGAGCTGTTACATTTATTTTTGTATCAGAAAGTTGTTTGCCTTGATATCAATTTCTGCTATATTTTCATAGTTATATTTTTATCCTTTATATTTATATATTGCTGACATACTTTATAGAACAGATACTATTTAATCATTTAAAACAGTTCCTTGAACTTACAGTTTAATTTCTCTGCCACACACAAGTTACACACTAAGGAAGTCAGTTAATATACTATACTGTATTTATATATACTGGGCCATGTTTGTGCCCCAGTGTTTTGAAGCAGGTACTGTATGCTAAAAACCATTCTGTAGGAAAAACATGATAGACTGATGTCCTAATATAATACTTTGGAGTGGTCTATTCATGTCAAGAATTTACGGTGCCACCTAGTAGTCTGAATGATAGAAATATTATATCAATCACTGTCATTGGTTACCTTATGTTAAAATCTGTACAATCACTTTCTGAGCATTAAGAACCACCATCATTTTTAATTTTTTTACTTTGCCCCATCAATTGGAGAACAACTGTAAACATGCCCCTGCCTAATAAAGGATTGTGCTACCCACAGCCCAGTGTGATTGACAGAACCAGCTCTGGTTCCACTTTACATCAACTGTTTCTCAGCTGTTTCTCAGGTGTTCTTGGAATTATATTTCAACCACCAGAGAAGACTGCATGCTTAATTATTATGCTCTAATATAGTACACAGACACAAGTTCCTTTAAAGCTGTGCAAGCATCTATGCAGAAAATTATTGACCCTTTTAGCAAACACAAAATATTAAATGCTGAACAGAATATTAAATGTATTCAAAGTGACACCTAGTGCATCAACTCAGATTGCAATAATAACAAAGAATGGAATTATGCAAATATTGTACTCAGGGATAAAAGAAGACACCCCTTGGATCACCTCCACCGGTGCTAAAAATACAGATGAGAAAATATTGACAGGTTGTTGACAGGTGTTAACAAGCAGGTCTATATACTTTTCCACTTTTCAATATGTTTTACCAAAAGCCTTCTGCTGCTGGCCAGACCAAGCAATCCCATACCTAGGACCCTTTGAAGTGCCCGTGCTTCCTCAGCTCTCACAAGTAAATACTGTGCTGACCCCCTATTGAACTGCATCTGGATAAAACTGCCCTCTAACTGTGATCCTGACTTTCTAAACAGTGGAAATGAAAAATATATAACCATAAAAGAAAGCATTAAAATCTAAATTTGTGCTGGCAAGAAGAATTAATTGGAACCCTTTAGATTTTAAATATATAGAACTCAACAGCAGAAAAAGAGAAAAAAATTAACTGACTTAAATGCAGTCTCTGCTGGTTGCCATAGTGATATTAGTAGCGGTGGGTTTAAGGCCTTTAATTTACATTCTGAAAGCCTAGAAGAAATAAATAAATAAATACAACATTCTGTATGTTTCTATGGTGATAACAGTGGTTTGAGGCCTTCAAATTAAATTATAACTGCTAAAGTGAAGAAGAAAGGTGGAAAAAAAGAGTTTCTGCAGGTTGCTATGGCAATATTTGTAGTAGGGGCTTGAGGCCTTCAGCTTAATGTCTGTTTTTGTTAAAATAAGCTATCATGGACAACAATCTGATATTTTTATTTATTTTTTTATCATAGATTCATTTTTATCTTTTTAATGAGGCTGGAAAATGTTGACTGACCAACAATCACATGGCCTCCACCTTTAAAAAATACAGATGCAGCCACTGGGATTTGTGAGTTAAATGCGTCATGACTCAGGGTTAATTGAAGAAACTTAGTTATCTAAAGTTATCTTAACTCATTTAATGCATTTAATCTTTTCATTAGCATACCAAAGCACCATTGTTTTCAATGGTGAACTCTTTAATTGGATGGGATGCTGTGACACAGTATTCTGTGCTAAGTGGGATAAATGGGATAGATGAGTTAAATTATTCTGTGTCAAATGCACAAGCCAAAGTGGCTTCATCTGTATATAATTATAGTAAATTGTCTCTGTGTGTTATTGTATATATTGTATGAATTGCTAGTTTCACATTCATTTAATTTAGAGATGGCTTTTATAACAAATGAGTTCAAAAGAGTAGGCTGGGGAAGTTTGATTGTATATACTGGCTGTATATATGTATTGTTTCTAAATTTGGGCCCATGGCGTTCCCCTTTTGTTCTCTTCCTACACCTCTGCTCAGGCTATTACTAAGGTATATTTTTTTGGAAGGTCATTATTGAGGAAAAAGTGAAGAAGAGAATGAACATTCTCATCATGAAAGTACTTTCCCCAGTGACCCTGTTTAAACTCCTGCTTCATAGTCATTACAGAGAATGCAAGATGAATATAGGGAATACAGTTAGTACCAATAGCAAATAGTCATGGAGTTACATCTCAATGTCTTTGATAGATAACAGTTGTAGAATAAACGCTCACAGATTCTAATCCCACTCCACTCAAGGTAAAACTTAGTTTCTGGAATAAAACACAGACAGACTTATTCATGATCCTTCGAGGATTGTGTTCAGGAAAATCTTGGCAAATCAAAGTCAGTCCTTGAACACAAACACGTTTTATGCAATTGATTGCTTTTGCTTTTTTTGTAGACAATTGTGGTATACTCTGGGGTAAGTGCTTTTTAAGCGAGCACTTAGGGGTGCACTTAGGGGTGGTGGGACACCTATGTGCCACCTAACAGGCAGTGCTCAGTCCAAGGGCATGTTGCAGGTGTCTGTTTGCGGTATGCAAAGTGTAAAATAATGCCCAATTGCAAGGGCATGACTTATTAATAATAATTTGCTGAATTATGTCAGCAAAACGGGCAAGCCTTTTATATTCTCAAAAAAAAAAAAACACTTTCATGATTCAAACTCTACTTGAAGCTATGATTATTGGTTAGGACCATATATAGCTCATGAAACACAGATACATGTAGGAGAATGCTGGCATTCACTTATGAATATCACCCCAAATGTTACGAACTTCAAGCTAGGCTTTCAGATGTATCTAGTAGAGGAAATAGTTATTTTTCACAATCGTCAACCTATTAGGTTTTCAAGCTAAATCCCCCTGGTACTGCTCTGAGCTCATACCTTTTTTAACTGAAATAATGAACAAAGAAAGAGCTGCTAAATTACGCCAATCTTTAATATAATATTCAATAAGTTCCTTGAAAAAAAATGACTTTATATTCTAACAAGGAATCCATTAAGGTTTATACTGGGAAGCATTTGGTAACTGCAGACTGAGTTACTTGCCCAGTTAATAAGACTTTCCTTGACCCATATCGAAATACCCTGCCCTGCTCAGCCATCCTCAATGATAAGAATAAATGGTACATTTTATTCATATAAAATAAGATCTCTTGTTCCGGTCACTGCTGCGGAGAAACATATAGCAGAGACAGTACTGAAAATAATTCCTCTAAAACTCCCGGCCATCTTTTCTCTGTCCCAGATATTATAGGTAATTGAGCACATCTAGGCTTGCCTCCATTTTTTCTAATATACAACAGGATTTGCAGTTCACCCTTGTGCCCTTCTAATACAGCAGTCATTCTGAAGGGTCTACAAACTAATACAAAATATACCCTATTTTAAAAGTCCAATTTATCTTTTATTTTTAGTTTTACCAGCTTACTGATACCCAGTTACAGCTACTGCAGTGGCTACAGCAGCTACGTATTCCAAATGTTTGTGTGTCACATGAATGCTAGGTCTGACCTGTCATCCAACACAGGGCTCCAGCATCACTGTCATTCTGCAATTACTCTGCACTTTGCTAACAAATTCCCTTGCCACTATTTATGCTCCTTCAAGCCTCTTGTGGCTTACTTTTAGCTAAAGGACAAAAGAATATTGAAGGTGAAACTTGCTTAGCCAGAATTTGCAAATGCAAGGGGTCCAGTGCCTATATACCCTATGCCCATATGCAGCTTGTACAGTCCCTAAAAATAAACCCTTGTATTTATCCTATAAATCAACCATTAATCTACCAACACTCAAGGTCAAAATGACAAGTGAAAGACAACTGCTGACATTACATAAGCACAGCAAGTCTTGCTTTCTCATTTAGAGTTTTGGGAATACATAGGTCATTAGTGCCCATATATGTAACACATCGGGCCAGATATATCAAGGGTCGAACTGAAAATTTTAAATTCAAGTTTATGGTCAATGATAAATCGGAAATTTTAGGGTCTCCAATAATAAAGTAATTACTCACCTATAAAAAGGGAAGAGGCCCAGGTACACCGTCCTGAGCCCTCAGCACGGGGAGCAGACAAATCAAAAAACCTTTTGGAGCAGGCACTCAATGAAGGCCAGGTAATTCACCAGGTAATAAGTAGAAAGTGAAAAGACGCATTTCGTGACATAATCATAGGCTATGATAAAGTGTTTATGGCACGAAACGCGTAAAGCTGTGGACACAATAAACACTTTTTTGTGTTCAAAACTGTCACATTAGACTAGGGAGTTATTCATATTCAATTCAAGTTTTTTAAAAAATTTTAATTTCGAGATTTATCAGACTATGGTCCTTTAAGAACGTGAATTTGACTATTTGACCGAATTGCTGTTTAAGTCAATGGGTGACATCCAAGGATCAATTTGGAGATGTTTGCAGCCTTCCTGAAATTCGTGGGGTTTTTTTCAGAGAAAAAAACTTGAAATGAGTTTTTAAAATTCTAATCGATTCGAGTTTTCTGGTCGATCCTATTCACCAGAGTTTAAAAAATTAGATTTTTATAATAAATTTGGATTGGTCGAATTTCGAGTGTATGGGAATTCACATAAATTCGAAATTTCCACCCCTGATAATTGTGCCTCATCATCTTTATTTATAAAGAACCCATGCTTGCTCACAATAGCCTGGACAAATCTGCATTTTCTCTAGAATTCATACCTTGGCCTGTCCCTTGTTATTATTCATAATTATTCATAAGAAACAAAGACACCTACAAGATGTACACCATGGGTTAAGCTTGAGATAGTTGTCAGCGCTGTCACAGATAATCTGATACACATTTCTCTCTGTAGTACCCTTCAGGGGCTCTTATGCTTCTCTGCCATTGGCATAGTTTTTTACAAATGATTTTCTGCAACCAGTTTAGTCTAGTTAACTGCTGCCACTAAACCTAAAAATGATTTTCTTCAGAATTTGTGTCATTATCTCCTCCCTTAAAGGAGAATTCATCCTGTTAGGGAAAAAACCCATTTACCCCACCCCATGTAGACCCCCTCCTGCCCCCCAGCCTAATTGCCCCACCTGGGAAATGCCCCAATTTTTTTACTTAACCCTCAGCGCATTTTCTGTCCTTGGGGTTCACGGGCGCCATTTTCTTTCTTGGTAAATCTGTGGTAGGAGACCAGCGTTTTTGGTGCGTGCGCAATTGTAGATTTTTTTTTGGGCCCGAACAACTGAGAAAATTTCTGGACTTTTCCTTGACTTTGGGCGCATGCATAGTTGTTTGGGACTGAAAAAATTCTCCAACTGCGCATGTGCCAAATCTCCACTCTGCTTCCAAAGATTGATGAAAAAAGAAGATGGCGCCCGTGAACCCTGAGGACAGATAATGTGCAGAGGGATAAGTAAAAGGATTGTGGAATTTCCCAGGGGGGGCAATTAGGCTGGGGGGAAGAAGAAGGGGGGGTCTACGTGGGGTGTGGGGGTACGAGTTTTTTCCCTAACAGCTTGAATTCTCCTTTAAATGGAAAGTGGGGATCAATTGGATAAGCTAAGCTAAGACCCATGCCATGTTAGCCATGTACGAGGCTGTTTCCCATTAATACTTCCAGAAAATAGAGTCTTTCCCACTAGAACAGAAAGGTTGGTTACTGGGAGGGGGGTACTCAACTCCACCTTCTTTCCATCTGCTACTAAACTAAAGTCTGAAATAGAATAAGGCTAGAAATGCTGTATTTTGTATACTAGTATTATATATTAGTTATAACAAACAGGGAAAATATAATGGATAACAATCAAGGGTTTACAGAATACAATAGGATTAGAGGGCCCTACAGAATAGAGTTTATAAACTAAAGCAGGGGTGTCCAACCTTTTGGCTTCCCTGGGCAACATTGGAAAAAGAAAAATTGTCTGGGGTCACACATGAAATACACAAACACTTTTGATTTGTAAAAGTAAAGAAAATGCAGAGAAAAGAACTACAATACTAGTTGGATAATGAGACAGAGCTATACACTGGAATATAGTAGGTATAAAGTCAAAGTAACGTGCCACACTCACACTATTATGCTGCTTGAAGCTGTATTTACACAAATATAAAAATCCTTATGTCCTTCAGGAGAGCATCAAGAGAACTAAAGATGCATAAGGTAGTTTTGTGTGACACTCATTCTCCTATAACCTATATATCTAATAATTTATTTGCAACTGTTTATTCAGGCTACAGGTACTGGTGACAAATCGGTGGTTTCCCAATAAATTAATCTACTGAGACTTCAATTAAAAAAGCAGTCAGTCACTTGCACTGTGTTTACTATAAAGAGCACATTGCTTTTCCCTAATTCCTTTGACACACTCAGCCAGTCACACATTGCCAGTCTAACATATTTGGTTCCCCCTTAATGTTCTTGTTAATAGACCTACAGTAGTCAAAAGATCTGTTCAACATCAACCTATTTGGTTTTGTTCTTTTGTTTTCAGTGGGTTCCTGCTATATTGCAACTGAAGCCAGTAAACTCTGTACTTGTGTTCTATTTATATACTCACTATTTCAATATGATCTATTGATCTGATTTCACCCAAGCATTTCTATTCCCATACTCATCACATTTAACATCTTATTCAATATCTTTTGCTAACTTCTCTTTCAACCTACAAAATGAATTGCCTCTTTGCCATTTCTCAATTAGTACATTAAAAATAACTAAGCATTTCAAAATGATAATCTTCCCTCATCCTGTAGTCACCTCAAAGGCAACCATAATTATCACCCTTAATAACTCAGCTATTATGTACTCCTAATTCATACTTACATACAATACACTGATTGGCATGTTATTTCTTCTAATACAATAGTGTGTACATGCTTATTTCCTACAATCAGAACTGTAACAAAGCATGTTTGTAAATAATTTGTCTTGGTCTTCCCTTGCTTAGGAGATACTGATCAGTTGCTTAATAAGTATACTTATAGTGATTGTGTCAGCTGCAAACATCAAATCAACTTCATACAAGCTTATCCAGGTGGGTAGGACTTCCAGGTAAAGAAGATAGAATACAGGGAGTGTGATCAATTTGAAAAAGGAGCCTTGTTCCTTTAGGGCTAGGTGAAAGCCCTTAGGGTAGTGACAAATGCTAATATTCGGGGAGATTTAATCACCCACAGTGTCGGACTGGCCCACTGGAATACCAAGAAAACTCCCGGTGGGCCAAGGTGTCAGAATATTAGTACTGAGAGTGGGCCCCTGGTCTAAGGTTTTATGGTGGGCCCCAGTCCAACACTGATCACCCATCGACAAATTGCCTAATCTCCCTGAAAACCCATCCTGCCGGCTAGAATCTAAATTGCAGACGGGATGGCACTGGGATCTCTTAATTTTCCGAAGTCACCCGAAGTTGCCTCACAAACAAACTTTGGGTGACTTCGGAAAACGATGTGTTATGCGTGCCACCCTGCGGGCGATTTACATTCTAGCCAGCGGGGATGCAGTACGGGGAGATTAGTCACCAAAAGGAGAAGCGATTTGTCGCCCAGCAACTTATCTCCCCAAGTAGCTTTGTGTGTTCCTGCCCTTAGAGCCCATGAATAAAGTATTAATAGCCAGCCCTTCCAATGATAAGGGCTAAATTTGCTTCTTGCACTCTAATCAAATTCAGGGGCAAGATGTGGAACACAGCACTTCCAGGAGAAGGAAAGCTACGGAGGCATTTTATTGCCAATTGATGAGCTACAGTGCAAGCTAGAATGCTATATTTATTCTGTAGAATGTTTTACCATACCTGAGTAAAAAGCTCTAGAAGCTCTCTGTTTGTTTAGGATAGCAGCTGCAGTATTAGCTTGGTGTGACATCACTTTCTGCCTGAATCCCTCCCTGCTCAGAGCAGCATTACTTTGAAAGTTTACTGGTGTATTTATATTAACCTTTCCTACTCCTTTAAAGGTGCAAAAAAAAAACATGTACTTACCATTTCCACTTTGGGATTGCAAAGAGTTATGCCTTTGCCTAAAGTTGCCTCCATGTCAGTAAGGTGCTTTGCACCTGTCTTTTTTAACCTTTACACTTTACTCCTTTTCTGTATTAAAATCACAAGATGTACTAATGTGCAAAATAAAGAAGGGACAGCGCTGGTTAATTTGGTGAAATTGATGTATATTTGCATACATGTAGCATCTAAAGAAAGCCATGAAAGCATTACTAACCTATGACTCTTCAGATGCTACTGCACATCTTTGGTTCCTATCATCCTTTGTGTTAATAAGGACCCTTACATGTTCTGGTTTCATGCGTTCAGCCACATATTACATTTTACCTGTGTTGCATTTTACCTGCATTTTACCTGTGAGCACAGCCGCATTGACAGTAATGGCACAACGCCCGTGTGTAAGGGCCCTAAGGGTGGAAAGCTATAATTAGGGGTTCGCTGAATCCACAGATTAAGTGCATCCCTAAAGGTAATACATTTGCATACAGCTGATTTGCACATTGGACTGTAAACTGCATTTTCTGTATATATAGGTCCTACATAATTGAGTATGAACTGCATATTTCAGCCCTGATAATCCACCAAGTCTGTTTTCAGAAAAGAAAAAATATTTTATTTATGATTTATTATTTAGTTGTAGGACAGGCTTCAATGAGAGAATACGTTTTTGTGTGTTCCTATGTGCATAACCAGATGTTAATAAATGCTAGAACTTGCAGTATGTCACAGGGAGGAATGCACACACGCACAGAACAAATTGGAACAAAATATTCTGAGGTCCCAGTCGCTACTGCTTACAAACAAGCAGTTTTCTCTGAGGGGTTAAATACTGCCTGAACTCCTCATTATTCTCCTACAAAATGAGTAGTCAATACAAAACATCTGTTAAGTTTTCTCTCTATAAATTTCTCACACCTGGTAAACCCCAGAATAAACCCCACACAGGAACTATACAAGCAATAACATAATTAGCAAGCTTGATTGTCTGTTGATAGGGATGTAAGGGCAGGACTACACGGAAGATTGATGTACGTTTTCGGCGGATGCAACAATGGGCGCGAAAAAGGATGTGATGAGTCGGATGTGACAGGAACAAGGTAAGGTAATAAGATGGTGTAGTAGGGTTGATGCGACGCAATGGATGAAAATGCTGCAAGCTGCATCTTCATCTGACAGCCTTGTCGCGTCGCATCGCATCAACTCTGCAACACCATCCAACTTCCTATTACCTTACCTTATTCCTATCGCATCCGTTTTCGCACCCAGTGTCGCATCCACTGGAAACGGACATCAATTGTCCGTGTAGTCCTGCCCTTAGTATTCAAGTATAAAAGCTGGTATTTAGATGGTAACAGGCAGAATTAAACACACACAACCCTGACCACTTTCATAAGCAGGGCTAAAGATTTACTCTCTTTAATACTGCCTGTTATTACATTAACCCCCTTATACTACCATCATGTTTACAGGCATTATTAACCCCAGCAATTTGCAGTGTTTTGGACATCAGCATGGAAAACAATATGAAAAAAAGGGCATGTAATTCAAAAATAAAAAAGCTGCTTACAACAGGTCCACAGTTAATTCAAAGATGAACATTAAATTGATATTTGCTATGTGGTTCTCCTGCATCCTTAGCAGTAAAGGAGTTCTGAAACTAAATCCATGTTAATACACACCATTATGGACACTCCACAAGATAAACTTACAGCCTTAGTAATATGAAAAGAATATGAAAATATATGAAAATAATAAACTGGGACTGAATCAGGGGGAAGTAAATGTTGCCATATGTATTTTGTAACAATAGTGTTTCCTGGCAACTGTTACTATACACAATGTTACTATAATTTACTATATACATAGGTTATGCAAGCATAAGTGGATGCACACGGTCAGGTTTGGTAATCACCAATATTCCTATCAGGATTCTAGAAACTGTGACAGGTCCAGCAGGGCTGGCTAAGATGAACAGTATAAAAATAATCTTTCCAGGGTCCTGAACTGGATCTACACTAACACCTCTATTATGTTTTTAGTAAAATGTTCATTTCCTAACGTGTTACAATTCACAAAAACAAATATAGAATCATGTTTCTTGGCCTTTAGCTGTTCTCCTAGTTGGTCCTAAAAACCCTGGCTGCCATTCAGCATACATTTTGCACATGCCATATTTTTTTTTACAATTCCACCATAATACATATTTATATGAATCAAGTGATATAGGAAGGAAATGTGTTATTATACCACAGCCTTGGAAATTAAAGAAGCAACTTGCCAAGCCTCTGGTCACTGACCATATTTTGGGATAATGAAAGCATTTTCCCCCTGTGGGCTGAGCTGCTATGGATTTGTTTGCATTACTTCTTGATCAGTTTTTCTCATGCTTTGGAAATGCTGAATTTGATGGATGTTTGTCTATAAGTATGGATAGAGAGCTGCAGAGCTTGCAGTTCATTCACTGTTCCCTGTTGATGTTTTCTTATACTTAATAAGTGAACATAAAGAGCACAGAATTTATCCTGGTACTGTACGTTGGGCTATTATAGCACCCCTTGCTTTGTATTTATATGTACAGAATGTTCCACAGCAGTTTTCTGCAGAGATATAATACCACCCTAAAACTGATATGATTCAGAGTTTACCCATTGCAAACTTGCATTCAACCTGTGCCAAAGATATTTAAGCACCATTTATTTATTATTTGCGCTGACATGAAGGGAACATTATTGTGCAAAATAAATAGCTACATTATATAGGAGAATCTGCATTCTGGTTGGTAATGGGATGGGAGTAAGTGACTAGACCCAATAAAAAAGATTAAAACAGCTTCAATTAACGATTCGGCTGATGTAGAAAATGAAAACATAGCACATCCCCTGACACTGTAATAATAATTAAGGAAGCATGGAATGAAATAGGGAAGCATTAAGGTTTCGTTTTTGCTGTGGGTCTGGGCCATAGGCTGGTTTACTAACAAGCAGCTCCCTTATGTGCCAGACCTATCTTTACTTAAGGTGCGCTTTGTATGCCAGCACCCGTCTGCCTGTTCACTGGAAACATTTGATCAGTCCCATCCCCAGAATTGTTTACAATTATTGCTTTCAATAAGGATTAATTATATCTTAGTTTGGTTTAATTTCAAGATACTGTTTCATTATTACAAGTTTCATTATTACAGAGAAAGGGAAGTAATTTAAAAATTTTTGGATTATTTGGATTAAATTGAGTCTATGGGAGCTTTTCTATAAATCAGAGCTTTCTGTATGACAGGTTTCAGGAGATCAGATCCCATAACCGTATAACATAACTTACAGGTCTATAGTTATGCCAGTGGGCAAAACTTATGTAAATGGAGAAGAAAGAATGCAGAAGAAAATACAGATATTTTTATTATGGCATCAATTATTTAAAGAGATCTTACTACATGTAGCATTCAAACCATTTATTGCAGATTCCAAAACATAGTTACTTAGTTAGTTACATAGCATACCCAGCATACACACACACACACAC
>CM044437.1:109860869-109872932 GCA_024363595.1 Xenopus borealis
TATATATATATATATATATATATAGTAAATATGTCCCCCTTTAACTTAATCCGCACTCAAACTGAAGCCCCCCTCCTTTCTTCCATTGTAAACTTCCCCAGCTTATCTGCTCTTCTTTGGACTCTCTGATTCATTACATTCCTGTTTTAGCACTGGAGATCAAAACTGCACTGAATATTCAAGCTGAGTCCTTACTATAAATGGCATTATGCAGTGTATTTTACTGTGAGCTAACCATACAGACCAATAAACCCCTATAAACAGAAGCTCTACTTATACTGAGTGACAGGTGAAAATGCCATGATGTGCTCAGATCATTACTGATGTAGACTATTGACAGAAACCCATCTGAGACCCTTGCCTAAAGTATTTGCAAAGAATCATCTACATTTCAGCTAAGCTGCAGAGAAAAGCTAGTATGAGTGGGAGAGTCAGGCTTGCAGTGCCTTATTTGGGCTGTCACTCATTTCTCACACAATGTTCTTAAAATGGAAATAAGCAAAGGACTATTAAGTAGATGGGGCTTGCATTCAGCCTGAATCATTTCTGCATGTTTTAATGGCTGTTTCATTTATTGACTCAGCTGTAAAACCATCCCAGGAATTCTGATTAAATCCATTGTGTTTTGTCTTGCTGCTAATTAATGTTCATATCCGTTTGTATGAAAATGCAGAAACAGCCCAAATGCACATGTTGTTGTTCTGGAATAAAATGGCAAAATCTTTACAGTAAACGGAGCAATTAAATGAAAAATAACTTCGGTCTCCAACCTCCACACTTACCAATAACAGAAAAACCACTATCCTGCTTAGCTCACCTCTCATTAGCTAATACTAATAAAAATAAATAATAATACTAATAATAATAAACAGCAAAGTGCTGCTCCCCTGCACACCACCTACTGCAAGGGTTAAATCCCATCATGTGCAATGCCAACAAAATGTTTCCTAAATGGCCCTAAAAATAAGCCTTCCAGACATTTAGCTTTCTCAATTAGAGTATACTCCCCATTTGTTGTTATCTTTAGTACTCATTCAGGAGATACTGCTTTTAAATTCTGTACGTCTGCACTTTGCTCCTGTCTTGGCTTCTGGATTCTAGGAACCTCCTATGCCTAGACCTAATGATAAAAGGACAGTACAAAGTCAGATAAGCAAACTGAGCCTGGACAATGCCTCCTTGCTATGCTAACCTCTTGCTTATTTCCTTTTTAAATCTAATTAGAAACACTATGTTCTCCACCCAATATGGTCTTCCACATCACCTACAAGTGATTTTTATGCTGAGATTTTCCATGCCACAAACTATCTATACAACCCAATCAAGGAGAAATAGTCATAATCATTTGATTAATCGCAGGCTTGTCACTTTTCTTTGTATTGCACATGTATGCATACCACCCAACCATCCCATTTTTAGCAGGACAGTTCCTATTTTGACAGCTCAACCCACACTCCCGGATTGTTATGGAAATGTCCCAAATTTTTTAATCTCCATCACTGAACAGCCAGAAAAAGATACATTTCTTTAACTTAATTTGCTTTTGGCAGATAGCCAAGAATACATGGCAGGTGCACTGAGATACTTTTGTAACAATTCAAAATAAGCAAAGAAACAATTGTAACAATTTAAGATAAGCAGGTCTCTTGGGGACACTGTGACTTGCAGCTTAAAGGGCAATTCACCTTCATTAGCAAAACTGCAACACATAAATACCACAGAAATATGTTTAAACTTTCATAAACTGTCAAATTGCGTAAAATGAACATGGTAATTAGGGTCTCTTTTTGTCCTTTCCACTACCAAAATGTTGGGAGGTATGATGTATGCAAGACACACTTTGTAGGTGCATTTCCTGACAGCAACACATTTATATTGGTAGAGCATACCTCTTTTCAGACAGCTCACTATTAGCTATGGCTATCTCACAAATATTGATTGCATAGTTACTGTTCTGTCACAATCTTCATGACAGCAGTGCTAACAGCCACAAGGTGCTGAGGGAAGTTCTGTTACTCTTAAGCAACATCATATCACAGGCCTGAGAGCACAGGTCATGCAGCAAGGACTATAAAGGACTCATTGCTCTCACCTGAATACTGCCACGGTCCCAGAGAGTAAGCACATATTACTGTAATCCACGACCCATAAGCAATACATTTACATTATATTGCATGGCTGCAAATAAATCACTGCAGTCTGCACCATGTTAATATGTAGTGTCTCTCACTAAACACATCCAAATGCACTAGCATCAGATTCAGAACTCTGTCCCGTTGAGTGGTGATGCATATTTCTAATAGTTACACATTGCTATGGGATCCTAGGGCTAATATGCAGATATACAAACTTGTAAACACATAACACACAGTAAATCATGAGCGCTCAATCTAAGCCACACTGTGGCATTGATCAGCTGCTGGAAGCACCCTTGTGCCAGCGTGTGGTCTAACCCAAACTTTGGAGCTGACCAACTGCTATAAGTGATAAAAAAAATATTTGTACACAAAAAGGAGAAATATTGCCAGCACATAGTTTCCTTTAAAAAAAAAATTATTACAAAAAGCTCACATGGCACATCAAGGCCCCTACACTGCCTATTAACATACTATCTGTAGTGCATTTAAAATTATGTCCCCCAATAAACAATGTGACTGAGGGTCGAACTACAAGGACAATTTGACCTGCACTTACCTCTATTCAGATGCGAGGAAGCGCAGGCGTTACGTTGGATGCAACGGATCTAATGTAAGTAATAGAAATGCCGCATGCACAGAAGCTGATTTCATCTGACACGACACTACGGTCGGATGAACACGCATCATGCATTGCTCGTATCCGTCAGTCGCGTTGTGTCTGATTAAATCAGCTTAAGTGTGGGACTTTCGGAATGGAGGTAAGCGCAGGTCAAATTGTCCATGTAGTTCTACCCTTAAGGTAGCCATACACAGGCCGATAAAAGCTGCCCACAGACTGAGTCGGCAGCTTATTGGCCCGTGTGTGGGGCCCTCCAACAGGCTTTCAGCCAGATGTCGATCGGATGGGACTAAAAATCCTGTCGGCCACATCTGTTCTTTGATGCGGTCCTGTGATCCGACATCCTTCGTTGTGATCCGATTGTTGGGCCCTAGGGCACACGATTGGTTCAGCCCGATATCGCCCACCTCAGGGTGGGCATATTGGGGAGAGATCTGCTCGTAGTACATTTAAAATCAAGCCCGCCAGTAAACAGTTTGAGTGAGTAGTAAGACCCGGTTGTAATTACCATTAACTCAGGAGTGCTAATGAGCAAGAAAGGAGCTTTTAAGCCCCAACTAATTACTGTATACCTGTGAGTGAGTCCCTATCCTAAAAGCTGAATGGTTGCTGGAAGCAATATCTGGCTATAGTTTGTACACGAATCACAAAAGAAATCGCCAGCCCTGAGTTAAGGGAAAGTGCTTACTACATTTTTTTTGTGTGGCTTGATTTTAAATGCACTACAAACTTACTATGTTAATAGACATTGTAGAACTCATGCTAAATGAGGGGCCTTGATGTGAAAGTTTACATAGTTTGGCCAAAGTGTGGTACTAACACACAGGAGATACAGTAGTTTTTTACGTTTCCCTTGCTAATTTGATCAAATAAGGGTAGAACTACATGGACAATTTCCCGAGATTGTGCGGGTTCTGACAAGCTGTGCCAAAACGCAGGCATCAAGTCGGATGCAACGGAAAACAAGGTAAGTAATAGCAATGTCAGATGGTGTTGCAGCGTTCATCCGACACGACAAGAATGCCGGATGCTTCAAGCTGAGGCTGTGTCTGATGGTCATGTCAGATGAACGCTGCAACACCATCCAGCTTTTGTATTTCTTACCTTGTTTTCTGTTGCATACGACTTGATGCCTGCGTTTTGGTGCAGTGCGTCGGGTCTGGCACAATTGCAGGGAAATCGTCCATGTAGTTCTACTCTTAAAGGGAGGGGACGGGGTTGACATACAACAGCGGGCCTAGATCCAGTCCTGTTTGGGTGCAACCAAGAGCCCCATTTAACACCTGATTTTGCCTCTGACCTTCACCTCACTTCTCCTCTAATCACTTCTGCCCATTCTCGTCTACAAGACTTCTCTCTGGCTTCTGCTTTTCTCTGGAACTCTCTGCCTTGAGCTGTCAGGCTTTCTCCTTCTTTCCAAACTTTCAAACGCTCCTTAAAGACCCACCCAGCTTATTCAATGTACCTTATTTAATCAATCACTACTGTATCATTAATCCCAAAAATAAATCTATTCTGTAGGGCCCTCTAATCCTATTGTATTCTGTAAACCCTTGATTGTTATCCATTATATTTTCCCTGTTTGTTATAACTAAGGAAAGCACTGCGAATCCTGTCGGCGCTATATAACTAAATGATGATGATGATTATGATGATGATTTTACCTGCCTTAAAATATAGGGCTTCCTTTCCATGCTGTGCCTGTAGGCACTTGGATGACTTGAAATGGCAGGTTGTGTAAGTTCACATCTCTATCCCACCTGCATCCTCCTGTTTGCCATGTAGGCCCAACTTTCACCCAGATGTGTGCAATTCATTAACCAGCATAAATCATCTCAAGCATTGGCCAAATATTTACAGACACAATCATGCTGGAGTTGTGGGAAAGACGTGAATTGTTGGTAAAAGAATGTCTCTGATAATAAATGAGCCCTCTATTCTTCAACCTATATACATGCAACCTAAATAAACCTTTGTGTACATTTCCTACAAAAGAACAGATTCAGTGTGGGCTGATTTAGAGAGAGGAATGGAGTATTTGAGCCTTCTACTCAGGCCTCCTGCGCCCAACCACTATAGGCATGTGTGGGGTAGGGGTGTTTAATCGAAAACTGTATATTTTAGTATGTTTTTTTAACCAATCTACACCTTTTCAGATGTTATTGAACCAAAATTACAAGTACTTCTGTTATAGGTGAAGGTATTTGACAGTGGCTGGGACATCTAACTCAAGAGATTTTGTCTATCTAGATTACATTTTTATTGACTTTTTTATTTTGCCAACCCAAATTGATGCTATGGGGCAGAAGTATAAAATTAGAGCTATTAAAATTCCACCCCTTTCTATTCATTCCTTTGGACTTTTAGAGATGTGTTTATCAGTGGGTGAAAGTTGCAGTTCACTATTTGATAAATATGCCTCTATAAATCCCATAGGAATGAATAGAAAGTGGTGGAATGTTACAGTGGCGAGTTCTAATTTTACACTTTGATAGATCTGCCCTAATTGTAGTGTGGGATAAATATAAAAACCAGTCCATGAGAATGTAAAGGACAGAATAAGGAAAGAGAACAAAGTTACATTTGTACACAGAAAAGAATTTAAAACACAACATCAACATAATTAGAACAGAGCTATATTAAAATCTATGTAGGACCATATATGTTCTATTTGTCATTAATGAAAGGGATGAGTTAACAGCTCTGGTATCCCAATTTTTCCCTTTTGTTAGAGGGGCAGTCCCTCTTTTGACAGCTCAACCCGCTGTCCCTCATTAGTACTGGAAAGTCCTGTTTTTATCTGCACTGAACAGCCAGAAACAAAGTTTCTAACTTAATTGGCTTTGGGTAGAGAGCCCAGAATAGCCACAGCAGCAGATAAAATACATTTATAACAATTTCTAGATAAGCAAATAAGTAATTGTAGCAATATAAGATAACAGGTCCCTTGGGAAAAGCTAGACTCACAGCTTAAAGGGCAACTCACCTTCATTAGCAAAACTGTAATAACTGAAAAAAAAAAATGAGAGAAATATGTTCAAACTTTCATAACCTGACAAATTTTGTAAACTGAACATGGTAATTAGGGGGTGTGGCTACACAAATGGGAGTGGTAAAAAGGCTGTGAGCTTTTTTTTTGTCCCTCTTTTTATTTCCAAAATGTTGGGACATATGCTATTGTCTATGCCACCGAAAGAAACTTATCTTCTAAGCAAATACTGGAAATCTGGAGTGTATATATAATGCCTTATTCTGCATAGGTTCAGTGCATAGGGCTTGTGCTGTGCATACTTTATGCCTGTTGTTTTAAAGGAATTGTTCAGTGTAAACATAAAAACTGGGTAAATAGGCTGTGCAGAATAAAACATGTTTTCAATATAGTTAGTTAGCCAAAAATGTAATGTATAAAGGCTGAAGTGACTGGATGTCGAACAGAACACTACTTACAGCTTTTTAGCTATTTTGGTTTATACTGATTGGTCACCACTGAACATTTATGTCCCATGTGGCCTCCCTTCAAGTTGCTGACTAACTCAGAGTTAGAGAACTGTAAAGCAGGAAGCAGCGTTCTGTTCTGTTATTATAGAAAGCTAGTCACTCCAGCCTTTATACATTAAGGGGCAGATTTACAAAATTCACGTGAATAATTCAAAGTGCAATCGAATTTAATTTAAATTCGAATTCGAATCTTCGAATATGCAAATTAGGCAAATTTGACCATCAAATATTCGGATGATTCGAATATTCGAATAAAATTTTATTTGAATATTCGATGGTCGAATACTTCTCCTTTAAATTTTTATTCAACCACCTACTTCGCCAGGATCCAGCTACTGAATTGGGAATCATCAGTTTAGATTGAATAAAAAAAAATTTGATCGATCGATTAAAATCATTCGAATATTCGATTAAAATTTTTTATATTCAATGGAATTGCGGTAAAATCCTTTGAATTCGATAGTCGAATTCAGGGGATTTTACTTCCCCACTATTCCCATGGTCGAATTTCGAATTTTTTTTAAATTCGAAATTCGACCATTAGTAAATCTGCGCCTAAATGTTTGGCTAACTAACTATATTAGAATTTTTTATTTTTTTTTAAGCTTTGTTTTGTTATTTGCAAGGTAGAGAATTATATTATTAGCTGTATAGACCCTCCCTTTACCTTTTTGTAAAGGCTTACAGATAAGCATGAGTCCATTATGTAGCAGGATCATCTGTGCACTGGCAATCTTATTTTTTTACCTTGCAAGGACCAAGAATGGAGCAACTTTAATTTCCCTGTTTGTCCTGTTTAGCTAAAAAAATAAAACCTGAGATTACAACAATAGGCAAAAAGTTTGCTCAGCACAAGCACTATTCATTGCATAGTGTGTCAAAACATTTTAAAGAACAACACAAAAAGAATCATCATGGACTAAAATTTTGGTGTATTGAAACTTTTGGAAAAAATTGGAGAGGGGGGCATAACGCTAAAAATGCTGCAAAGGGAAAGCAAATGGATATATGATATGCAGACCTTTATTCCCCTAGGTTTAAATATTGATATTAATTTGAGAGCTTTTTTATAGGAAATTTTCGACTGTGTTTTGGATTGCTATATTGTTCTATTTGTATAAGGTATTTATGCATTGTATTTATTTATTCACTGATTGAAAGTGAACCTGCACTCTAAAGGTAAATCTTTTGTAGTATAAACAGCCTTTTCAACCTGGTGTCTATATGTTTATATGGACTTTATGGGGGGAGGGGTTACCAGATCACTGAATGGACTTGCAAAAGAAATGTGAAGTGTAACCATGGCAATACAGGCAATACAAGGAAAGAAGAAGCTGACCTCAGCGAAACGCATCAGGTGTGACATCACTTCCGGTCTCAGCAATGAGTGGATGTACAGGTTGAACATACGGAGAGGGTGATGCTGGCAGAACCCATCTCTTTGTATTGCAAAGGTTCACCTCCATGATCTGCACTATAAGACTGGATTGTTTGATATGCGCTCAGAAGTGTCACTTATGTAAGTGCAATAAGTTTTAAAACCTTTTAAAAAATAAAGGCAAATTACACTATGGGCGCTATCCCTGCTTTTTAATGTCTTTACTGAAGAAGGAATACGCTGGAGTTGATATTGATATGCTGTTTTGAAATCAGGAATCTTGTAAGTTGCCGATTCCACCAGAGTGGAGAAGCCACATGCTGATTTTTACTCATTGAAGAAAACACCATTGCACCTTATTTTAATTAATTTTACCTTTCAAAGCAAGCACTAAAAGCATTTTGTTTGACATAACTGTGCTTATTTTGGAGATAGCACCTTGTAGAAATCACTGTAGCACTTTAAAATACACACAAAAAATCTGACTTTCTATGGTTCAAGACACACACAGATTAGTGTTGTAATACTGCACTGAATATTAATAATATTGCACTAGGTTCTGTTGTTTGTTTTTTTCCATAGCATGTGGTGCTGATCTTTAATTGTATCTTGAATCTTTGAAACAGTGCAGGTCGAATTGGTCAAATTGCGTTAAAAACATTCAAATTCGAATTTTTGTAAATCTGTCCCTTAGGGGCACATTTAATAGGGTTCGAATTGATTTGAAGTGAAAAGTTGAATCAAGTTCAAATAAAAAAAATTCAAAATTCGAATTTATTTTGGGCTTAATCGACTATCCAATAGCCCAAATTTTGATTCGAATTGGTCAAATTCGAAAATTCAAATTCGAATCGATTGTTGAAGTAGTGGCCCTTTAAAAAAAATTTTGATATAACAGTTCAGCAGATAAAACTTACCGAATTGCTATATATCCCTATAGGAAGCTCCCATAGGATTTTTTATATTCGATCGTTTGAAAAATCGAATTGTGTTAAAACCCATCTAATTCAAATTTTAATTCTAGGGGTTTAAATCGATAAAAATTCGAGGGTCAATTAACCCTCGTAATTCAACCCTTAGTAAATGTGCCCTTAAACTTCAGCATACTGCAGTGGAAAAAGCAATATAAGCCAATAAAATAAAGCTCAGTATTTCCATTCTCTGCTGTATGTGTTCAGTTTTAAAGGACCAGTAACATCAAAAAAATTAATTGTTTTAAAGTAATAAAAATATAATGCAGTGTTGCCCTGCACTGGTAAAACTGCAGTGTCTGCTTCAGAAGCACTACTATTGTTTATATAAATAAGCTGCTGTGTAGCCATGGGGCAGCCATTCAAAGGAGAAAAGGCTCAAGTTACACAGCAGATAGCAGATAAGCTCTGTAGTACAGAATGCTATCCGTTATACATTACTTATCATGTGCCATATAGCTATTTTTCAATTTCCACCATTGCTACACAGCAGCTTGTTTATATGAACTATAGTAGTGTTTCTGAAGCAAACAGATCAGTTTTAACAGCGCAGGGCAACACTACATGATATTTTCTTTCATTTTTTGGTGTTACTGTTCCTTTAAAGGAGCAAGAAGGGCTCCCTGGTGAGGCATAGAGAGTTGTGAATTACAAAAGCACATGCCCTTACTCTTATACCTATTCTGATCTGTTAACTATTAATTGTAATTGCAATCTGTAGCAGTCACATTGTTTTAAACATAATAGGGGGTATTGAGGTTTACAGCACGTCATGTCTGATAACGGTGTTGGATAAGCATTTCTCACCTGCCGTCACAGGCTATATTTCTAGAGTTCAGCTTGTAATAAAACGCACCAATATTCTCACGCTCATTATACGATTCCAAATGAATCGCCAATTGAGACCAGAGGCAGAAAGCTTTCCGCATGACTCTTGCATGCCCTTTATGTCTTTTTTTCTCTCCCCTGCTCATAACAGTGAAATGACTTGGTCTCTTACCAAATAACACCATTGCTGAAAACCCAATTTGAGGCCCTGATGCAGAGTCATCACTTCTGAACCATTTGTAGCAATGCAATTTATCCAGGAGGTAGCAGGAAACTCTCCAGATTGATTTTTTTTAACCTTTTTATATCTGCGTATCAAGCCAAACTACATTCTATAGTGCACAGCCTGACTGTCATGTCAAGGAGTTAAATTCAAGGCACTTTGAAAAGTCCCCTTCAGGGGTCAAAAATGTCATAGCTGTTATATACAATTGTCCGGACTCAGCCCAGTACCAGAAGCGGGATAATACATGGGTCAGGCTATATCAAGGTTAAATGGAAACTATCATCACATAATTACTCCTTTAATAAAAATGCCTTTTATTTTGCTCACAAGCTTTAAAAATGTTCTGTTATGTTTGTTACATTAGAGGTGGTGATGCCATGTATGTATATAGTTCATAAGAACAATTCCTACGTCTCTTTTTCTCTCTCTTCATAAGAGCAATGAAACGTGGCATATACTCCTGTTTTTGTTATTCCCAGCAACTTTGCAACTGGTCTTCATTATTTATTTATTCATAGTTCTTGAATTATTTGCCTTTCTCTTCTGCCTCTTTTCAGCTCTCAAATAGCTGTCACTGACCATGGAAGCCTAATAACTATTGCTTTTTGAGGCTTTTATTGTTAAGGTGGCCATACATGGGCCAATAAAAGCTGCCGACAGACAAAGTTGGCAGCTTATTGGGCTGTGTATGGGGCCCTCCGATGGGCTTCCCCGATCGATATCTGGCTGAAAGTCGGGCAGATGTGGATCAGGGCGGGACTAAAAATACTTTCGGATTCGCATTTGTTCGTTGATGCGGTCCCGCAATCCGACTGCCCATATGGCCTCCATTACGATCCATTCGTTGGGCCCTAGGGCCCACGATCGGATCATCCTGATATCGCCCACCTCAGGGTGAGCATATCGGGGAGAGATTCGTTCGTTTGGCGACATCACCAAACGAGTGGATCTCTCAGTGTATGGCCACCTTTACTGTTACTTTTAAGTGCAGATCTTTCTTTTCAGTCTATCTTCTATTCACAATTCCATCTCTCATTTGCTTAGGTAAATAAGACCCTAGCAACAAGATAGCTGCTGAAATTCCACACTGTAGAGTTTCTAAACAAAAAAATCTACCTGAGAAACCATCAAAAAATAAAAAATGAAGACCTATGGCAAATTGTCTCAGAACATCTACATCATGCTAAAAGTTCATTTAAAGGTGAACTACCCCTTTTAAAAAAGATATGCTTCTGCTGTCTGCTACAAATAAACTAGAAATAGTCAGACGTTTAGCAAGATATAGATTTTCCCAATACTCCCATTGGCAAAACACAATAGTTCATATTGCTTTCAGTTAAACTTTAAGGGGCAGATTTACTAAATTCGTGTGAAGGATTCGAACATTTTTCAAATGCAAAAACTATGATTATTTCGAATTTTTTAATTTTTTTTGGCTACTTCGACCATCGAATTTGCAAAATTCTATTGAATCTAATTATTCGAATAATTCGAATAAAAAAACGTATGATGGTTGAAGTACTTGCCCTTTAAAATTTTATTTGATTGCCAAATTCCCCAGATCAAACCTACCAAGTTGCTATATATGCCTATGGGAAGCTCCCATAGGCTTTTTTAAAGTATTTCTGATCGAATAGCAATCCTTTCTTTCGATTGAACGCTTAAAATCGTTTGAATCGTTCTATTTATATGATTTTTTTGTGAAATCTGAGGATTTTTCAGAGAAATCGTAAGATTTGTACGACTTTATCGAAAAATTGAATAGCGGTAAAATCCTTCGAATTCGATGTTCAATTTCGTCGGATTTTACTTTGATAATTATTCGAGGGTCGAATTCGAGGGTAAATAAATCTGCCCCTTACATTTTCTATTCCTTTAACATATGCAGTACTGTAACGTTTATAAGAATTACTTCATAGCACCTTGTGGAGTTTGTGAAATTGATTAAAGGGGACCTATTGTGACAATTAAAATATAATATAAGCTTCATCATACTGAAATGACATTTTCCAAATATATAAATTAAAATATATACACTGTTTCTAAAATAATAACATTTTAAAAAGTTGTTGAAATAATCACACTACTCTTCATTGCCCCCTCTCAGCAGCTTTTTTTCTGTATTCTCTTTAAATGCAGGATTTGGGAGTCATTTTATGACAGTTAGATCTAATACAGCCTTTGGGGAGTTCTCCTTTTGTTAGATGTATAAGATGTATTAGAGCTCACTCTTTTAAAATCACCAGAAATCCTGTATCTCTACATGACGGATTTGCTCCAGAGTCAGTTTTTTTTTTGAAAATGTAACACCCAATTGCTGCATGAAAAGGGAATGAAGAGAAACAAAAGGTGAGAGAGAGATATTAAAGATAAACATGTTAATTTAATAAATTATAAAATGTAGA
>CM044437.1:109874675-109900908 GCA_024363595.1 Xenopus borealis
TGGGGTTTTCTCGTGAATCCTCCTACAGCCATATGAGTAATAGTGTATATTGGTGCAACTCTGTTGTAAGATATGTAAAACTGCACAGAATATCCCTATATTACTCTATGTTCCTGGTCTAAACATTCTCATTTTTATTAGTAAAGGAAGCACAAGCAAACTGGTTGTTTGCTGGTTCTCTGACATGTAAACACTCCACATCACCTGATGGAAGGACTAGGGGAAGTACCTACCACCGCCAAGGTTTGAGACTTAATTGATAGGGGAAACTTGTTTCACAGATATAATAAACTTTTTTATATTGCATAAGGATTATAGTTACTGGTAGAATCAGAAAAGGCTATGGAGTTCCCCAGACAGAGTGGGTTGAAAGTAACTTTTTAGCATTTTTCCTATACTTGCATTTTAGGAAACCAGTAAAGTGCAGTTTCATGGAGGCAAAGAGGTACATGTGGTTAAGGAAGTAAGGTGTATCAACAACATTGTAAACACAGGTAAGGATAAGACAAGAGCTACACTGGTTATATAAATGTTGCCTCCATATTCAGTAGAGATACTGTATCATAGCTAAGGCACATGGCATACAGTACAAAGTAATTAGTAACTACAGTCTATAGTTGGCTTTAATTAAATGTTATTGTTTATATAGTGAAAGCCGTCTGTTATGCCCCCACTGGAAACAGTAAAACCATATACTGTACAGTATATTACAAGAATTATTGTTAACACGTATTTTAAAAAGCACCAACATATTCTGCAGCACTGTACAATAGACTGGAGATTTGGCACTCGATCATTAGTACAGACTGGTGCACAAAAATAAATGCTCAATGTTCAATTTGCATTGCTTAATTAACAGACACCAAACCTTGTTTTGTCACTTTTCCTTTGTATTTAAGCAAATAGAAATATTGTTATGTAAAAGATGTGCTTCATCCCCTGCACAGCTGCAAGTTTTCTATGTCCTTGGGGTCCTAAAGCAATTTTCCTTTTAAATTCAGTTATTTGTCTTCGACTAGACTCCTGCACTAGAGCTTGGACTTTCTGAAACACAACTTTTATTTTTGTAGGTAAGCTGTTTTGCTTATAGATCATTGAATAAAGAAGATATAATTGTAACACACATTACTAGGCTTTTACTAACCAATCAGATCAATTTGTGATAACCAAATTAATTCCTTTTTTTATTTATATATGAAACCTGAAGGCCATATATTCAGTGGCATTTGATGGGTCACATGAGAAAATTATTTGAGCCTTTTCTGAAGTACCAGTGACTTCCATCTTCAATCCATGGCTGATTGGTCTGCCTGGTTTCATGTTACCTTCAAACTGTCTCCAAATATTGCCCCTCATCTCAATTATGTCTAATTTTTTGCTGCTCTTTTTCAATTGTTATAAAATGTTAAAGAAAGATATTTTTAATCACTGTTGAAAAATCTGAAAAATACCTGAGAGGTGCTGGGGACGCCCACTGCCTCCTCTATTCTGCTTGGATCCTTCTGCTTCATGGTCCTCCCAACAGTGGAAGGAGGTGTGCGGTAATAAAAATCACTATCCTCCCAAGTTTGACCCATGTGATGCAATGCATGTGGCATGAAATTGAAATATTTAACGGTGTCATGTTCCTGTTCATATTGCCCAACATAGGTGTAGTTCCTGGGTGTGATTCAAGTCCGATTATCTGTTCTTTGACCCCTGTCTTCAGTGGCGGAACTACCGGGGGAGCAGGGGGTGCGACTGGGCCAGGGCCTGCACCCCCTCAGGTGCGGAACTCACACACAGACGATTTCCTGCAGGAGCGAGGTATGATTTCTCGTACGAAGGGGGGCCTGGCTGCACGTCCTGCACCAGCCCCCTCCAGTTACATTACTGCTTGTCTTTCCCTGACTTCTGCTAGTTCACTGCCTGTTACTGACCATTCTCTTGGATCTGGACTTTGTACTGCGTGACTAATTGGCTTTGACTTCGGCCTGTGTCCTCAACTACGTTTCTGGATCCTGATTCTGTAATGAGCTGTCTTAACTTTGGCCTGTACCTCGACTACGCTTCCTCTTTCCCCATCCTTCCAGTATTAGTTCCCTTGTCTGCCCAGGACTCTCACCTTTATTCTGTCACTTTAAGACCTGGCGACATCCAAGAAGCGGAGGGCCCCTTTCCTTAATGAAAGGTGACCATTCTAGGCAGAAGAATTATCCTTTATCGGAACAGTGGAGAACTGCTGATCTTGATCCTGTTTGATATCCAATGTCCTTACACTCTGAAGAAAGCACATAAATATTAAAAAGTTGTGTTCACAGACTAAAAGACAGTAATTTAGACAAATGTATATTTATTTTAGTAGAAACTCTGTAAAGGTCAGATCTCAGGGCAAAGTACATCTAAACAGTGTGGTGGATGGTGACTGAGTAAAAAAGTGAGATGACCCTATTCAGACCAAACCTATGGGAACATTTTGTTCTCATATGCAATTTTATCTTGCACAAGAAAAATTGTTTGGTTGCTATTATCTTACAGAGTGAAATCTCAGCCCTCTAAAATGGAATAAATGTAACAGAAAATGTGGAACTCGATTGAAAAATAATAATTTAGTCAAGAGAATGTGGTATTTGATTTACAGGAATAACAGAAATACTATATGAAATGTATGTACTGTAATGTAACGTGTTTCCTTTGTCAGGATAGGCTTTGTTATTCCGAAACTATAATGTTTTTAAAAAGTATTTATCAATGGGTGAAAGTTCATACTTTGATAAATACGCCTTTCTAAATCCTGACTGTGGCGATCTCTAACTTCACTTTTTGATAAATATTAGGGATGCACCATATCCACTTTTTGGCATTCGCCCAAATCCTTTGTGAAAGATTTGGGAGAATATCGAACTGAATCTGATATGCAAATTAGGGGTGGGAAAGGAAATGGAGGGAAAATTCATTTTACTTCCTTGTTTTGTGACAAAAAGTCATGTGATTTCCCTACCCACACCTAATTTACATATGCAAATTAGGACTACCATTTGGTTTGGCCATGCACAAGGATTCGGCTGAACTAGCAATCAATATTTCATTCTTATTTTCTGCATCAAAAAGTAGCACATTTTCCACAGTTTTCAAAACAAAAGCAATTGTATATGGTACTGCAAAATATTCACATGCCTGTTTCCTTATTTATGTCAGAATTAAAGAACCAGTTAAATGAAATTTTTTTTTTTAAATTTTTTTGTATATAATAAAAAAACCACAAGATATTTCCTTAAAATCGCAAAATCTTTATTAAGAAGTAACAAACCGATACTCTATTTGCGCTCCTATACAGAAAAGGCGACAGGGCGAGGATCCATATAAAACCTGCCAAAATTGCTGTTTTAGCCTGTGGGGGACCTCCTTGAACCTATTTGGAGTCATTTGGTGGACTTTGACAAATCAAAGTCCACTAAAACACTTTGAATCAAATTCGATCAAAATACAATCAGAAAAATGAAATACAGCCTATTCACTTGAAGTTAAAAAATGTAATTCTTTTTTTTCTTTTTTTTAAATAAATTTCAGTTTTAGTTTTAAAAAAACTCCCATCACCTAGAAATTCAACCCTTGATAAATCTACCCCTTAACCATGTCTGCTACTTTTAAGTCTCATGTATTCAGTTTTGTAGCACAGGTTTTCTCTCAGCACATGAATGGTGTTCATTAACATGTTATCTGCTGCTTTTAAACCTTTCCCACTGTCATGGCTTAACCAGGTTAAGCAAGTTCCACCTTGGAATGTATCCTTAGCCATACTTCTATAGGTGACCAGGCTGGCAAAGGTACTGGACCTTTTACAAACAGATTCCTTAATCTTGGGCTGGAGGCTCTAGTTCTGACTCCACAAATACTGTAGCCTACCTACCTTACTGCCCCTTGCTTCAAGTCCTGAACGATCTTGGTGCATCCAGTGGTACCGAGCAGGATTGGTTAGTATAGGTGTTATAAACAGCAGGAAACAAGCAGTGGCCAGTCGCTTACCTAAACAATCTGCCAATTCTGTGCACTCCTCCCTCTAGTTCCCACACATGCACACTTTCATACTGAAATTAAATTATCCCAGTAGGCTTATATTGCCTCCAATTATGAATAATAATATCTTGGTTTGGATCAAGTACAAGGTACTGTTTTATTATTACAGAGAAAAGGGAAATAATTTAAAACATTTGGATTATTTGGATAAAATGGAGTCTATGGGAGATGGCCTTCCCAGGGGGGGGACTATCTGTCTTGTTCATCCCCCAGTTATCAATCTGTATGGGTGGCATCTGCTATCTCGAGCCTGCCCGTATTTCTCCACCATTTGTTGTGGAACTGCCACAACCGGAGATTATTTGAGGTGAAAAGATACTATATACAGAGTGGGACTGGGATACCAGAGGCCCACCAGAAAACCTTAGACCAGGGGCCCAACTTTCCAAACAATTATTCCTTCTCTCCTCACTTAACCTCTTTATTCTCCTATTCTTTTATAAATATTTACTATACTATATTCTTCCATTATTAAGCCTCTTTTTCCACATTAAGAAATAGGGAATGAACATGAAATAGGCAAAATTGTTAGAAGCAAGAGGGCCCACTGACACCTGGGCCCACCGGGAGTTTTCCTGGTATACCTGTGGGCCAGTCCAACACTGACTATATATATATATATATATATATAAACATGCTCCTGGATAAACAGCTTGTTGATAACAGTGAGTAAGCTGGAGAACTGATTGAAGTTGCTCAGGGCAGAGGTATTTAGCCACTGGTTTTGGGGTCTAATACAGTAGCTAGGCCAGCAGGAGTGTGATATGGAGCAGATGATTAAGTGGTCTCAGATTTTTATTTTGGTCTGGATTATATGCAATAAAATTCCAAAATTAGGAGAAGCAGAAATTAGATAAGCGATTGAAATGGTTATTGATGAGTGTTAATGTAGTGGGAACATTTAGCGTGCATTTTGCCATTGTTTTTTTTAATGATAGAGCATTTAGCCCATATTTTGAGTCTAAGTACAAGCACACATGGATTTGCACTGAACGCTATTGCATCTATTGCATTGGTATATCTGGTGTGAAATGAATATACCTCTTGGCTATGGAGATAATGGGTAGACAAATCTTTGGGAATATTAAGATGTCATCAAGGTAGGTGAGCTATGACCAGGAAGACAGCAGGGGTGTTTGTGGATGTGAATTAAATTATAGGCTCTGAGAAGATTTTAATACAAATCTATTCACCTTTTGCTCATCAAATAGTTGGAAATAAGGGCAAGGAATAATGGTTTTAGAACATAATGTGACCTCTATAATCTATACAAAGGCAGGGCTCCCATTCTTTTTTGTCTATAAAGATGAAGCCAGCCCTAGGAGGTGGAGAAAATGGACAAATAAACCCTCACTGCAAATTGTCCCAAATGTACTCCTTTATATATTGGATTTCAAAAGGAAATAGAGGATAAGTTCAGCCCTGAAGGGTATGGTCCTAGGAAGGATTCATATGACATAGCAGAAAATATCCTAATTGCAAATCTGTTGATGCTATTGACAGGCTATGGATCATATGGCAGACAGTACATGAGGAAATAAGGACATCAGGATCAAATCTAATTGAGAGACCGACCTATAGAGGTTTGTGGAGGCGTGGCGTGGAATTCTAAAAAATACTGGTGTAGAGGGACTATGAATCGTGAGAGAGAGGAATTTTTAAAATGCATTATTTCTGCAATTCTTCTGCAGTCCCAGTGATAACCTCCATATACAGTTTCAAACTGTAGGTTACAAAACAGTGGATGGAGCTAAATTATCTGTTGCCTGACAAACTGGAGTTCATGAAAGTGTTGGCAGCTACAGAGTCAAGAAGGTCAGAGATATGAATGATTTTAAAGCTCAGTTAAGATTAGACTGTTATTAAAAGTGATTTATGGCTCATTGGGAAATGAATTCTGTGCTGCCCAGATATTTCTCACCTAGTCACTGGAATTTGTTCTATGTTTGCTTAGTTACTTTAGTTTAATGTATTTAGAGCACTTGTAGTTACCTTGCAAAATCCATTCTATAAATAATAACATGGCATTGCCTAAATGCTCCTTTACCTTGACATTTGCTATTGTATAATGTCAATTCTTTTTGACAGCAACATATCCAACAGAACATAATTTCTAGGTGGATTCTCAATCAATTGACAAATGGCTGTCTTATAACATATCCAAAAATGTGCTTCTTTTAATACAGCTTCAACATCCCACTTTATACATTAAAATTACCAGTTAAGAGTTTTACAAATTATGCAAACCCTTAACTGCTCAATTTCTGTTTGTCCTGTTTTTGTAGTCTTACTGCTGCTTTTGGTACATCTATTTACAATATCTTTCTATCCTTAAAGGGCAAGGAAAGGCAAAGAAATAAAATCCCATTTTTACTTTCTTTAATGAAAAAGAAATCTATCTCCAATATACTTTAATTAAAAAATGGGTACTGTTTTTATGAGGAAACCTGAATGTATGCAGTGAAATTCTCCCTTCATTTAGTGCTGTGGATAGGAATTGTCAGACAGTCCCTAACTGCTGGCAGGGAAACAATCATATTTATGAACAGCAGGGGAAGCCCCTGCCTTACTTACCAGCCATGCAGAACTCAAACAGCTTTGTTTTTTGATCATGTATGATGATCCCTAAGAAGCCCAGACCACACTGAGCATGTGTATGTAGTCTAGTCTTGCAAAGATGTATAACAAAGTTACAAGATGACAGCCCCCTGTGGCCAACTTTGAAAGCATAAATCATTTGTTTGATTAGGCTTGTGGTGCAGTAAGTTCATGTTTATGTTTAGTATACAAAATACAGCATTTCTAGCTTTATTCTATTTTACACTTTCTTTGCCCTTTAACATGAGATGGACTTTCAGTTTGATCACACAGTGCTAAAAATCACGTTGTGTCAGCGTGTTGCTCACCAGAATGACACTGATTATTTTGTTTTTTAATGTATTGCCCACCTGTCAGGAGCAATCGGTTCAGACACGGTGTTGCAGATTTGCAAGTGCTAAAAGACTTAGGTGTTTTGAAGAAGTATACCTTAAAGGAGAAGGAAAGCTACCGAAGCAGTTTATTGCCAATAGATTAGCCACAATAGTGCAAGCTATAACACTATATTTATTCTGCTAAATGCTTTACCACACCCAAGTAAACCGCTCTAGAGGCTCTCTGTTTATGACAGCAGCCGCAATATTAGCTTGGTGTGACATCACTTCCTGCCTGAGTCTCAGATTACAGCAGAAGGGGAAAACGGAGTGGGAGAGAAAGAGAGGAACAAACTGAGCATTCTCAAGCCCTAGCCCTGGAGGTTTATGCTGAGAACAGGAAGTCTAATACAGCCCATTTGTACACAATAGAAGGAAAGACATGTTAGGTTTCTTTTGACAGAGGACTCAGAGAAGCATTACTTTGAAGGTTTACTGGTGTATTTATATAGAATTTTCTTATAAAGCTTACTTAATTTTATCCTTTCCTTCTCCTTTAAGTTTACTAGAAAATCATTTATTCATTAATTAATCCCAAAAAGCTTGTTTTGCCTCCAATTGGGAAAAATACCATCTTAGCTTGGAACAAGTACAAGGTATTGTTTTATCACTACAGAGAAAAAGGAAATAATTTGAAAAAGTTTGGAGCATTTGGGTAAAAAGGGGTCTATGTGAAGGCCTTCCCGTAATTCAGAGTTTTTGGATAATGGGTTATCTGGATAATGGCCTGTATATTTAGAAAATAAATAAATGGAAAATAGTGCTTCTTTCTACTTAATTTGGAGGACACATTCCTCAGCAAACCCTGGTGGGTAGAGAGCTAATAACCTGGGCCCACTTGGGGACCTAACCTGCCAAACAGGACTGCTTTTTTTTCCAGAAACTACCAAATAAAGTTTTGTTCTGTGTATAGTACTTTATTCTATATGAGGAGAGAAAAGGAGCATGATATAATAACTGTTGCTGGGGATTCTTTGCAGCAAGAATATACATAATACAATATTTAATTATATGAACAAGAAATAATTATTATTAGGGCTCGGTAATATTCTATACCACAGTTGCAGTTGTGCCAATTTCTCCTCAGTCAGTTGCACAATTAATCCCATTCATTAAATGTCTTTTTGTCATAGGATGTTCTTTCCATTTCTTTATAGTTGTGCTCTGGGCCATTCTGACCTTCCTGCCCTTTTGTTCCAACTCAATCAAAATTACATCCATTGTAGAGGAATGCAGGAGTTACCAACACCTAATAATGAGGCGGTGGCTCCAGGGTTCCCACAGCCGCCTGCATCAATCGCTGCAGTGCAGTTGAATTGAAAGAATAGGGTGCACACACAATGCTGGATTTCTATTTCTGGCACCCCTAGGCTGGCTGCTGTCTGTCTACTCCCCACCCTAGGTACGCACTTGGACAAACTTCCCCTGTCCTCCATTGGAATGGAGAAAGGAGCACAGGATTTGTAAGTAACTGTGAAATTTGCTGTGCGCCCAGTCCTCAGTGTGTGTAGAAATTAGGCAGAAGATGCAGCTGGGTAACATGCCGCCCCTGAAATTGTGCCACCCTATTCCCAGGTCTTTGTGGCCTTCCCACAAATCTGGGCCTGTGCTCAAATCACCTACATCCCAAATGCCAGAAATGACCAACAGGACTTATGATATGTTCGGTGTAATTGCAACCACATTACAATGATATGCAGGCACAAGTTGCAATGGCAGCAGTTGTGTTAGGAACTGCTTCCTGGCAACTGCAACAATGCTGGAATTGTGGGAAAAAAATACTCATTGCGGGTAAAAATTGCTGCGGCATGGTAAGTAAATTAACCGTATAGTATGAGGAGCATAAAGTCCTTATGTACAGAAGTCATTAAACAAGTGTTTACCAGTCTTACAGTTAGATAATAATACAAGACACAAACTTTATTGAAACACTAGTGAATTCACAGCACATTTATGGTGTCCAATATAATACTGTACATAACAGATAATGTCTTAATCACATAACAGAGCTTTGGGAAGGTGATAAACACCAATATAAAACATCCTGAATCCTGTATAGAAGGTATGGGCAGCTCTGGGGAACCCTATGTTGTTTGCAGCCTCTTCCTGGAAATAAACTCAAGTGATGCAGGAAAACCTGAAGCTGAAATTCTGCAGTTGTACAGTACTTGTTAGGCCACTGATGACGTAGCTGTAGAGCCCATAGAATGCTAAATGCACTTTAGAAGGCTAATTGTGACGCAAGTTAAGAAAAAAATTTTTTTCCGAAACCTTGAGTGTACCACTTGTTTTCCCTGTTATATTTTAAACTGGATATTTGGGAAATGTAAGAAAATCGGAAAAGAGCTTTTACGTAGGTGCGGCAAAATAAAATATACATTTATTCCCCCACAAGTAAATAGAATTATACTGTTTACAATACATCAAATGCATATCACATTAAAACTATCACATTAAAGCCTCACACTCTGGCATCTGTACAAGTCATCTGTCTTATAGACAGGCAAAAGAATAATTTTTACTGTCTTAGAGATATTGAAACTTTTCCAAAGTGCAGTGTAAGCAGCCGTGCTAAAGAAACTGTCACATAGCTGCAGATTTGACTCTGTCTTCCCTTTTGTTGAAGAACCAGAGTTCTTCTGTTGAACTTCACAGCACTGATTTGTATACAGTATTTTGGTAGCAGTTTAAATGCCATAGGCTTTAGTTTACCCTTTCAGAACAGTCTGTGTCTATTTGTAACCATTATACACCACTGAGGCTCTTAATTCTTACAAAGCCCTTCACTACAATTTGTATTGGCTTTTTTAAATTAAAGTAGATAATTGGCACTAAAGCTCACCTAGTAGAATAGCGCTAGGGTTGCCACCTTTAATGTCCGCAAAAAACAATGTATGATAATGGTACAAATGGGGTGACATATATGTCTGGGGTTATTGACCAGATTATTTTTCAGGCTTCACAAGGCTGAAACCTGAACTGGTAGTTGTGACCTGAACATCCCTAAGAAAAACCAAACTGTTTGGGTCAAAATCAAACAGGTGGCAACCCTTAGGGGCCTGTTTATTAAACCTCAAATTTTTCTGGTTAAGTTTTTGAAAGGGAAAAGAGGAAAAAACTGTTTTGAATTTTTCCAGATTTATTTTACTCCAAAACTGCTAAAAATTCAAACCCGAAAAATACTCCAGATATAACCTGTTGAAATCATGTAGAAGTCAATGGCAGATGGTCACTTGGAATTTGCACTGGTTTTCTTTCAATAATCCAATAATTTGAGTTGTCTCGGTAAATTCGAGTTGTGTCGATAAAGTTGAGTTTTTGGAGAGTCAGTTCAAAAAGGTTGTATGATTAGAACTGACACGATTTTTTCACTACCTTTTCTCACACCAACTTTTTTGAGAGGAATTATTGGAAAATTAAGGGAATTCAGGTTTGGGTGTTTGGTTTAAGTCAGAAAAATCAAGTTTTAGTAAATACCCACCTAAGTATTGCTTACCAAGGGTGTCCCAGTGGCACAGTCTCAACTAGGTTTCCGCTCTTAGGCTAAAATTGTAGCATCATCAGTCACCTGATGCATTTCTGGTGCATCCATCTGTAATCATGTGTATAGCATTAAAGGAAAAGTAAATGTTTTTCTTTTTCTTTCTGTAAATTTGCTCTAAACAGCCCCCCAGATTAATGTACCTTAGTCCCTGCTGCAAGTCTGCTCTGGTTTCTGTGTTATCAGCAGCTTCTTTCCCTTCTTCCTGGTGCAGAGTGAAGCCCAGCCCCTTAGTTTACTGAGCAGTGCATTTTGCTGCTGTTCCACAATAGAGAGGAAGAGGGAGCCAGTGTTTCATTAGTAAGCTAGTTTCCCCAAGCAAAAGCTGCTACACACACTGCTCTCTGCTATGTCACATTATACAAATGATCTCCTGGACTAGTCTGAGAGATAAGGTCAGCTCAGAAAGCTAAGGGGCTGGGCTTCACTCTGCACCAGGAAGAAGGTGAAACAAGCTGCTGATAACACAGAAACCAGAGCAGACTTGCAGCAGGGACTAAGGTACATTAATTTGAGGGGCTGTTTAGAGCAAATTTAGAGATAGAAAAAAAAAACGTTTACTTGTTCTTTAAGGGCAGGTGCACCAGAAAGGTGTCAAGTGACTGATGCTGCTGTTTGTTTTAACTTCATTTAAATAAAGATCTGTGCTTTTAAAGGAGGCATATTGTGTAAAAACAAGAATCTGTTTATACTCCTCTAACTATAGAAGGAATGTGGTTAAAAAATGTGTGTTTGGGCTAAAATCCCAACCAGCCCTGTCCATATGCAGGGGTTCTCCACCAATGAGGCGAGCTGAGGTCCCTGGTTGCCAGGGAAGGCAAAAATGCCGCTCCTAGTAACTAAGGGTTGAAATGCAGAAATTGCGCTCTCTGCGCTAGCAACGTGGACCCCCCTAACCCCCGTCCGGCGCTGAAAGTAAGTGCCGTGGGGAGGCAGGGGGCGTCAAAAACTAAGGCTGCCTCGGGTGGCAAATTGGGCAGGATCGCCCCTGTCCATATGTTCTACTTCCTGTCCTCTAAATTCTCTGGCTATGCAGGGGTGCCAGCAGCACTCTGCACACTGCATTGTAGGATAGGAACCAACACACCCACCTCTCATTTCAAACACAGACATTAAAGTGTAAATTGTCATTTTTCACCTTCTAAAGCAGCTCTGGGGGGGGTCACCAACCCCCCCCCCAACTGTTCTAAACTGATACATTTCATGGATACATTTCTTATCTTTGTCCCTGCTGAGCAGAATCTCTGGGTTTCATTACAGGCAGCTGTTAGAATTGATACAATAGTTGCTAATACTCCAGAGATGTTGCTGTGAAATGTATCAATTAAATGTTGCAAAATTGTAACAGTTTAAAGCAGGGGTGTCCAACCTGCAACCCAGGATGGGTATGAATGCGGCCCAGCTTGAAACCCTTGGTTCCCGAGGAAATGTCATGTTGCAAAGGATATAAGAGTAGCAAGAGGGCCGGACTCTGCCCATTGCCCAGTTGGTTGTAATAATAATATAATAATATAATTAATATCCAGATGTCCCATTTTCCAGTGTATAGCTCCATCTGGTTATCCAACTGGTATTGTAGTTATTTTCTGTGCATTTTCTTTACTTTAACAAATCAAAAGTGTTTGTGTATTTTATGTGTGGCCCCAGACAATTTTTCTTCCAGGGAAGCCAAAAGTTTGGACACTCCAACCTGCACCTGAATTACTGAGCTGCCAGACACACCAGAGACACCAATATTCAACTTTAAACTTAGATTCTGGAAAAACAGTAAAAGATAAATAATGGAAAGTAATTGAAAAAAAGTCTTTATTTCTGTGGAACAATTTGAAAACAACTGAACAGAAAAAAGTGTTTGGAAGGTGAACAACCCCTTTAACTTATAGCCCCAAGTAAAACCAGCACTATGTATTACATACAAATTTATGTTTTTTTTACATATCCTACATGTCTCCTTTAACCTAATCTTTGGAGTTTGGAAACCTTGTTTTCTTCTTTCTGATTTTTTTTTTAAAGTTGTCCCTTTGGTTTTTCAGACTGAAGTAGACTATGCACTTCAGATATAAAGCTTTATCAGGCACATTGTTGCTGTGGTTGAGAATCTAGCCATGACCTGGAACACAGGTTATTAAACACTAATTGTAGCTATAATGGTATACACTGCATTATGTCATTTGTGGCTAGTACTGCCAACTGTCTGGTTTTGTGTTGCAATAATCTGATTTTCATAAGTCGTTTCAGGATTTCAGACGTCTGGTTTTCCTGTCATTAAAAAACTAGACAGGACAGCAGCAATTTCATAGACAGTTCATTGGTTTAAGAGTCATCTCTTGCTTTTAGGAGTGCGTGTGTGGCCCAAACTGCCTTTTCTCTTTCTTAATACAGGCCATCTTCTTATCTGGTATATAAAGGTAGATCCCTATATGAATAGTGTATCCTTTTGTGCTGGTGTCTTAGTAAACCTGAGGCTAGAGGTGCATCTAGAAGTTACGAGGTTCCACAGTAGTCTGTAAATAACATCTCTAAAAAGCACAACATTTCAACTTTTTTAAAATATGATCTGAAATAGAAAGAAATAATGGAAGGTACTGTGCCATGTACCGTATGTAAAGATTGTTTATTTCTGTTTCTACATCTATAAATAATTTAAAGGTGTTTAAGTCTCAAACAAGGTGCTTAGCGGCCTGCAACCCTAAGCTGCCGCTCTTTGTGCCCCTAGAATGGAGCGCAAGGACCAATAAGACAAGTTTTCATATGTCTTAGTGGGGTGACTGATAAGATATGTTTTTAAATGTCCGTAATATTGTTAAATGTAAGGGGCCCTGGACCAATGTTGCACCATACAAGGGAACTTGAACTGCTCTATTATAGAATCTTTGTATAAACAATTTGTTAGTTTTCATTTAATTTAGGTGTTTCTATATTGTTTGGTTGGAAAGTTCAGCTACTTGCAGTTGGCCATGCCACCACTGATGTGGTTTCTTTGAATGAGGTTTATCCAAAAAGAAAGGTGTGGTTTCGGTGGAGAAACAAGAAAGAATCTTAGAGAAGAACCAGTAGCACATTCATAAAATATAAATAAAGCAATGCAATTATGAAATTAAAATACCTTCTAACAAATAGGTAGCCTATAATCCAGGTCAGCAAATAGCTGTCATATGACATATTAGGGTTTTAATCAATTATTAGTTTTGATTCTTTTGTATGAGGTACAAATCCAATGGTTTCTATTGTCTTTGCCTTGTATCAACATTGGTGAGAACTAGCTTGATTTCTTTAACCAAGTCATTTTGCACTAAAATAAAAAAAAAATACTTTAGTGCGGGGGTCCCCAACCTTTTTGTACCCATGAGCAACATTCAGGTGTAAAAAGCTTGAAAAATGTTCCTAGGTGGTGCAAAATAAGGGATGTGATTGCCCATTTGGTGCCCCTATGTGGTTTTTAAAACTCAGTGACCCCGGCATTTCATGACACAATAGCCCCAGCTATTTAAAGTATAGTAGCCAAAGCATTTATAGATAATCCCCCAAAGTAATAAAAGGCACTGTTTGCCCAGGAGCAGTAATGTGAAAGCAATGCAATGTGAATACAGTGGAACCCCCATTTTACATCCCCTGATTTTACATTTTCCCTCATTTTACATTGTTGTTTTGTGGTCCTATCTATATATTATGCATAATATATTTCCCTGATTTTAAATTTTCCTGGATTTTACACCATTTTTTTCTCCTTTAAAAACATAAAATGGAGGTTCTACTGTATCACTAATTTCTTAATATTTGCTTTAGAAAAATATATGGATCAGTAGCTGCACTTAGAAAGGATGCTGAACGATGCTGGGAGGAGATGTAATTCCTGGAGAGATAAGGGAGAAATAAGCATATCTCACAGAGAATCAACCTTGTAAACATAATATGTCCTCAAAGACAGTTTGTATCAGCTTTATTTTTTCAGTTCAAACTGCCTACAAGTGTAGAAGGTGTTGAAATTTAGCTTCATGTTTTATTTAGCACACACTGCAAAATGTTCATATTCTGTGCGCAGTTGTATTGTGGTCCCATGACAACTGAACAAGAGAGCACGTTTGGAATCACACATGAGCAGAAGAATAAAATATGAAGCTATACATATCTTTCTCCCGCTTCTGCAGACATCGAATGGAAGCAGCTTTAGTTTGGGTCGGAAATCTTCCTCCTTCTCAAATTTCAAGATAGTTAATCCCCCAGTTGCCTAAAGACGCCTGTACTGCACTGCATATTACTAATAATCATTTGCATTCTATAAACAATCCCAGAATGCTCTGCAGATCTTTTTCTGTGCAGGTAGAAGCATGTGCATTGCAATTATGCAGAATTTACATTGACACTACTGTTGCAATGTCATTGAAATCTTATAATATTATGCTAAAAACCATGTAGTGTTTTTAAATGGACCCCAGTGAAGCTATCAAGGGCAGTTTTATATAAAAAAAAAATATATATGTATATATATATATACAGAGATACAAGATTTTTTTGCAAAAGTCCCTTGGTGCTGTTTCTTTGCTTTATGATCAATACATACTTATTTTACATGCACAGGGGCAGCTACAAGGTAGCTTTATGGCAATTGGTGTTGTCCAGTATACATTGTGTGTGTGTGTATATATATATATATATATATAAATACACAGCATAGCACAAGAGTCCAAAGGGGTCATTCTTGACCAATGTAGTCACCACTGGGTCCAAAGCCATGCTGCAGGTAAGCTGAACACAAAGTGCAAAGTGCAAAAAGGATAGCTGATTTCAGCCTCTTTTGCACTTTGTACACTGCATTCAGCTTACAAATGAGGCCTCATGAGTGCAAATATTGCTATTTATTATCTTACAATCACTTTTACAAATAATAATCAGTTGTACAGTGGTAAATGAAACATTTTCTTATTGGACCAGCGTTGTTAGTGGGGTACCGCAGGGCTCTATACTGGGTCCCTTGCTTTTCAACTTGTTTATTAATGACCTGGATGTGGGCATTGAGGGCAAGTACGGTTTCTATTTTTGCAGATGATACTAAATTGTGCAGAGCTATAGGTTCCATTCAGGATGAAACTGGGCAGCAATCTGGAAAATGAGGTTTAATATTGATAAATGCAAGGTTATGCACTTTGGCAAAAATAATATAAATGCAAGTTATACACTAAATGGCAGTGTGTTGGGAGTTTCCTTAAGTGAGAAGGATCTTGGGGTTTTTATAGATAACAAGTTGTCTAATTCTGGGCAGTGTCATTTTGTAGCTACTAAAGCAAATAAAGTTCTGTCTTGCATAAATAAGGGCATAAACTCAAGGGATGAAAACATAATTATAACTCTTTATAGATCCCTAGTAAGGCCTCATCTGGAGTATGCAGTGCAGTTTTGGACTCCAGTTCTTAGGAGGGATGTAAATGAGCTGGAGAGAGTGCAGGGATGTGCAACTAAACTGGTTAGAGGGATGGAAGACTTAAATTATGAGGAGAGACTGTCCAGGTTGGGGTTGTTTTCTCTGGAAAAAAGGCGCTTGCGAGGGGAAATGATTACACTTTACAAATACATTAGAGGACATTATAGACAAATATCAGGGGACATTTTTCCCCATAAAGAGGATCACCGCACCAGAGGCCACCCCTTCAGACTAGAAGAAAAGGACTTTCATTTGAAGCAGCGTAGGTGGTTCTTCACAGTGAGGACAGTGAGGTTGTGGAATACACTGCCGGGTGATGTTGTAATGGCTGATTCTGTTGATGCTTTCAAAAGGGGCTTGGACAGACATAATATCAAAGGCTATTTTGATACTAAACTCTACAGTTAGTATAGTTATGGGCATATATTGTTTGTGTGAAAGAGTGGAGGGGTGTATGTGTGTGTATGCTGGGTTTTAATTTGGAGGGGTTGAACTTGATGGACTTTGTCTTTTTTCAACCCAATTTAACTATGTAACTACATATAATGAATAACAAAACAACAGGCCTTCTATAAAATACATGAAATTAGCAACAATATTGGATCTTCCTTATCAGCAAATACGTAAAATATAATATGCATTTGTAAAGAAAATTCTTAAGAACTCCAAATAATTGAATTGCTAAAAGTTATTTTTAGCCCCCTCCCTCCACTACCATTTAAACCATCAAAAATGATTGCTACCTGGAGATTGGTGAAAAAACACCAGAAATTGTGGGAGAAATGTGAGCTTATTTTCCACCAGGAGAGTGATACTTATGATAAGTGTATTACTAATGAAAATCAAAATAATCAGTTAAATTCATTGCCCATAACTACATTTAGTAAAACATTCATAAATTGCTAATACATACTATTTGATGTAAACTAGTCATTTGCAGTAGTACCAAAAACATTAGCAAGATTTATAGCAGATTATGCAGTTTGACTAATTGAGCACCAAAAAAACTGCTAGCTGCTACACTTGCCAAAATTACACCAGTCATGGCAAGCCAAATTGGTTGCATCGTTTGTTAATATGGGAGCACTGGTAATTTTTTTGCTACAAAGCATTGAGGGATCATGAGTTATAGGCAATTTTATTAACCTTAATAAACAAAACTTCCTCAGAGTGACTCTGAAGTGCCAAGCTTATGGGCACGAAACGCATTAGCTTTGCACACCCACGATTGCAACTTGCTTCTGAATAAAGCCGAATTTTGTTATTAAACGCACCAGACTTCTGAATGCATCTTGATCAGCGCTCCGCAGTGATTCAGTTGATTGACCCTCTAGTTTTTGCATGAGTCTGGGAGCCCAATAGATGCAGGGTCTGGGAGCTCTGCAATTACTTCCTACCCCTTAGCTTTCCAGCATGTACACCACTAGCACTGGTAACTGATCCTTAATGTGTTTTCCCAGCTATAATTTTAATTATTGTAATAATATAATAATAATAATATAATGTAATAAAACAGTAGTAATTGTTTGCTAATTGTAATATTTCCTGGATTTACCTTATTTTCTGGATACTTAATAATCTTGACCAGTTATAAGCCACCAGACAATCATTTGCATTTTATATGTATTATGTTAATTTCCCATGTGTATGAGATCTACTTTGATTGATCTACTAAGAATTCACATTGTTTTACTTGATGGTAGCATTATGGTATTTAAACAAAGGATCTTATGGGCTTCCTTAACAATATGGATGTTTGAGTGTTTAGCTCCAGAAGACACTTTTGTTGGTCACATAAGGGCACTTAGGTGTTTTATTTCTATATCAACTAGATTTTGGTTTTGCTTTCATGATTATAGTAGAGTGCTAATTATTAAACATGTTTATGTTTCAGATTATGAAATTAAAATACCATCTCACAAATAGGTAGCCTATAATCCAGGTCAGCAAATAGCTGTCATATGACATATTAGGGTTTTAATCATTTATTAGTTTTGATTCTTTTGTATGAGGCACATATCCAATGGTTTCTATTGTCTTTGCCTTGTATCAACATGAGAACTAGCTTGATTTCTTTAACCAAGTCATTTGGCATTAGACTAAAATTAAAAAAAAAAAACTTTAGTGCAGGGGTCCCCAACCTTTTTGACAACGTGAGCAACATTCAGGTGTAAAAAGCTTGAACATTGTTCCTGGGTGGTGCAAAATAAGGGATGTGATTGCCCATTTGGTGCCTCTATGTGGTTTTTAAAACTCAGTGACCCCAGCATTTCATGACACAATAGCCCCAGCTATTTATAGTACAGTAGCCAAAGCATTTAAAGATACTCCCCCAAAGTAATAAAAGTCACTGTTTGCCCAGAAGCAATAACCCATAGCAACCAATAAGGTTTTTGCTTTTAAACAGGTTACAAGTAAATGTTACCTCTGGTTGCTATTGGATTCTGCTCCTGTGCAAACTTAGGGGCAGATTTACTAAGGGTCGAATTTGAGGGTTAAATAACCCTCGAATTCAACCATCAAATTTTTATCGAATTAAAACCCCTCAAATTAGAATTTCGAATTCATGGGGTTTTAATGCAATTCCATCTATCAAATGATTGAATATAAAAAATAACCGTTCAATCAAAATCTTTTATTTTCGATCAAAAAAACTTGTAAAAATCCTATGGGAGATTCCCATATATATATAGCAGTTCAGTGGGTTTAATCTGCCGAATTGCTATATCGAATTTTTTTTAAAGGGCCAGTATTTCGACAATCGAAATCTAATTTGAATTTTCGAATTTGGCCAATTCAAATCGAATTTTGGGCTATTCAAAAGTCGAATAAGCCCAAAATTAAATTCAAAATTTTTAATTCAGGATCCAGGATTTTTCCTGGCGTTTTGCGAATTTATTCGGCAGTGGCGGCGAATCACAGGAATTTGACGCAAATTTGCCCCAAGCGAATAAATTTGACCATCACTACTGAAATTCTGTTTTTGGTATTCTAAGTAACTTGATCAAGAGATCTTACCCCAGTATTATTATATTCTTTGCTGCCTGAGGCCTTGCACAAGGAGTATTTCTTATGTGCACACATAGACCATAGCAGAACCAATTTGTGGAATGATTCTCAGATATATAATTTAATCATCTGGTTGAAAAAGAGAATCATCCACAAAAGATATACCAAATACCGAACCAAATCCAAATCCTAATTTGCATATTTACCCACAGCCATAGAGACATAAACAATCAAAACCTGTTTATTTAATAGCTCTGCTTGTTAGCATGACAGTTCTTTGAGAAAACCAGAAATACTTCAAAATTATATATATATATATATATATATATATTATATATTTATATATACTATGTAAGGCACTCTGGGAAACATTGATTCAATATAAATGAAGCACACAAATAATAATAATAATAATAAATACTACAGTATACTATTTGTTGTGTTGTGTATTGTTGCTTTTTTGTTTCATCCATTCCATGAAACATGTTTCCTTTGATCATCAAAATTAGCCAAGTAGAGATCAGCTACTGACTTGCCAATCTAGATTTGGTCAGTCCAGACCAAGCAGCCTTCCCAACCGATAGGTAGTCGTTAATTGGGTATGTTTGACTATCCCATAAGGCAATTATTGTGGGCCTAGAAAAAGAAATAGGATTGCACACTTGACTATGAAAATGGATAAAAATTTGTTATACACAAAATTTACATAAGAGAAAACCCTACACGTTTTAACCACAAGGTGGCCTTCATCAGGGGAAATTATAATAAACCGTAATTTTTAAAAAGGCAGAATGATTGTTATATCAGTGCCAGTTTTATACCTTTAGACAAATTCATATACATCCAATCGAGTAGTGACGACACAACCGCTTCTTGTATTACACGTGGAGAGGAAGTGCGTCCTGTGAGTTGACAGTTGAAACACATATGCGTTCCATTAGAGCATTGCATTGGGGGGTGCCTTCTAAACCTATGTGCACAATTAGTGTGGGCCTCTCTGCCAAGTCTGCATTGGCCATTATTATGATCCAATCAGCCTGGTGTTTGGCCATCACCCATTGGCCCATTTGCATTTTTGATTTACTTTGGCATGGTAGTTACTGATTTACTCTAACGTATTTATACTTATGTTGATTATGACTTGCCTCCTATATGTCTGACATTTACATGAAATTGTGTTTTCTGTAGATATGATATATGAACATGATATTTGTCTTAAGTAACCTAATATATTCTTTGTTATTTTGATATTCTGATTAAGTTTTATTCTTAAAATTTCTTAATACTTCTGTTATTTTTGTAAACATTTTCTGCTAATTTGTGTACATTTTTTGTCATTTTTGCAGTCTTATTAACATTCATTTATGTATTTTGTCACTTATGATTAAGCGTCAGACTTGTAACACTTAAAGCTTAATATGATTGTCTAAATAAAGATTTTTCTACTTTTAAACAAATATTTTTTGGTCTGATCTGCATGTGGTTTTCAGAGTACCCTACACCTATTATTCTATACCATTGTATAGGTGGCACAACCTCACTAACCTAGCAAATCTTTCCTGTATGGTATCATTGTTATTCTCTCATTATTTAATGTACATAGAAGACAAGATACTACCTATATCCAGGGGAGATCCTGCCCATTTTGCCACCTGAGGTGGTCTCCATTTTGCTGCCCCCTCCCCGCTGCAATGACTTTTTCAGCACCAGACAGGGGTAGGATGGGTCCTCATCGCTAGTGTAGAGCACACAACTGCGCGCTATGCACGAGAAGAGTTGAATTTCCAGGTCGAAAACTGTAAAGTCGGCTATTAAAGGGGGGCGCTGCTGCCTGAGGCGAGAGTCTCAACTCACATGATTGGCGGAGCGCCTCTGCGCATATCTGACCCTACATTATGTGCAATTTTGAATCATCTCTTGCCCATAATCTAGGTCAATATGATGCTGCACCACAATCCCTTAATACTATTTCTAAAAAACCTTTAATCATAATTACCCAACCTCTTAGAATGGCATAGGTAAAAGTATTTTCAACTTAAACAGTTTCTCATTTATTCCAAATGAAGGACAGGATTCTATTCCCTGTGTATAAATCATCCCTGGATTTTATCTAAAAAATTACTATTCTAGTCTGCAGGGAAATTAGGTGATAAAAAGCTGTGATAAACTGAGCACATGTATTAAAATCAAGCCTGTAGACCTAAATGCCTTTCTGGTCATTTGCTTAATATTAAAGATATTAAAAACATTGCTTTGACCTCTGCTGTGCTGCAATATGTCCCTTTGGATGACTCAAAACAACTTTGTTATTCCAGAATCCTCCCTGTGCTCAGATGGCCTTCATAGCTTCTCCCTGACATCTCATATTTAATTGGAGAACAAAGTGCTTATGGTTCCTGTGTTTCCCATAACATTTGTCTTCATTATTGACGTACTTTACCTGACCGCATCATTGAGGTGCATTACACGTCTGCCTTTTTTCAGATATAGCACCTTGGGGAAGTCTGTGGAATAATTTCAAGGCAAAATTATGCAGTGTCATCCTAAAACAAATTATCTGCCTGGCCTTTATTGTGCTTAATTGAAATTGGGAACATTTGTTACCTTGATTGTTACATCAGTATCTGACAGTGTTTTTGATCCAGGGATAACAAAGGTCCAATTCTAAACTCTCAAAGTATTGTGCTTAAAAGCCAGCTATTGCATACCATTGAAATATTATGCTATCCTTAGAGTATCAGTTGGGCGGTGTTGCCATGGCGCTGTTTGAGCCATATGTGTCATTAGTGTTGAAGGAAAACTATACCCCCAAAATGAATACTTGAGCAACAGATAGTTTATATCAAATTAAGTGACATATTAAAGAATCTTACCTACCTGGTATATATATTTAAGTAAATATTACCCTTTTACATCTCTTGCCTTGAACCACCATTTTGTGATGGTCTGTGTGCTGCCTCAGAGATCACCTGACCAGAAATATTTAAATTCTAACTGTAACAGGAAGAAGTGTTGAAGCAAAAGACACAACGCTGTCTGTTAATTGGCTCATGTGACCTAACTTTATAGTTTGTTTGGTATGTTTGTGTGCACTGTTGAATCTTAGGATCCCAGGAGGCTGTCTTTATTTTTTAAAATGGCAATTTTCTATTTATGATTACCCAATGGCACATGCTACTAAAAAAGTGTATTATTATGAAAACAGTTTATTTACATGAAGCAGGATTTTACATATGAGTTGTTTTATGCAATATCTTTTTATAGAGACCTACTGTACATTGTTCGGGGGGTATAGTTTTCCTCATAGAGAACCATATTGGAATTACCATGCTCATAGCTTTTTCCTGTCTATATTTTATGTGTGCCCCATTATAGCAAAAAGGAACTAAGACACTGTCAAAGGCAAAGATACTCACAGGAAAGTAGGTCCCCTCAATAATATCAATAATTAAGAATGTGACTATTCTAACTGCATAAGTATAATTTATAATACTAAAATAAATACATTAACTGATGGTTTCTTATGTAGTTATCTTTACCTGGACCCTTGGGGCAGTTTTAGTTTTCTTCCTACTTTTTGAAAATACCACTGCAACACAACTTTTTTCTATATGGTACACGTGCCTTTATTTCAAGAGCATGCCATTGAGGCCTCATTTCCCAAGCATTCATGCCCCCAGCCTAGTTGCTCTTTCACAAGGCCTGAGGAAAGGGCCTTGATGTGGCCTGTGCCTACTGCCATCTGAATGCAACGCAAAGTATGGGGCATGAAGGGGGATGCTCATGTGCAAAGTCCAAAGACAAAAAATCGCCCATCATTAGTCAACACAATCAAGTTAAAAAATGTTTAGCCTTGCACAAACATTGTTTCTAAAATAGTTAGTTAACCAAAAATGTAACGTATAAAGGCTGGAGTGAGCAGATAGGTAACATAGCAGAACAGAACACTACTTCCTCCTTTTCAGCTCTCTTACTCGTATTGACTTTAAGGGGGGCCACATGGGAGACAATTTTTCAGTTAGTTTGATCCTTAGCATTCAGCAACAGTTAAGACCCATGTGACTCCCCTCAAGTCTATGACTGGTTACTGCCTTGTAACCAAACAGTGGAAACCAAGAGAGCTTAAAATCAGGACTTAGTGTTCTGGCTATTTGTCACTCCAGTCACTACAGCCTTTATACATTACATTTTTGGCTAATTAGCTGTTTTAGAAACATTTTTTATTTTGCACAGCCTATCTATTTAACCAGTTTTTATTTTTATACTGAATAATTCCTTTAAAACTAGCACATATAGCTAAATTTAGGCAAGACAAAAATGCACTACATAAACAAGATTTTCTCATTCATAAACAAAATGAGGAACAAAACATTATCCAGATTTCTGGGAGCAGGTGGTCACTGCAGTCGTAAACATGAAAAGATATTCCACATTTCCTTTTCCTGTTTGTTATAATATTGCTGAAGTTTCCCCTTATTCTCTGTACTCTCCCCCTCTCAACCTCTCTTTAAGCAGTCATTGCACCCTTTTACTGCGATTCCAGATTCTGCAATCTGCAGCCAGCTCCTGTTTTGGCAGTAACATTTTTACTGCTAATATCATCCACAATCTTTTCCTATTCCAATGCATTTTAATGGAAATTCAGAGAGGAGGTTAATTGCTAGCATAAAATGCATTTTGTTGTTTGTAGTGTTATGGATGGCTGCTTTCTCAGATACAGCAAAGCTCATTTCTCAATATGTCATTTGTCTGATTTCATTTGGTGAATAAAAGGCATCTATGAGACTAGAGTTTGTGTCAGCTCATCATGCGACACATTCACTGCAATCAATATTTCTCTGCATCAGGAGTAGGTTACACAGACATTGGAATATTTTAAACTTGTTTGTCTTGAATTAATTAACAAGGTGTGGGATGCATAAAGGTGACCCATGAGCTATGTCATATATCTTTTTTTTTACGCTTCTCCTTTTGAATATACAGGTATGGGACCTACTAAAGAGAATGTTTGGGACCTGGGGTTTTCTGGATAATGGATGTTTCCATAATTTGGATCTTTATACCTTAAAATAACTTACAATCATGTAAAAATTAAGTAAACCCAATAGGCTGGTTTTGCTTCCAATAAGGATTTATCTTAGTTGGGGTCAAGTACAAGCTACTGTTTTATTATTACAGAGAAAAAGGAAATCATTCTTAAAAATTTAGATTATTTCCCCCTTTTCCATAGTTGTATTTACCTCAAGTTCTCTCTACCTTCTCCATTTCGTGCAGACATAAGTATGTACTTGCCTCTCAAAGAATAAGGCTGAAAGTTGTAACCAGAACGCTATTTTAACCTTATGCAATATCACGTTATGCCTGTACCTATATTGACTATACTTGTATTATTAAAATGCAAAATAAAAGAGATTTAAAAAAAAAAAAAATTTTGATTATTTGGATAAAATTGAGTCTATGGGAGACAGCCTTTCCATAATTCAGTGCATTCAGGTTTCTGGAAACCGGATCCCAAGGTAGTCATCTGTTCCCTGTGCACTGGGGACAATGGGAGTGGTAAAAATACTTCTGAAGGTACAATTCCAACAGGAATTTGAAAACAGATGGGCCCAGGACAACATGTGTGGGTTACTTTGTGAGAATTACAAATTTTCATTAAATTGGGGATGTTTGTGTGTTGCTGGTGTTTGTTTTTTAACATTAGTAGAAGGGCTGAATGCTGAAGGTCCTAAACTACATACAATGGTCTAATCAGTTGCTTTGGAAAAATTCCCAGCTGCCCCAAGTCATGGGACTTCTGCTCTTTACTGCTGTACTGCAAGTGACATCACCCCCTCCCTTACCCCCCCAGCAGCCTCACAACAGAACAATGGAAAGGTAACCAGATAACAGCTCCCTAACACAAGACAACAGCTGCCTGGTAGATCTAAGAACAGTACTCAATGGTAAAAACTCCTTCAGTTACATTGAGAAGGAAAAACAACAGCCTGCCAAAAAAAAGTTCCATCCTAAAGTGCTGGCACAAGTCACATGACCAGGGGCATCTGGGAAAGTGACAAAATGTCTAGCCCCATGTCAGATATAAAAAAAATCAGTTTGCTCTTTTGAGAAATGGATTTCAGTGCAGAAGTCTGCTGGAGTAGCACTATTAACTTATCTGTTTTGAAAAAAAAACATGTTTTCCCATGATAGTATCCATTTAATTGTAAAGTTTCATGTATGATCTTCCAGGACACAGTTCCCTTTATGTAATCAGCTGTTTCTGTTATTTGAACTAATGAGTAAAATCATTGTTTAACAATTTCCCCAATGTTTATTTTTTTAAATATTAATTTTAGCAATGTCTGACCTACAAGTGAACTGGAGAAGGAGGTTTTTAAACCAGGACATTCACCATGTGAATCTTCTGAACATGACCTTCAGAAGGTCATGTTGACTAGCAAATATATTCCTCACTGCAAAGTTTCTGGTTTTAATAGACTCCTTGCTGTTGAAATTCAACATTCTGTCCTCTCAATACAGCCAGTACTTAAATCTCACCTAGCCAGTAAATCTTGCCATCCGTTATTTCCCCCTGGCAGTGAGATTAAATGTCTCCAGTGTTTGCCATTATTGAGAAAGTCAAAGGGATGCAGATGCACACGTGGTAGGTTGTGTTGGCTTACACTGAGGAATTAAATACATTGTTAGTTTTATTATTGGAGTTACAGAATATGGTCTAAATAGCAGAGGCACACAGCTGCTTTGAGTGTGTCCCTCATTAAACTTTCCCTTGATGGTGTAGGCAAAAGAGTGGATTCCTTGTGATTTGGGGGAGGACAGTTAACTTCAAAATCAATTTATTAAACCATATAATAACAATAATAATAATAATAATAATGGGTCTGAACATGCAGAAACAAACTGTATCACAATGGGGAGGTTGAAGAAGAAGGCACGTTGGATCCCATCATCTCAACACAGTGCACAAAGGCATGCACAGTACTCACCAGTAATGAAGTGATGAATGGGGCAATCTATTCCCTTGGTGGTTTTTACTACTAGATCTTACCTTTCTTTATGTCTTTAGTTTGTTACCTTTTAATGTCAGACTGACAGAGGAACACAGGAATTTTGTGATACTTCCATCTGTAATCATGGACTTTTCCTTAGAAGTTTCCTGGCACCACTGGACCTGTCACACTGCCAAATGTATAGATGCTTTATTATAAAGAAGAAATTAAAGAGCCGATTCAA